>JBBBDQ010001678.1:767500-775000 GCA_037127315.1 Ascarosepion bandense
ATAGATAGATAGATAGATAGATAGATACACTGACTGAGATAGATAGATAGATAGATAGATAGATAGATAGATAGATAGATAATTGACTGAGATAGATAGATAGATAGATAGATAGATAGATAGATAGATATTAATTGACTGAGATAGATAGATAGATAGATAGATAGATAGATAGATAGATAGATAGATATTAATTGACTGAGATAGATAGATAGATAGATAGATAGATAGATAGATAGATAGATAGATAGATAGATAATGAACAGACTTGATAAATTTCATCTTAACATCAAAAAACCAATTAGACTACCGAAAAGAGACAGTATAAAACTAAAAGGATATAATATGTCTATATTATTCAGTGAAACATGTGTGGGTGGGTGTAATAATTTCACATATAATTTAGATATAGTTGTAATAGGACAATATGAATAAATGCAAACAGAAAATTTATCTGACGGAACACATGTCTTCAGATGGATTATTTTCATTGTTTTAGCTAAAGACAATTTCATGCAATTATATATATATATATATATATATATATATATATATATATATATATAACTTACTTATAAATGGATCTTTGTGTGTGTCTGTGTGTGTGTCTGTGTGTGTGTATCCGTTACCTATAGACTCCGAAACGGCTGAACCGATTTTCTTGAAAATTTACACAGTTGTACTATAAGCGTCTGCGAGTGTTCTTAGCTAGGTTTTGTGTCGAGGTACCCCCGATAAATATCGAAAATCGATAATCGGAAAAATCGGGTTATAGAAAGAGTGGTTCGATATTAATCAACTTTAATACACTCATAGACAAAGACATAAGAAATGATATTCAGAAGTTTCAAGGTTGCAGTTCTTACAATAGTGCAGACAATCGATAATATATATATATAAAAGGCAAGATGTTTGTGTGTGTGTCTGTTTATCTGCCTGTATGTTTGTATTTTTTCAGTCTTTTATTTTAGTTTTTGATTCTGGTTTAGCTCTAAGTAGGTATAATTGTAGTTCTTAGTCTCAGCCATGATACCATTTACTCAGAGGACTTATTTAGCCTTCAAAATTCAGTTTACGACGAAAAAAACATATTTGATATCGATACCAGGAAATCAAAATTTGACTTATATCCATTCATTTTTCTTTCAGTCTACGGTTTCACTTTAACTGGAAACAACTATTGCTTTTTAGTCTTTCGTGCCAACGTCCAAAGAGTCTGAGCTCCAGGACCATGGATTAGTTTTAAATCTTTCATTACACCCGAGCAACGCCGGACTATACTGCTAGTTCTAATATAAAACAAGTTGACTTCTCAGACATAACGCTGGACTTTCTAATAATTTCCAACCTTACACGAAAAATAATGCTAACCCAATTTATATAAACCCTAGCTCTAATCATCCACCATCCGTTATCAAACATATTCCATCATCGGTTGAATGTCGCATTAACATACACTCCTCTAGCAAGGATGGTCCTGGGTATGACAGTAAACTGCATCCGGCAGCAAGGCTTCTGATTGGGTGGTTGTGAGAAGCATGGAACCACTTCTTAATTGTTGTTGTTCCCAGGTCCACCCAGAACCGGAGTGGTAGCACCTGTTAGGGTCCCAGTTATGGGTAAATAGTTAACCCCCAAACCGAGTTCCAAATGCTATGAAAGTATTTACCAATAAAACTTTTTTCTGTAAAAATTATTACCAACAAAACCTTTTGAAGGAATAATGTTACCACCAAATATACGTGAAGGGAAAAAAATATTACCAGTAATACATCTGACTCTCAGCGAAACCCACTTTACAAAGAAAGTATATTTCTATTCATACAAATCTATTGTAAAAATCTCGTCGGCATTAAATAACCCATTGAGGTGTTGATATGTTGTTAAACAAAACAAACCAAACCTCTAGCAAATAAATATTCAAAAACCTAAAACAATTTATGATAACATTTTTAAGGGTTAGCGGTTATCAATCTTCTGAGATCAGCTTTGTGCGAAAATATTTTGGCTCCAGGAAAAAAATAGAAACAAAAAAAAAATCATATGTTATAAGCCTCCATTTAATCAGTTCCTTAATTTTAAACCGGGACATCAATTTCTTAAATTAACTGATATACATTTCTCCAAAAAATAACCCTTTAATCAAAATTTTCAATAGGAATTCACTAAAAGTCAGTTACAGTTGCTCTAACATTTTAGAAAAAATAATTAAATTACATAACAATAAAATATTGAACTTTTTCAACAAAAACAATTCTACTACTCATTTTCATTTGCCCCATAGTAAAAACTTTTGTAATTGTAGAAATCCTAACCAATGCCCATTATCTAATAAGTGTTTAACAAAATCCCTGGTCTATATGTGTTTTATCTCATCTGTAGAGAATCCTAGGGATACTAAAGTTTATATTGGTAATACAATGAATTTTTTAAAAGCGTTTTTACAATCATCTCTCATCTTTTACTAATCAGGACTAACAAAATATGACATCATTTTCTAAATATTTTTGGAAGTTAAAAGAAGAAAATAAAACGCGTAAAATTAAATGGAAAATTCTCAAACAGGCTAGAATATCTGGATCGGAAAATGAACCATGTTTCCTTTGTCTTCAAAAAAAATGGAAATAATTAAATATATGAAGAGTGACATATTGCTAAATCGAAGGTATAAATAACGTTTATTACCATCATTACTAACTACATGATGAGACGTTGTTCTTTCAATGTCGAAACAAAATGTACAATTTTGTAGTAGATTTTAGTTTCTACATGTTCTAAAGTATAATTTATAATAAATATTCATGGCTCTATTTCTATAATAAGCACTATTTTAAATTAATGTTTTCAACGTTGTAAATATTTTCTTCGTTCCTTATTCATTTGGATTATTCTCCTCGGGGTTCTTGATAAAATCCAACGGAGAGTCTGTAATGTGATCGATACCGACTTGGCAGACCGCCTGCAGTCACTCTCTCACCAGCGTGAGGTGGCTTCCCTGTGCCTCTTCTATAAATACTTTCACGGCTTCTGCTCCGATGAACTTAGATCACTGGTGCCCCCATAGGTACGATTTTGCACGAGATACTAGATTAGCAACTATGTCCCACCCTTTTACAGTGAAACCAATAAAATGTAATTGCAATTTCTACTCCAACAGCTACTTTTCTCGCACTTCCCGCCTGTGGAATTCCCTTCCACATGCTTGCTTCCCCGACAGCTACAATCTCCAGGAGTTTAAATATAAGTTCAATAGACACCTCCTAACACACTAACTCGCATCCATTCTTTCAAACACTCTTCTCATCTGCATCCTTACCGTCTATCACCCTCCTTCTGACATTTCCTATATCTAACCACTCTTTCTCACCACCTTCCCCTATGTAACCCCCTGCGCAATAGTGGCAGTGGAATGCCTTGCTTGGGGTGAAATGATTAATATATATATATATATATATATATATATATATATATATATATATATATGCTTCCTTCTACCGGGCATCCATAACCCAAAGGTAGAATCGCCGACTGACGCCAAGTCGGTCGGGTTTCAATCCTGGGTTAAAAAGCAATCGGAGTTTAACCATACTGATGAGCTGTGATACAGCGAAACAGATCTGTCTGCGGATATATATATATATATATCTGTCTGCGGATATATATATATATATATATATATATATATATATATATATATATATGGGAGTGTTTCATTGAATGTGGTAGTCGAAAAGCAAGATCCTATAAATTATCGAAAACTTTAAAAAAACAATTAAAACCGGACAAAATTTATTTAACAATACAAAGAATGTGTTGGTAGTCTTTTAAATTTATAGCATGGACACCATACTATATGTGGTGAGAAATGCAAAAGAAGAAACTATTAGCATAGAACTTACGGTTACATCTAGCCCTTTTAACTTTAAAACAATGAGACCTTACCGCCAATCTAGTACTGCGTTTAAATTCATAAAGTCTAGCTAACAGAAAAAAAGTTCATCAAAATTCAAAAGATTTTTTTTTTTCGATAAGTGTCGGTTTAATTTTCCTTGGATGTTTTAAAGACCAGATTCCTTTCTCGCATACCACAACCCGGTTAATTGGCGATTTTCTAAGATCAGCTTAGATGTGGCACAAGGCCGAAAGTATGGAGGACTCAGCGAAGATCGATCTCACTACTCAGTTTTAATAGGTTCTAGCGAGTCAAGCTTGCTAACCATTATATGACACCGATGTGCCCCAACAACCTACTTAATTGTATATAGAAAAAAAAACTCGTAAATTACGCCTACGGAAAATAAAACTTAAAAACATTTGCGAAATCACTTAAATTCTCTTTCATTTTTTATGGTATGGGTAATATTTTGATAATTTAGTTAATAAAAGATTAAATAGAATTTAAATCTTTAATACATTTCGTTAAAGAAAAAATATTTCAGACGAAAGCCAATTTGACGGCATTAAAATACACTGCTTGGTCAGGTTTTTCCTAAGTTACGTTTGATAAATAATTAACTCGATATATTTTGTTTTCGTATTTTTTTAACTGCAAAAAATACTATGAAAGCTATAAATAAAGATTTCGTATTCAATTTTCTTTTAATATCTATCATCTGAATAGCAACATTTGATCTTATAGCTGAATTGCGATGTCCCATAACGAGACGAACACGTAACTTAAAGCCCCGGAAATCGAGCCCCGTGCAATGACGTCAGAGAAATAAAAACAAATCGAAAATAGTGTTTTTCAAGAATAGAAACACGTGTTTGGCCTTTCATATATACTTTCGTTTCTACTAGCCATGGTGGAGCAGCATTGACTGCTGGGAATTCACTGAATCGTGGGAAGGGGGAGATCAATTTTATGTAAGCTTCTCGCGAGAGGAAAAGATGTATTTAGGGAGTGCACGATGGGTTTTCACAAGCCTCTCTCTTTCTTTTTTATTTTCTTTTTTCTCTTTTTTTATGCAGATTTTTATTTGCGTGAAGTGTTTTGTCAGACTGACTTGATTAATGCCAGACTTTTCTTTCTTTTTTTTTTTCTGTATCCGTGATGTCATTTGCCCGGAAAAATAATCGCGCCTAAATCCGACCACGTAAAAGAAAATGTCCTGGTGTTTGTATAAAAGCAGAGCGTCACCGCAAATTTGTCAGTGCTTTGCTGAGTCGAGCGAAGGTTCGTGTCTAGAACTCTCCAGCGAATCATCCCGTGTTAACATTGCTACAAATCAACCACAACAATGATGTTCCGACCCCTACTCTTCATAGGAACCCTTTGTTTGCTTGGGGTAAGTTTCGATTTATATATATATATATATATATATATATATATATATATATATATATTATTATTATTATTATTATTATTATTATTAATTTGCAATTATCCGTGATTTGAACAATAACTGACATCATGATACAAATTAAATACGTATTAGAAAACCTCCGGGGATTTTATCACCTTTACACATTCACGATGACAGATTCACACAGAATTACAAATAGCCTAGGACCTCACACGGTTTCATGAGGATGATGCCCTAAATCCCTCGGAACTTCCACATTTTTTGCTAGGGGGTGATCTTGGCCTTCTCAATTTTACGTGCAACGTGAAACATTCAATTTGTAAGGGGCACCATCTTGGAATTGTAAGGGGCACAATCTTGGAACTAACTGTTCTTTGATTATATTTCGTACTCAAGCCAAGAAATACAAAAAGCTATTTTCATTTACTAAGCGTATATTAGCTTGGCACAAGGACAACAACTACGATGCAGCAAGTGAGAATAGAAAACTAACCAGTAGAAATGATCAACCATACTAACTCGTTAACCCTTATCATCAATCCAAGGCGCCATATTAATTAAAAATCTTAACTTAGTTTGACAAAAATCAACAATCAAAGAACACTTAGTAAGAATAGAACTCACTAATTAGTGTAAAAGGTCAACCATACTAGCTCGTTAACCATTACCATCACGATGACAGTTTCACATTCATTTATTTTCAGCTACAGGCGGGAATATTCTTATTAGAGGAGAGTCACTGCCTCTCTGTGACAGTTTAATGATCGACACTTAAAGACTTTCAGGAATTACGTAGAATCTAATTCATTTAAACTTATTTATAAATGGAACTCTGTGTGTGTGTGTGTGTGTGTGTGTGTGTGTGTGTGTGTGTGTGTGTGTGTGTGTCCGTTACCTATAGACTCTGAAACGGCTGAACAGATTTTCTTGAAAATTTACACAGTTGTACTATAAGCGTCTGCGAGTGTTCTTAGCTAGGTTTTGTGTCGAGGTACCCCCGATAAATATCAAAAATCGATAATCGAAAAAATCATGTTATAGAAGGAGTGTTCCGATTTTAATCAAATTTCATACACTCATAGACAAAGACATAAGAAATGATATTCAGAAGTTTCAAGGTTGCAGTTCTTACAATAGTGCAGAAAATTAATAATATATATATATAAAAAGCAAGATGTTTGTGTGTGTGTCTGTTTATCTGCCTGTATGTCTGTATTTTTTTCAGCCCTTTTAGTTTTTGCTTCAGGTTTGGCTCTAAGTAGGTATAATTGTAGTTCTTAGTCTCAGCCATGATACCATTTACTCAGAGGACTTATTTAGCCTTCAAAATTCAGTTTACGACGAAAAAACTGATTTGATATCGATACCAGGAAATCAAAATTTGACTTACATCCATTCATTTTTCTTTTAGTCTACGGTTTCGCTTTAACTGGAAACAACTATTGCTTTTTAGTCTTTCGTGCCAACATCCATAGAGTCTGAGCTCCAGGACCATGGATTAGTTTTAAAGCTTTCATTATACCCGAGCAACGCCGGGCTATACTGCTAGTAAATGATAGTTTCTTTTTCTTTTTGTTGTATTATTTTAAAAAAGAAAAAGAAAACTGACCTGAGCCAACGAATTTCTATATACAAACGATTCTCTTCTACAATTATTTTAAAATATTTTTCTTAATTTGATTCATATAACTTAGGTGTTCAAAGACTGGTTCATATCTCTCCCTATTTTTTTTTTTTTTTTTTTTTGGAATATGATTAGAGGTTTATCCATTGTTTCCTATCTCGGACCCGGTATTTCCGGTCCATTCTAAAATCTTCTAATTCTCTCCCATCTCAGGCTACCTCGATGTCGTGAAATGCTTCACAAGTTTGTCTCGCTAAAATAATTACAATTAAGCAGTGAGGTCGATCCCCAATGGGTGCCCTATACTTTCGGCCTTGTGCCACAGCTAAGCTGATCTTAGAAAATCACCAATAATGTCATCCCAAATTTCCAGGAACCGGTTCTATAAAAGCAGATAATCTTTAGGAACCTATTCTGCTTATTTTCTTTTCAATCTGAGAATGGAAACAAATGCGCACAGCCAAAACTAACGGGAATTTTTCGCCTACCGGCCTGAATATTCAGATTGTATTATTAAAGAGAAAAACACAACATCCGGTATACTTTCTTTTAAAAATATCTTGCAAAAAC
>JBBBDQ010001678.1:777500-865000 GCA_037127315.1 Ascarosepion bandense
AACAGGCTAAGATAGATAGATAGATAGATAGATAGATAGATAGATAGATAGATAGATAGATAGATAGATAGATAGATCTTCGCTGTGGCACAATATATGGACCTTACAGGGTACTTTCGACCTTATGTCTTATCGATGTTTTGCTTATTTTAGTAATTCATGTATATATATATATATATATATATATATATACACACAAGGCAGTGTGTGTGCATGTGAGTAAGTGTGTGCACTGCTTTAGCACAGATTTAACTCCTCATCTAAATAAATTTAACTCAATATATAAGACAGAAATATGCCTAGTAGTTAAATGTGACAAACTTTCATTCCATTTTCAATTTTTTTTAGGATTCTTGTTTTGTTATGAAATTCTTTGCTTTTTGGTTGGGGGGGGGGGCATTTTTGCTCTTACTTGAATCCAAATTTCTCCAGGTTTAAATGGGAATCCAAAAACCGTTCACAATTGTCACTTAATCCAAAAAAATATACCACAATGGGATTATCTCCTACATATCAACCAGGGTCAGGATCTCTTGAGCAAGGTTTCAGTCTGTCGTTTGTTCGTCACATGGTTATTTTTATTTTTTTTTTTTATCGTTTCACCCCGAGCAAGGCGGAAATGCCACTGATGTGCAGGGGGCTACATAAGTGTAAAAAGATCAATTGGAAGAGATTGAAGAGGAAGATGAACCAGTTAGAAAGGAGCAATAGAAAGCTGAGAATGTAGGTGTGATGACAGTTTCAAGGTGGAGAGAAAGGAAAGGATATATGGGGTGGGGAAAGAGCTAGGGTCAAGTGGTTAATAGATGAGTATTGACATTGCATTTAAATTTCTGGAGGTTGTAGCCGTCAGGAAAGCAAGAATATGGGAGCGAGTTCCACAGGCGGGAAGTGCGAGAGAAGAAGCTCCAGGAGTAGAATTGTCGTCTGCATTTACCAAGAAATAGAATCCATTTTTATAGCTAGTGATTTTTGATTAATTATCTATTCTCCCAATCTGTACTGTTAATTTTTTATGGCTGAAAGGATTGGGAGAATCTTTTTATGGCTGAAGTTCTTTGAAATTCTTTGCAACTAATTTTATTGACATCCTGTAGAATCCTCGAGGTTATCATAACAATGCCCCATCTGATAATCCTGATGCAGTTTCATTCGCAAAAAAAATATTTTACTGAGGGGAGGCGTTACTAATCTCATGCCTAACTTGTCTGAATTCGGAGTTGTTGTTGTTCTCGATTGTTTGCCAACCAATACTACAGAGCTCATTCTACCTTACTATGTTTCCCTTCTCGTTTCAATGACTATATAAGTTTTCGATTTTTCTCTTTTCTAGATTGCTGTTCAAGCAAAAGAGAACAAAAGTGAGTATCTTTTTCCGACGTTTCTTAATTTATCAGTCAGTTAAAACCTCCCTTGGGCGATCATGTCTCGAAAGAGACATGACTGACTGGGCAGAAGATTATCCCGCAGTAGGTTGCCATTGCTTCCTGCGGTAGACTGGTTGCCAGCCAAAGATATAGAACCCTATCTGTCCTGTTATTTAACTCAAAACTGGAAGGAAGAGACGGATTAATACCTTTCCCAAGGGTATTTGCGCGTAAGTGAATGCAATGAATTCAACTGAAGTACGAACTCAGCTCCCCGATGGGATGTGCGTTTTGGCGCAGTGGATTAACCCTAACCCTGCTCAGAGCAAGAAATCGGGGGACCGAGTTCGAATTCCAGTTGAATTCCTTGCATTCACTTACGCGCCATTACCCTTGGGAAAGGTATTAATCCGTCTCTTCCTTCCAGTTATGGGTTAAATAATAGGACAGATTGGGTTCTATAGCCTTGGTCGGCAACTAGTCTACCACAGAAAGCAATGGCAACCTACCGCGGGATAATCTTCTGCCCAGTCAGTCATGTCTCTTTCGAGGCATGATCGCCCAAGCGTGTATCACTTATGGCACTTAACAGACTGACTTAATTCATATTTAAAAGGGGGAAAATCTAATCACTACAAAAATAAATAAGTTCCTCCACCGCATCTCATTTTTACTTATTAACTGCTTAGATGTGATACAAGGCTAAAAGTGTGGAGCACCAAGTGAGGATCGAACTCACTCCTAAGTCGTAATTGAGTAAGAAGACAAGATTGCTAAACATTTGACCTCCTCGAAGCGTCCAATGATTATCTGATCGTAGAGAATTATTTGGCAATTCATGACTCCACCGTATTTCCTTATAAGCAAAATAACTGGTCTCGCAATTACCCTTACGTCCAAGGAGACAATTTTTTAAAAATGAATTATTCGTTTATTTTTTCCTGCACATACACAAATCTACCATCTGCCCGTGCATTGAATACTGCTGCCATATCTGGTCGGGTGTTCCTGCTATCCACCTAGGGGTCTTTGACAAAATCCAATGGAAAATTTGTAATGTGATCGATCCCGACTTAGCACCCGCCCGTGCATTGAATACTGCTGCCATATCTGGTCGGGTGCTCCTGCTATCCACCTAGGTGTCCTTGACAAAATCCAACGGAGAATCTGTAATGTAATCGATCCCGACTTGGCAGCTCAGATACAGTCACTTTCTCACCGGCGCAACGTGTCTTCCCTGTGTCTCTTCTACAAATACTTTCGCGGCTTCTGCTCCGATGAACTAAGCTCAGTGGTACCCCCTATATATGAATTTCCTCGAGCCACAAGATTAGCAGATACTTTTACTGTGAACCCAATAAATTGTAAACGCAACTTCTACTCCAGCAGCTTTTCTTTCACTTCCCGCCTGTGAAATTTCCTTCCGTTTACTTGCTTTCCCGACAGCTACAATCTTCAAGAATTCAAATGTAAAGTCAATAGTCATTTCCTATCTCAATGACTTGCATAATCTCTCTCGTGCTCCTTTCTCCGTCCACCCCACTCTCATCATTATTCTCATCCTTCCCTTACCCTCTTCCTGACACCCTCTGTAACCTGTCACTCTTTCTCATAACTTTCTCTCGTGCTCCTTTCTCCGTCCACTCCACTCTCATCAGTATTCTCATCCTTCTCTTACCCACTTCCTGACAGCCCCTATAACCTGTCACTCTTTCTCATAACTTTCTCTCGTGCTCCTTTCTCCGTCCACCCCACTCTCATCATTATTCTCATCCTTCCCTTACCCTCTTCCTGACACCCTCTGTAACCTGTCACTTTTTCTCATAATTTTCCTCCTGTGTAACCCCCTGCACAACAGTGGCAGTCAAATGCCTTGCTTGGAGCGACACGATTACAAAAAGAAAAATTTAAATAAAAGGTTATGAAGTTTATTCTTTTTTTCTTTGTTTTTTATTTACAGAATGTATTGGTAAAGCAGCCGATATCATATTTGTTTTGGATTCCTCGGGTAGCATCTGGCCTGTAGACTACAAAAAGCAGCTTAACTTTTTGGCCAATCTTGTCGACAGTTTCGATATTGGAAGCGGAAGATCGCAAGTCCGAATTGGCGCTATAACATTCAGTGACGAAGCCTACCTGGAGTTTCCTTTGGACCAGTACACTGAGCCTGACCAACTGAAAGAGGCCATTTTAAATATTACATACAGAGGAGGTAGGACCTTCACAAACAAAGCTCTCAGGTTACTTAAAGAACAAGTTGAGCCCCATTTGACAAATAACAAAGGCCCGGTCGTGGCTGTTGTAATTACAGACGGCCGATCTGCACAACCGAAAGACACGAAAGCAGAGGCTGAAAAACTACACCAACTGGGCATTAACGTTTATGCCATTGGCGTTGGCGACTCAAAAAATTACGACATTGAGGAACTAAAGGCAATTGCAAGCGACCCGGACAACGGGGTTTATACTGTGTCAAGTTATTCAGCTTTGAAAGAAATTACACAAAAGTTCCACATCCAGCCTTGTGAAAGTAAGTCATTGCAAATCATTTGAAAAGTATTTTTATTTTAACCATTTTATTCCAAGCTACTTACAAAAATCATAACTCTAGTATAGGGTTGATAGCATTAAGTATACTTTGTATATAATACGACCTCGTGTTTTTAAAGCTAAAAGCAGAGAATAAATGATAAATTACGAACTCGTGATGCCCCCATTTCCAAGTAATAGAGCTATTAAGATTCAAAGGGTTACTGAGTGTTAAGGAATATGAGAAAAATGGTCATTAAATGTTTAATATTATTACCCAATTTCTTTTGTTTATTACTAAATTGAAGTTCGTTTACGGTTGGGCCAGCCCGAAATTTGGCTTGGGCCCTAGTTAACAAGGAGGCCATGTGGTTTTTAGATAAATGGAATCTTGTTTAGACTTAGGAATTATTCTTTTTTTAATCATTTCAGCCCATGTAAGGTAATAAAGTCTCTCAGACACAGGGGCGGTACTTCGATGATAAGTAAAAATCTTATATATAAACAAAAATCAAATAATAATGAATGTTAGGTTTAAACATAATACGCCTGCATTTTTATGGAACGATTAAACAACCGTATTTTCTTGTGTATAATACGACTTGAGTTTGATATGCCTTGTGTATAATACTAGTGTTATGGCTTCCTAACTTTTTGTAAAATATTTGTATCGTAATTCGATAGACTTTTGTTAAAAAATAATGAAGAGGGTTTTAATTCAGTTTAATTTTTTATAAATCTTACCCCCACCACGAAATTTCTAAAATCTTTTTATAAATATAGTAGTACTATGACCTTCTGAAGCCTTCTAGAATTTGTTTTTTGTCTATTTGGGAGTTTATATGTTATGCTAGAGCTATAAACTGTTAAATGCATTAAGAAATGCATAAATACTATCTAATTATAACATTAACAAATCGAAAAATTGCAAGCTCGCAACTTTGGTTTGGGTGTAAGTTTTATGTCATGTTATTGCTCAAGAAATACATCGGTCGTCTTCAATTATATCAATTGCATTTTATTGGGTATATGGTAAAATCGAATATTTGGTTTTGGGGTGACTAAAACAAATTAATGCCTTTTTTTATAACCTTTGAACCAAAGTCCATAGATTTTTGACAGAGAGACACAGGCTTACAAAAATCATAACTCTAGTATAGGGTTGATAGCATTGAGTATAATTTGTATATAATACGACCTCCTGTTTTTAAAGCTAAAAGCAGAGAATAAATTATAAATTACGAACTCGTGATGCCCCTATTTCCAAGTAATTTTATTTTAAAGATGTGCAATTAAAAGTTGTATCGATTAAAATCTTAATACCGTACAAATATTTTCACTAAAATATTTGAATTTTTCACCGGAACCGGATATTCAGCCATTGTATGTTTCTTTTCCTAATTTCCGTTTCAAAACTAATATATAATTTTTTTTCTTTTTTTCTATTGAGTTTATAATCTTTTTTGACCTGAATAATTCCAGTTGGGAAAAGTATTAATCCGTCTCTTCTGTTCAATTATGAGTTAAATAACAGAACAGATAGGGTTCTATAGCTTTAGCTGGCAGAAACCAATGGCAACCTACTGCGGGAAAAATCTTCTGCCCAGTCAGTCTCTTTTGAGACATGATCACCTAATCGTGTATTACTTATGGCATGGCATTTAACTGACTGAATATAATAGTTGAAAACATGATTAAGGATTCTACTGGGCGTAAAGTGGATGTTCAGTTTTATATTGTTATGAAGTAATAAACTGATCCCTCAATAATTACTACTTAATGTCATACATCTCTTCCTCCTTTAGCTATGAGCTAAATAATAGGACAGATTGGGTTCTATAGCCTTGGCTGGCAACCAGTCTACCGCAGAAAGCAATGGCAACTTACTGCGAGATAATTTTATGCCTCGTCAGTCATGTCTCGAAAGATCTCCCAAGTGTGTATCACGTGTGGCACTTAACTAACTGAATGTAGGGGTGTTGTTCGCGCTCACCCCAATAATAATGATCCAATTTTTTGCACGTGTATCACGGATGGCACTTAACTGACTGACTGAATGTTTTTGAAAACGTATACTTGTGTGTAATATGCACCCACTTGTTACTTGCAATTTTCTTGTGTATAATAAATTTCATACTTGAAAATAATGCGACGCCATCATACAGCCTTTCCTATGTAACATTTTTTTAAGTGATAGCATATTTTTTTCTTTTTTAAATCATATCACCCCAAGCAAGGCGATAACGCCACTGATGCGCAGGGGGCTACATAAGAGTAAAAAGATTGGAAAAGAGAAAACCGGAAACCGCATCCTAAACAGGAAACAAGGGATGAGCCTCTTCACCTGTTCAATAGACGTGGGTGGAGTGTGAACCGGGTGATAGTTTAGTCTATCTACTCCAATTGAAAAAAAAAAATTAAAGAAAAGCGTGAAAAGATTGGAAAAGAGAAAGCTGGAAACCGCATCCTAAACAGGAAACAAGGGATGAGCCTCTTCACCTGTTCAATAGACGTGGGTGGAGTGTGAACCGGGTGATAGTTTAGTCTATCTACTCGAATTGAAAAAAAAAAATTAAAGAAAAGCATTATCAACTAAACAATGTCATACATATATTTCACTAAAATATTTAATTTTTCATTATATGAAATAATAAAAATGAACCAGATGTTTAGCCATTACGTGTTTCTTTACCGAATTTCTATTTAAAAGACTTTTTTTTAAAAAAAATGTGTTTTCTTCTAACATTAATGTTATCAAAACATGGCGGATATTGTGTGTTCCCGTTATTAATATTTTTAATAAATTTTGGTGATTTTCGTGTGTGTGTGTGTGTGTGTGTGAGAGAGAGAGAGAGCCACGTGGGTAGATGAAATTTAAGAAGTCTACTCGAAGGAGAAAAAGTCTCGTGTTGTTGCTACTTCATTCTGGGGCAAAAAGAGAGAGAAATAGTTTTTATGCCCCTTTATTTTATAATCCTGAATGGAACGCCATCTGGTGGACGTCAATGTGGAGGTAACCCCGCAGTGTTTTATATTTGTCTATTTTTTTTTTTTTAAACTTATGACTTCATCGTATATGTTTACTTAAATCATTACAAAGGCTTTAACTTCCTTTTATTCTTCAGAAAAACCGACCACTACAAAGACTGAGGCTCCTTCTACCAGAGGGTCCACGACGGAAGATTCAGTAGTCGTTGAAAAGCCAGGTTAGTTTATCTTTGTCCATTTGCATTTCAAAGATTAAAACACAATAGAAAGAACATATATAAGACTATGTTGTCTCTATCGTTTAACACAACTTACTTAAAAGATTTTGCCAAAATATACGTACAATTTATATTTGTAAAATGGCCAACAAGATAATTTCCGTATATAAAACTGCGTTCAAAATATGTTTAGGTTAAGCTATAAAATTGTGCTCAAAATATTTAGATGTCGGTGTTAAATAACGCACAGAGGTGTTGTTATATCGTTAAAGTTAACCAAACAACTGTAATTACAAAGAAATACATTTTCAAAAAAAAAATTTACCCTTTTATATATATAAACATTTTTTTTTAATTTATTTATAAAAAAAAATAATGATAGCACTTAGGTTGTGGGGTCCCCATTTTGTCCCCTGACAACTAATATTTTTAGAACCATTCCACCACTGAAGCGTTCCCAGATATTACATCTGCTTGATTCTGACGTCTCCAATTTGTAGATTGCATCTTGAACTACCCCTTTTGCTAACAAACATAGATTTTATCTTTTTATTTGTTCTCTAACAACTCATAACAATTGTTCAGAATTATAGCGTTTTCCAGATGGACTTATATAATTGACAATATATATGTTTTTGAAGTCACGGAAATGTTAAGACGGCTTAGTATTTATTCTACAACTTTGAAGTGATAATAAAAAAATAAAACGAATCTATATTAAAACCTATAATTATTAATTATGCTGTCTTCTTCGTTTTTACAGTTAAGACTGAACCCGATTACCCAGGAAGAACTCAACCAAGTAAGTATTTCATATATATATATATGTCCAAATAGTGGATATATTGGTGAATCTGGAAACAGTTTAGATTCCGTTTTAATAATCAAAAACTAAGCATACGCCCAAACAACCCTTATTCCCCCATAGCTGAACACTTTAGTCAACCAGGACACACATTAGAAAACTGCAAATGTTTACTAATAGATTCCGATTTTAGTTTCACATACTCACGCAGAAAGAAAGAAAAATACTGGATTTTAAAATTAAATACATATAGGCAAGGGTTAAATAGGAACTTAGGTATTTTGAATCTTTATAAATATTTCAATAGTTAAACATTTTTTAGATACACTTGAAAATTTTTCTTTAAAACAACATTTACTAATATTATTACAGTTAGATTTACGTTTAAATATATTAAAACTCTATTGCTTTCTACATCACGTGACGGACGCTTCTCGCGACGGACGCTTCTAGTTTAAATTTTAAAATCATTTGTTTCTGATGAAATGCCGAGGCCGGTCTGAAATATCAAATATATATATATATATAATAATAGAAATAAATAAATACTGTCAAAAAAATACATTTTTAAACTTACAACTTTTCAGTAGTTTTTCCTATACATATTAAGAAAGTATACGTGGATCATCATTTGCTATATATATATATATATATATATATATATATATATGTGTGTGTGTGTGTGTGTGTGTGTGTGTGTGTGTGTGTGTGTGTGTACTCTTGTGCAAATTAATTGAAACAAAACGAATAATAACTTCTTAGGATCTTTCACACTTTCCCTGATTACGTATAGGTCGTCTCTTGGCGTTGTTTTTCCGACCGTATTTTCCTTTACGTTTTTGACTGACGGATCCAGTTTGTTTCTTCGCCTTGATGATACGACTGACAGTTGAAAGACTGACATCGATAATATCTACGATTTTTCTCTAAGGCTTGCCAGTGTGTTCGTGCAGCGTTACAATTTTCGCGCGCTCTCTTGGATTACCATCCCACACAGACAATGGCCGTAGGACAACTAATCGACAGTCGAAACAATAGTGTCAGGGCGTAACAAAAAGCTGATGCAATCACGGATGAGGCAATATTTTTCAAGTCCAAACAAATTTCATCATACACCCCAAAAATAGATTCATATTACTGCACACCACTGCGAATGACCTAATTTGAGAAAAAAATAAAAATCGATTACACCCTGCCACTCTATTGGGCCCAAAACTAACCGTGTGGTGAAAGAAAGTAAGCTAAAGCAGTTGTTTCAATTAGTGTGTGTGTGTGTGTGTGTGTGCGTGTGTGTGTGCGTGTGTGTGTGTGTGTGTGCGTGTGCGTGATAGAATAAAGAAAAATAAACAAATAGAAAACGTTTCTCAATCTAACATGTTTCAATTTTATTAAAACTTCTTCAGAGAAACCGAGAGAAAAATGAAAAAAAACAGACGTTATTTATTGCTTTTGACAATAAACTATGATTTCTTAACTATAAAATTTTAATCTATAAAGAATTCTGAATTTTAAATTGTTAAAAATAAAAATACCATAAAGAAGAAAGAAAAAAATGTACTCGCAGCTTGGTCTCCTTACTTACTAAGTGTTGTTAAATAGCGTAACTCCTTTATATTTACAATTGTTTTTCTTTTGCAGGCATTATATTGTTCGGCTACGACCTCGTTGCTATGGGAGCCTATCGTTCCGGTATGATTCACCAATTTATCAACACTCTGCTTCCACACACCGGCTACGGACACTTCGGTATTGTCTCCTATGGTTACTGCCCATCCAGTTTCAACGTCCCCATCACGTCTCTAATGAACAAGGACCCGTCAATTATTAAAGAAAGCGTCGTTAATGACGGCAAACTGCCCGATATGGTCGACGTCGTCCGTAAAATGAGACATGTCCTGTCCACCCGTACTGGACATAATATCATCAGCGGCCATATTGAAAACCAGGTAGCTGTTTTGTTTGTCGATCCGTCCGTCACCACCATCACCCCAGAACTGACCAAGGAAATCGAAATGCTTAAAAAGAATGGCGTCAAACTGTATTTGGTCAATGTGGGTCCCTGCGCGTGGCCACAGCCTGACCAGCTTCACTCTATGAGTAGTCAACCCTACCACAAGTACATGTTCAATTCACCTTCATACCACCAATTGTTACTCCAAGCTCAACACAATCCTTTCCACTTCAGGCCAATCTACAATAAATTCATCCCAAATCGGTTCATATCCTAAACAAAGAATGTAAATTAACATATCAACTCCAATGCAAAAACTTTTATAAACTTTTTATCAATTTACATACGTAACTATTTTATCAAACTTTCGATCTCCTTTTAAAGCCTTTCAGGTGGATTCAAATCAAATACCTTAGTTTATTTTGAAATATTTTATAAACTTTACCCAGAATGATATAGTTAATATTGGTGCTTTTCAATGCAACGATTTTTTTTTTCGGATTTTTCCTCTTACTTGCAATAAAATTATTACTAAATTAATTTTGTAAACAAGAAAACCTTCAAATCAGGAATCATATTTTCTGTATATGTGTGAAAAGCATTCAGAAGATTAAGGTTGCTGGCAACTTAATCTTATTTTCAACTGGGACCTCACAGTCGTCAAATGCCTCAAGGATTGTTTTATTGTTACTATTTTTTAAAAGAAAATAAATTTTGATATTAAATCTACACTGTTTTTTTTTATTTTATTTTATGATGTGTTTTGTTGGCTGCATAAAGTTGGGCTCTCGTGAAAATGCGTGAACCATTGAATAACGCGAGACTAGAATCTTTCATTACTTAACAATACATTGTATTCAAATTCTGACTTCAGCCATTAATTGCGGTCAGTTTCCCGATGTACGGTTACACAAAGCCCTCGTCCGTAGCAAGGGGTTTACATTCTCGTGTTAGTATGAGAGACCGCCGAACTCCTCCCTGTATTATAAATTTTTCTCCACGCTCAAAAACCGGATAGAAGTGTGTGGTCACGTACTTCTTCGTTCGGCGGTCAGGATAAACACCCTAGTCGAAAGTGGATACTTTGGCCGTCTGATGCAAAAACCAAGAGAAATGGTTACTTCGGCACATTACTGCACATATTTTATAATTGTGGTCATTATTATAAAACATCGAGCTTAAAATTAAATTTTTATGCACAAAAAGAAAATATAAAAATAAAAAGGAACGTCAAAGAAAGAATTTATTCAGAGCAATACTGTTAAAACTCTCTAACTACAAGTAGAAAGTAATTTCCAATTCAGTCTGCATTTTAACTATACTAATGTAGGGGTGTGCGTCGTGGTGCAGTTGATATCGGCTCGGAACGAGAAATCAGGAAGCCGAGTTCGAATTCCACTCGTATTCCTTACATTCACTTACGCGCAAATACCCTTGGGAAAGGTATTAATCCGTCTCTTCCCTCCAGTTATGGGTTAAATAATCGGACAGATTGGCTTCTGTAGCCTCAGTCGGCAACCAGTCTACCGCAGAAAGCAATGGCAACTTACTGCGGGATAATTTTCTGCTCAGTCAGTCATGTTTCTTTCGAGACATGATCGCCCAAGCGTGTATCACGTATGGCATTTAACTGACTGACTGAATATAATAGTTGAAAACATGATTAAGGTTTCTACTGAGCATAAAGTGGGGGATCAGTTTTATATTGTTATGAAGTAATAAACTGATCCCTCACTAATTAATACGTAATAATATCATACATCCTTTCCCCCTCTAGCTATGAGTCAAATAACAGGACAGTTTGGGTTCTATAACCTTGGCTGGCAACCAGTCTACCGCAAAAAACAATGGCAACCTACTGCGAGATCATCTTCTACCCAGTCAGTCATGTTTCTTTCGAGACATGATCGCCCAAGCGTTTATCACGTATGGCATTTAACTGACTGACTGAATATAATAGTTGAAAACATGATTAAGGCTTGTACTTGGCATAAAGTGGGGGATCAGCTTTATATTGTTATGAAGTAATAAACTGATCCCTCACTAATTACTGTTTAATAATATAATACATCTCTTCCAATTTTTTGTACGTTTCTATGCCTGTTACAAAAGATGGACAAAATAATTTCCAAATTGAAAGTGGAGGATTAGCAACGGCTAAGAATGCTGATCTAATTCTTCTTTATAAGTCATGGCTCTCCACAATTTCCTGTCCTTTTTTGTTATCTCTTCTTGTTCCACTATTCAATTACTCAAGCTCTATAAGAATGTTATACACTGATTTCCTCAGTCCTCCTTGCCTTAGTAGGTCTGTCCTGTGTGCATCACATTTTCCAAGCCTTCTTTCCTTATAATTTGTCTTAGAAATTTCGACTGTCTCTTCCTGATGTTATGTATAAGTTTCCTTTTTGTTTCCATTTTCTCTATTTTATTTGTTTACGTATCCTCAGCATCCTTCTGTATGACCACATATCTGTTGCTTTAAATCTCTTCTTCATTTTTAAGGAGATTGGCCAGCATTTACTGCCATAAAGACATCACGTAACACTTCAATTCTATTTTTCTTTGTTTTAACGGAATTTTTTTCTGTTTCTTGATACTCTACTTAGCTTTGAAAGGCACATTTGGCTATTCCAATACGCATCCGGATTTCAGTGTTTTTAGTTTTTTTTAGTAAAGCATAAAACAGGACAAACACTCCAAGAAGACCGGAGAGTACAACAGCCGAATTTTTTAAATAAAACAACCAAAATGAGAGTGTTAGTCTGAATCAAAGCGGAAATGCTAGGCAACCTCGACATTTTCGGCAAAGACATATGAATAATCAAGAATCTCTACTGGCAGCAAACGGCCTGCATACGGACAGGTAACGACCTCAGTAGATACACAAAGATAGAAAAAGGCGTAAGACAAGGATGTGTCTTTTCACCGGATTTGTTCAACCTATACAGCGAGAATATTTTGAGGACCCTAGATGACACACCAGGATTTGTTATTGGAGGCCACAACCTGAACAACATAAGATATGCGGACGATACAGTACTGATTGTGGACACGGAAAGGAAACTACAAGATCTCATACAGAAAGTAGCAGTGGAGAGTGACAAGAAAGGACTACAAATAAACTTTAAGAAAACTGAGTGCATGGTCATCAGCAAAAGATACAACCCAAAATGCCAAATACAGGTAGGGGATAACAGAATCAAACAAGTCCAAGAATTTAAGTACCTAGGAAGTGTTCTAACAGGAGCTGGAAAGTGCGACACGGAGATCCGAAGGCGAATTGGCATGGCAAAGGACGCGTTCCAGAAGATGAGCAAAATACTAACACACAGGAAAATCTCAATAGAAACGAAGAAAAGAGTGTTAGACTGCTACGTGATGTCAGTTCTTCAATACGGCTGTGAATGCTGGACAATATCATCGAAAATGAGGACAAAACTGGAAGCGGCCGAAATGTGGTTCTACAGAAGGATGCTACGGATATCGTGGACTGAGCATACAAGCAACGACGAAGTGTTAGAAAGAATGGCAACAAAAAGGAAATTGATGCTGAGCATCAGGAAGAGTCAACTGAAGTTCCTGGGACATGCAATGAGGAAGGAGAGCCTGGAGAACCTGATACTGACTGGACAGATAGAAGGAAGGAGAGACAGAGGACGGCAGCGGATAACATATTTGCAGGGTCTGATCAGGTGGATGACGGAACGGGGGTTGCCAGGAGCAACAGGAGCAAACATACTAACAGCCACAAGGGATAGGGAGACGTGGAGAGCCATGATCGCCTACGTCCTGAAGGGACAGGGCACATAGAAGAAGAAGAAGAAAGTTAGACAGACAAGAAGATCTCATGATACAACTGACTGTCTTACAAAATATGCTTTGCTTTTCGGACCAACGCGCTTATCTTAGTGGCTATGAGAAACCTGACGGTTCGAACAGCAAAAAATAATAAGAAAAACATCCCAAAATGGCCGGAGAGTACAACGGCCGAAATTCTGTGAACATAATAACCGACATGAGCACGCTGGTCCGAATAGAAAATGTAAAACAGATACCTGAAGAAGACCGCAGGGTTCAACGGCCGAAACGTTGCGAATATAGCACTCAAGATGAGCCTCTTGGTTCAAGTAATAAAGCTTTTGGTTCAATTAATTTTTTTTTAATCGTATCACCCCGAGCAAGGCGGTAACGCCACTGATGCGCAGGGGGCTACGTAATAGTGAGAAGAATGGAAAAGAGAAAGCCGGAAACCACATCCTAAGCAGGAAACAAGGGATGAGCCTCTTAAATAAGGGTGGGCTAACAGAAGATGGAAAGTGTGATACTGAAATCCGAAGGCGAATTAGCATGGATGCATTCCAGAAGCTGAGCAGAGTATTAAGAGACAGGAAAAATTAGCTGGAGACAAAGGAGTAGTGGATTGTTATGTGATGTCAGTTCTTCAATATGGCAGCAAATGCTGGAAAATCTCAGCAAAGCTGACGGAAAGACTTAAGGCAAACGAAATGTGGTTCTACAGAAGGATGCTGAGGATACCATGGACCAAACATGTGTGCAACGATGAGATTTTGTAGAGAATGAGAGCGAGAAGAGGACTAAGACATCAGGAAAAGACAGCTAAAATTCCTGGGATATGTAATGAGGAAGGAGGGAATGGAGAATCTGATACTCATAGGTCATATAGAGACAAAGAGAGACAGGGAAAAGCAATGCATAAGATACTTGATGGGCTTGAGCAAATGGATAGCAGAGCGGGGTGGAGTAACAGGAGAAAACGTGTTAAGAACTACATGCGATAGGGTGGTATGGAAGGCCATGATCGCCTACGTCTTGAAAGGATACGTTATATAGAAGAAAATTAGTAAATTATATATATATATATATAAGAACAAAGAGTTTGTCTCTTTAACTGAGCAGATTCCTGCCGACTTCGATATTTCGTAAGAACACCTTTATGATGTTTTCATTCGTCAAGGCTGCCAGGGCTGAAAACAGCCCTGACGAGTGAGAACATCATAACAGTGTTCTTATGAAATATCGAAGTCTGCAGGAATCTGCTCAGTTAAAGAGACAAATTCTTATATATATATATATATATATATATATATATATATATATATATATATGGTTAAATAAAATAAAGACAAAGAGGAAAAATATCCAAAACAATTTATCTCATATAAAAGACACACACATAGTAACAACTACTTCGAAAACACGTTTGGGCGATCATGTCTCGAAAGAGATATGACTGACTGGGCAGAAGATTATCCCGCAGTAGGTTGCCATTGCTTTCTGCGGTAGACTGGTTGCCGACCAAGGCTATAGAACCCAATCTGTCCTGTTATTTAACCCATAACTGGAAGGAATAGACGGACTAATACCTTTCCCAAGGGTATTTGCGCATAAGTGAATGCAATGAATTCGGCTGGTATTTGAACTCGGCTCCCCGACTTCTCGTTCCGAGCCGATATCCAATGCACCACAGCGCACATGATCTAAAAATAAACGAAATCAAAATGATGAACAAGCAGGTGTATACAGAATAAAATGCCGGGATTGTTCCTCCATCTACACCAGAGAAACAAGTAGAAATCTAAAAAAAAAACGTATATATGAACACAAAAGAGACATCACTAATAATAATCTAACAAATGCATTAGTAATTCACAGAAATAAATTCAACCACAATTTCGATTTCTAAAATGCCACACTAATAAAAAGAGTAAACAATTTATTCAGAAGAAAAGTTCTCGAGAGCGTCGCTATCCAGTCCGACCAAAACATCAATTTGCACCCCGGATTTTTCCAAATCTTTACTTATGGAAATTATACTAAAAAAGCGTAACACACATAATAAAAAGTTTTAAAGAAAAAGGTCGAATTCCCTTCATTTTAATATCTCATGATTTTGCACTACACATGAAGAAATTCTAAAAAATAAAATATTCCGTTAATCTTTTGAAATGATTTGTGAGCGTCTTTGTGGTTGCAAATATTGTTTGTTTATAGATACATAATTTAGAATAAAGCACATTTCGTCTTTTTGCCTTGATAAAGTCCATCACAGGACGAAACGCGTAGGCCATTTAAAATACAGTTTTCCTCTTGTCTTTATTTTATTTAACCATTCTGTCCTTAATCTCAGATTATAACTGAGTATATTTTTACACACACACACACACACACACACACACACACACACACACACACACACACACACACACACACACACACACACACACACACATATATATATATATATATATATATATATATAAAAGAAGTTACATTTAATTTTTCCTATTTTCTATTAAACAAGTTATTTTGAAACTACTCATTATTCTATTATCCTTGGATATGACTGAATTTTTTCTTATTTCCCCCTCTTGCATTGATAAATCTAATGTTACTTCGCAAGACACAATTTGGGAACAAATACAAGCTGCTTGGCAGGAGATACCATTAGATACATTGAAGAAGCTTGTGATGGCAATGCCTGACAGAATGAAGGCTGTGATCAAAGCGAAAGGCAAATACAAAATATTAAATTTATTTTGTAACAAGTATTTTTTTCTTGTTAAAGCATTTGTTGAGTAAATCAAATAAAATTACATTAATTAAATTGTTTATTTTCTGTCAATATGCCTCATAAAAGATAAAATAGTTCTTGTCCTAATACTTTTGCACAGTACTGTGTATATATATATATATATATATATATATATATATATATATATATATATAATGTGCGATTGGTAAATTGTCGCAATTAAATTGTTTATTTTCTGTCAATATGCCTCATAAAAGATAAAATAGTTCTTATCCTAATACTTTTGCAGAGTACTATATAGATGTCTTTTTCGTCGTAAACTGAATTTTGATGGCTAAATACATCCTCTGAGTAAATGGTATCATGACTGAGACTAAGAACTACAATTATACCTACTTAGAGTCAAACCCGAAGCAAAAACTAAAATAAAAGGGCTGAAAAAAATACAGACATACAGGCAGATAAACAGACACACACACAAACATCTTGTCTTTTATATATATATTATCGATTTTCTGCACTATTGTAAGAACTGCAACCTTGAAACTTCTGAATGTCGTTTCTTATCTCTTTGTCTATGAGTGTATCAAATTTGATTAAAATCGGACCACTCCTTCTATATATATATATATATATATATATATATATATATATATATATATATATATATATATTTGCTCTGTAATATTTTATTACATGGAGCTCTCTTCCTGTATCATTTTTTAATATTAAAATAATTTTTTAATATTAATTAGGATCGGGTTTTTTGGAATTTACCTTCCTGCTTTTTTCCCTTGGATTGAAGTATCTGAATTAAAATATATATATATATATATATATATATTATGCTCTCATAACGATTGAGCTCTCTGGAGAAGAAAATTTTAAAAACAGTTTCCCCTTCAGCTATATGCGTGACTCTTCAGAAATGAATTGAGTTCTCTCCGTGACTGGCGTGTGTATACACTGCTTAGATACAAGACGTTAAAATTTGCGCATAAGTGAATGCAATGAATTCGGCTGGTATTTGAACTCGGCTCCCCGACTTCTCGTTCCGAGCCGATATCCAATGCACCACCATGCGTCGATGGCTTAGGGAGTAGCGACTCTAACTGACACCAAATCGGTCGAGTTCCGATCCTGGCCAGAAGCAAGTGGATGTGTCTAGCCACACTGATGAGCTGTGATACAGCGAAACGGGCTTGTATGTGGATGACTAATATATATATATCAAAGGTTAAAAAATCTGTTCGTCGTGACTAGGGAATCTTAGGATAATGGTGAAATATGTTACAAACTTGATTTTGACGTATTGGAAGATACAAGTTAGTTTTCGCCATTGAGCTGTTAAAGGAAAAACAAAGAAGAGATCAGCTGCCAGGTTCCGAATAGCTTGATTTTAAAAGGTGCTGTTGCACTCCTATTTTTATTTTCTTTTTTTAAGAATGTGATATTACAGCCCGGCTTGTTCCTAGGCTCCACATTTTAAGCCATATTCAACACGATAAGGAGATATGTTGAATCAAATTTACACTATAAGGTGATATTCAAGGCCGAAAATATTGAGTACCCAGTGAGAATCGAACTCACTATTCAGTTGCAATAGGTTCTAGCAAGACCAGCTTATTAACCATGACACCACTTCGAAGTACCCAGGTTTACACTATAAGTCAAAGAGATTTTAGTAACTTGCCATGGGCTGCCTAGAGGCACACAGTTTAATCCCACTAGTAGCCTCTAGCTTCTGAATAGAATCGTTCTGGTCGTGTTGCAAAAGACCAGATCCTGAAGATAATCTGATTTGAATACTCGGATGTTTTTATTCTTTTTTTTTTTCTTTTTTTTGTTTGTTTTTTTTTACACTTGAAAAATACAGGACTAATGAAAATTTAGTCTACCGCAGAAAGAAATGGCAATTTACTGCGGGAAAATCTTCTCCCTAGACAGGTAAAAACAACGGATAACATATTTGAAGGAACTAATGAGGTGGATGACGGAACGAGGATTGCATGGTGTAACAGGAGAAGGCGTGCTCAGAGCCACCAGGGATAAGGAAACGTGAAAAGCCATAGTCGCCTACGTCCTGAAGGGACAGGGCACATAGAAGAAGAAGAATCTGTCATTAATCGAAAGGGACATGATCGCCAAAGCGTGTATCATCTGATGGCATTTAGCTGATAATGTTCTAATGATACCAGTCTTACTAATTAACCCATAGCTGGGGAAGAGATAGATTCATACTTTCCCAAGTATATTGACGAGTAATAAAATATAACGAACACACCAGGAATTGGAATTCAGCTCTCGGTTATAAAAATTATTTTTCATTCTACCCAAGGAAAATAACGAGTTAACGTATATGTAAAAGTATAGTCTTATATTTTTATTCTTCCATAGTGATGGTTGTGTGGAGCGGGAAAGTAGCTGGAGAGAATTCGCACACACGAAGAAGCTGTTGGGAGTCGTTAGCCTCTCTCTCTTTCTCTTTTTCTCTCTCTCTCTCTCTCTCTCTCTCTCTCTCTCTCTCTCTCTCTCTCTCAATTCTAGATTTCATAAGCATGGTGGGCATTGAAGTCTCCAAACACAAATATATGAGAGGAAATGGCCTTATCTATATTTTTAGAGAGGCTGTCAAGTACGAAACAGTCAGGAGATGAAGAGAAGCGGTAGAGAAAGAAAAGATAGCTAACCGAGCTTAGAAGAGAGAGACGGAGACATATGTAGGCATGATTTGGAGATTCAAGAGAAATCACCCTATCCTCGTTGACATAAACGCCAATTCCATAGGAAAGTAACCAGGCATATAGACATCAGAGGAAGGAATAGCGGGGTCAAAGTTAGTTCCACAGACAGCTATGATGTCAGGTGAGGATTCAACGCTGCAAAAGTTGGTACGGATACCACGGACGTTCGAGAAAGAGATGTTAACAGGCCTAGGTGATTTATGTTTAGCTGGCTTAGTTTTTGTTCTTAATTTGTGTGATGCTATAATTAGTGATTTGTTCCCCGTAAGGAGACGCCTAGAATAGTAGTATTAGTCGATGGTCAAATGCAACATGTGTAGGAAGGAAACTGGCGCAGATTGCAGAATCGTGTGGCCTCAGGGTTGCCTATCGGAAGCACTTGCAGGGACATCCATCCATGGGGGACAAGGCACTACAAGAAACCCCGATATTATTCAACAGTTGATCATAGCCGCCTCTCAAGACGCTACGCAAGAGTTCAGGCTCTTAACAACGTCGGAAGCAGCAACCAGGAAAGTGCCAACTCGCTGTCCTCATAATGAAGAGACGTTGCTACCATCTACATACATTGCAAAAAGCTTAAGGCAGCACTACTATTAAGACCTAAGGAGAGGAAAGAAACCGGGAACCCCTTTCTAAACAGGAAACAAGGTTTGAGCCTCTACTCTTGTTCAAAAGAAAAGGGAGGTGTATGAACTGGGCGATAGTGGGTTCTATCTACTCTAATTAAAAATAAAAATAAAAAATAAAAATAATAAGAATAATAAAAATAAATAAGCAAAAAATTAAAGATTCCCTAAGTTTTAACTTAATTAGTTATAAGATCTCTTAGTAATCACTGCAAGAGAATTTTAACAGACATTGCCATAGAAATTCAAACAAGGGCTTTTTAAAAAATTTTTGTTTGAATTTCTATGGCAATGTCTGTTAAAATTCTCTTGCAGTGATTACTAAGAGATCTTATAACTAATTAAGTTAAAACTTAGGGAATCTTTAATTTTTTGCTATTTATTTATATATATATATATATATATATATATATATATATATATATATATAGCAGGATTCGAACCTATATCTACTTAAATAAAAGTATCGGTAAAAATAATGTACAAAATAATTCATTACAAATTGTCGGTTGCTTATAACCAAGTTTCGTTAAAATTCGTTAATTTCCGTAACATGTTTGCATTTGTTGACATTTCGATACATTTCAGAGCAGATATGCTTGTTTACGGTAAAATCGAAAATTGTGTTATATAAGCATGATAAAAACCTCGTCTGATCAAGACGGTACCAGATCAAATGTTATGCTTCCCCTATGTAATAGGGGTCGGAGGTTCGAATCCTGTTGGGTAGCACACATTTTCGTAATAAAAATTTATCGTAAATAATCAGGCCGGTAGATATAAATATAAAAATACTGTTTAATTAAAAACCGAATATCTACTTAAATACGAGTATCGCTAAAAATAATGTTCAAAATAATTCATTACAAATATATATATATATATATATATATATATATATATATATAAAGTAAAATGAATTTTCAATATTCAAAAATGTTGAATGAACATTTCAACATAAAATCCCTAAGAGAAATTTTACATCTCCTCGGCAACCGTCCATCTTTCAAAATAGAAATAAAAATAAGAATAAAAAGAGAGAAAAAAATAAAAAATAAAATAAACGGTTAAGATTTGAGAAATTTACGTCACAAAAAATTTCGGAAGTAATTCATGTCTAATTTTTGAATTTAACGTTTAGATTTTTATTCTCATTTTTATTTCCATTTTGAAAGATGGACGGTTGCCGAGGAGATGTAAAATCTCTCTTAGGAATTTTATGTCGAAATGTTTATTCAACATTTTTGAATTTTGAAAATTTGTTTTACTTTATATTAGCTCTGTAATTTTAATTACATTGAGCTCTCCTCCTCTATCATTTTTTAATATTAAAAATTTTTAATATTAATTAGGATCAGGTTCTTGGGATTTACCTTCCTACTTTTCCGGTTTGGATTGAAGTATTTTAATAATATATATATATATATATATATATATATATATATATATATATATATATATATATATATATATTAAAGAATTTAACAAAAATCCACGAAACTGGCATTAGCCGACATATTTAATTTTTTTTTTAAAACGTCATTATTTTTAATGGACACTTGTATCTGAGTGAAAGTCTGTTTATTATTTTATTATATATATATATATATATATATATATATATATATATATATATCCGAGTGAATAAGGAACGAAGATAAATTTATAATATCCAAAACATTAATTTAAAACAGTGCTCGATATATAATGTGACACGATAACTAGGCGTATATTAAGGTGGATTTGTAAAATATGCATTTTATTATAATAGATTAAGAATAGAAAATGGTTAAGAATAGAAAAATAGTTTAAAAACATGTGTTTCGTTTAACAAAAGTACTAAGTGAAAAAGAAAAGGAAAAAAATAAATAAATAAACGCTTTTTCTTTTATAAATAAATTTGCGGAAGGGAAAAGGGTATCAGATTACTGTTAAATCCTACCAGTCTTCCAATAAAATATTTGACTAAGTGAGTTGATGTGATAAAAGATAAACGTTTAGGAAATAGATTTTAGGTGACCAGATCAAAAACTGTCTTTACTGTATCTTGACCACACATTAAGGAAATAAAGAAAAGATAATAATAATAATTTTCCCTTTCTCCAAGCAATAAAAAAACGCCTGGTTACGGTAAAGTGTCAGGGCTATAAAAACACCCGACGGCCTTCACACGAAGCTTTAATAAGATGAAAAGATTTAAAAAATTCTGGAAAATACGTTGTTGGAGGCTGAGTGCAGACGGGATGTTTACACATCAAAGGAAGCAAAATTTAAGTACCTTGAAATTTTGGACTTACAGTCGCCAATGCTTATCGTTTGTTTTAACCCGGTGGTCTAATGGACTTCCGATTATTTCAATATAAATACAAGTGACTTTTTAGAGCCGATCAGTTCAGCCGGGCGTGTGCTTGAAGTAGAGACGTTTGTCAGGAAGGAAAACTACGTTCGTCTGAGTCGGTCGGTTCGGCATTTGATCTCCATTAATTAGATTGAGAGCTGAGTGTCACATCGCCTGCCCCAACTGCAAGACTAACTCTGAACGAAATAAAGCATCGATTAAACTCATCCAAGTTGTGGAAGTTCGTTCCGTCAATAGTTTATCTTGTACCCCCAGCTTGAGACTTCGACTTTTTCAACCAACCCCCGGCAACATCACAGCGTGGAGAACGACTGCCAGAGAAATTGTTCGGTCTTTCATCTGGGGTGTTACAATAATATAGAGTTTAGAACATGTACCATTTTTTTTATATCCACTACAAATTGTACATTTTGTTTCGACATTGAAATTACAATGTCTCGTCAGGTGGTGTGAAAAGGAATGGAAGACCTCTTTTCTTATATTTGGTGAGTTGTGTGTGGGATGTTGGTGGGGGTTAGCGATAAGGGAAAATTCTTGTAAATTGTCCGTTAGAATTTTAAGGAAGTGGAGTGGGTAGGGAATATAGTTGATTAATAGCAGTGTCGGGAATTTTGTAGACAGATTTAACATTAGAAGGTTGGGTACAGGTTTATGGCCTCATGGCTAGGCTTTATTTTTTGAAACAAAATGTACAATTTGTAGTGGATATAAAAGAATTGTACATGTTCTAAAATATAATTTATAATAAATAATAAGGTTGATAAAACTAGAAAATTAATTCATAAAATCTTTAAATCTTTTGGTTTTAACGTAGTAATTAACCCTAATATCAAGCAAGATGACTTCCTAGATATAACATTAGACTTAGTATCGAACACTTTCCAACCTTACATGAAAGATAATGCTAACCCAATCTGTCAGTCAGTTAAGTGCCATACGTGAAAAACACTTGGGCGATCATGTCTCGAAAGAGAAATGACTGACTGGGCAGAAGATTATCCCGCAGTAGGTTGCCATTGCTTTCTGCGGTAGACTGGTTGCCGACCAAGGCTATAGAACCCAATCTGTCCTGTTATTTGACTCATAGCTAGAGGTGGAAGAGATGTACTATATTATTAAGTATTAATTAGTGGGGGATCAGTTTTATATTGTTATGAAGTAATAAACTGATCCCCCACTTTATGCCCAGTAGACACCTTAATCATGTTTTCAACTATTATATTCAGTCTGTTAGTTAAGTGCCATACGTGAAACACGCTTGGGCGATCATGTCTCGAAAGAGACATGACTGACTGGGCAGAAGATTATCCCGCAGTAGGTTGCCATTGCTTTCTGCGGTAGACTGGTTGCCGACCAAGGCTATAGAATCCAATCTGTCCTGTTATTTAACCCATAACTGGAAGGAATAAACGGATTAATACCTTTCCCAAGGGTTTTTGCGCGTAAAACCCCAATTCTAATCACCCACCATCCATTATCAAGCATATCTCATCATCAGCGGAACACCGCACTCCTTAAATAAAGAAATGTTCAATAAACACAAAGTAACGTACGATAAATTTCTTAAAGACAGCTGATATCAATCATCCAAAATTAATTTGTACATGTTCTTAAACATAATTTATAATAAATATATATGTAATTAAACTGTATATTTACAATTTCCACTAGCCTTAATCGTTTGAGAAATCGTTTGGAAAATATCAATATTCAGATAGGAATCGAAACTGCAAACTCCGACACCGGAAAGACGTTGTCTTCAGATCAGACGTGGGTTTACCAATCGACCCACAGAAAATTTCATGGAGGAGAGACAGGTATCTTGTCATTAAATTAATTGGTTATATCAGTCATGCCACTATTTCTTTAAGCAGCCACTTATCTGACCAAACTTCCATAAAAAGGCTTACGGCAATATGCAAGAATCCATAAGGAAAATTCTCGATCATCTTTCATATTTCCCGTAACCAAAAAACATTTGGCTGTCAGAGAAACTATCTCCACAAAACATCTGACGCCTAAATCTTAATTTATTTAGAAGCGGAAATAATGTGTTGAAGATTTCTTCTTTTTTTTTTTTTCTTTTTTTTAATAGTAAGACGATGATTCGTATTCCCGTCTCGTACACGAGGCTCAGAATAAGTGCTGCTACTACTACTTCATAGACATCGCGCAACTGTATCTTAAACAAACAACACTGAAAAGAAAAACTGTATATATACATACAGTACTGTGCAAAAGTGTTAGGACAAGAACTATTTTATCTTTTATGAGGCATATTGACAGAAAATAAACAATTTAATTGCGACAATTTACCAATCGCACATTATATATATATATATATATATATATATATATATATATATATATATATATACAGTACTGTGCAAAAGTATTAGGACAAGAACTATTTTATCTTTTATGAGGCATATTGACAGAAAATAAACAATTTAATTGCGACAATTTACCAATCGCACATTATATATATATATATATATATATATATATATACACGCAGTACCGTGCAAAAGTATTAGCACAAGAACTATTTTATCTTTTATGAGGCATATTGACAGAAAATAAACAATTTAATTGCGACAATTTACCAATCGCACAATATATATATATATATATATATATATATATATATATATATATATATATATATATATATATATATATATACACAGTACTGTGCAAAAGTATTAGGACAAGAACTATTTTATCTTTTATGAGGCATATTGACAGATAATAAACAATTTAATTAAAGTAATTTTATTTGATTTACTCAACAAATGCTTTAACAAGAAAAAAATATTTGTGACAAAATAAATTTAATTTTTAGCATAATAGCCTTTTGCTTTGATCACGGCCTTCAACAAACAACATTGAAAAGAACTTAAGAACACTGAACAACAAAACAAACCTCTTGAAAATGGCTAAAGATAATGCTTAGGACACTATGGACAATTTTTACACTCCTTTAGCATAAACCAAACGGAAAAACGTAAGAATATATATATATATATATATATATATATATATATATATATATATCTCGAAAACCTTCCTCGAAAACTTTCGAACGAAGGAAAAAATGGTTTTATGAAAAGAAAAAGCTTAGGACATGAAAGTCTGTCAAGCAAAAGTATTCGGACAGAAATCAACACGAAGCGCCCCCCACCTCCAAAAAAACCCGACAGGAGTAACTACCGCACAAAAAGCGCTCAATACAAAGGTAGAGCGAACTAAATAGCACCTAATGAGCAAGACGAACCTACATAGGTTTCTCCTAAGCCAATCGTCAGGGATTATACATACATATATATATATATATATATATATATATATATATATATATATATATATATGTATATTTTAATCATATCACCCCGAGCAAGGCGGTGACGCCACTGATGTGCAGGGGGCTACGTAAGAGTGAAAAGATTGTAAAAAAGAAAGCCGGAAACCACATCCTGAACAAGGAACAAGGGATAAGCCTCTACACCTGTACAATAGACGTGGATGGAGTGTGAACCGGGCGATAGTTTAGTCTACTATATATATATATAATAGAACCTAATGAGCCAGACGAACCTACCTAGAACACTTTTGACAGACTTTCATGTTCTAAGCTTTTTTCTTTCTTTAAAACATTTTTTCCTTCGTTCGAAAGTTTTCGAGGAAGGTTTTTGAGACGAGTATAATTCTAATCACGTTTATAAAAGATCTAGGAGGGTTAGTCTATCGAGCAGTGTTTAAATCAAATAACATGGAACGCATAGGTATAGGGTATTCACTTAAGAATACACCCGTACCTGACCGTCACTCATATGAAAGAGAAAGAGAGAGAAAAGGGATAAACTTTGTCGGAAATTTACAGATGTAACGGGTCTCCTGATTGGCCGAAGTTGAATTTTGTTTTCGTTTTCAGCAGGCAAACCTCGTTTCGAATCCAATATGTCAGCCCGCTGTTGTCGAGCACGTTTTTTTAGACAAGGGCAATACGTTTCACTTTGAAAGTATTTACCTTTCTTCGTTTGGCAACAAGTAATATTTGCTAGCACGAACAGTATCGGACGTATTTGTGCCGTTCCGGATTTTTGTTGCTGCGGGGCCTAAATTGGCGCCCACTTGTCTCGCTATATCGAGACCATCTTACCAATTCTTTGTAATCTTTTAGGCTAATGCCACAACTTTGTAACAGAGAAAATCTCTTGTTACCCTTCTTACCTTAAAAAGGATACCCTATGGGCAAAGCCTTGCCTTCCTAGAGAAAAATTCTCTAAGCACTATCATCTTATACCAAGATAAGAAACTGTGAAAGAAGCTGACCCAGAAGAAAGTTCCTGTACGTCGCGGATCGCAGTTCCTTGTGTCTTTTTCATCCCCCTCCTAGACGGAGGATACTATACCAAGCTAAGCAGAGAAAAGAGACTATACCAAGCTACACTGTAGCAGCAAAATTCAGCATATTTTTGCAAGACAAATAAATTGTTTTTTCTATACCAGGTATGTCTTGTTATGTTTGATAATTTCCTTTCACTGCTTAAGCGCTAAGCTATGTGAATATATTTCTCACAACTTTGGTAGATTCGTTTGGCTCATTAGGTGCTAATAAATGTAAGAATATATATATATATATATATATATATATATATATATATATATTTATAATTATATTCCGGCAGAAAGTTTATGCCAGATGGAGGAAATATTGTAAAAGGATCTGATGAGATGAGCTGTTTAAGCTCATTGAAATGAACTATAGTTTATAATTAATATGACGTCTTGAGTTTTCCTTTATAAACTTCAAACTATATATATATATATATATATATATATATATATGCAATTTGTTATATATATTATATTATTTATATATTATATATGCGTGGTACTTATTTGAAAGCGCTCAATATCAGTGATAGAGCTGACATATTCATATAGATAGGCATATATATAAACATTTGTACACCTATTGAGTGTCAGTGGGTGTACAAATATATATATAAATGTCTGCGTCTGTCATGATGACAGATTTACCCCACTTCCACAAAAATAACACGAATAAACGCAACCCTACATATAACCAATTTTTTTAAAAATTAATCAGTTTGTCTAACGATCGCAAAAGCATGAAACCAGGGTTACAAGCTCACACCTATCTATATGAATATGTCTGCTCTATCACTGATATTGAGCACTTTCAAATAAGTACCACGCATATATAATATATAAATAATATAATATATATAACAAATTGCATATATATATATATATATATATATATATATATATATATATATATATATAGTTTGAAGTTTATAAAGGAAAACTCAAGACGTCATATTAATTATAAACTATAGTTCATTTCAATGAGCTTAAACAGCTCATCTCATCAGATCCTTTTACAATATTTCCTCCATCTGGCATAAACTTTCTGCCGGAATATAATTATAAATATCAATATATATATATATATATATATATATATATATATATATATATAATTATATACATACACTTTTCACACACACACACACACACACACATATATATATATATATATATATATATATATATATATATATATATATATAGTACTGTGCAAAAGTGTTAGGACAAGAATTATTTTATTTTTTATGAGGCATCAAAATAAAGTTTAAAATCACCCCTGTCCTGATACTTTTGTGCACTACCGGTAGTGTGCAAAAAGTATTAGGACAGGAGTGATTTTTCAAAAAACCTCACTGAAATTCAATTACAGGGTGAAAAGCCAAGTAAATTGCTAATAAATATTGATTATTTAAAACTAGATGTAAAAGAAATGTATTAAAAAGTAGTTATATTTAATTTTTCCTATTTTCTATTAAACAAGTTATTTCGAAACTACACATTATTCTATTATCCTTGGATATGACTGACTTTTTTCTTATTCCCCGCCTCTCGAATTGATAAATCTAATGTTACTTTGCAAGACACACTTTGGGAACAAATACAAGCTGCTTGACAGGAGATACCATTAGATACATTGAAGAAGCTTGTGATGTCAATGCCTGACAGAATGAAGGCTGTGATCAAAGCAAAAGGCTATTATACTAAATATTAAATTTATTTTGTAACAAGTATTTTTTTCTTGTTAAAGCATTTGTTGAGTAAATCAAATAAAATTACTTTAATTAAATTGTTTATTATCTGTCAATATGCATCATAAAAGATAACATAGTTCTTGTCCTAATACTTTTGCACAAAACTGTATGTATATGTACAGTTGGTTCTGTCGTATGCGACCACCCCTACTGCATACGGCAGGTGGTCGCTCACTAAAGGCTCATAGTCATGACCTATTTACGCCTGGAACGTATATTCCACTCATCAGAATGTACAGATTAGAATTTTACCATGTAATCTGGTAATAAATAAATGAGAACTTAAGAAAATGGCCTAACCTTAAAGAAATTTATTCAGCATAATTCATTTTAAAATTTTAAAAAACGTTTTTACAACGGCCAACAAGAGACCAAAATATTTATTAAAAATATATATATTTATTAAGAGCATTAAAAAATAAGTATGCTGTTTCAGTTTTTTCTTAAAAGTGAGTGATAGCAAAAGAGAATCTGCGATAATACATGAAAAAAAAAACAAAGCATACAAAAAACTGACAGCGATCGTGGGTGGGGGTAGAGAATCATATATATATATATATATATATATACCCAGATAGAAATAGAGTAGATAGATACACAAAAAACATAAAGGAACGCAAGAGATAGACATTTAAGAAAGGGACATAATTGTGATTTTTCCAATCCCTGAATTTATCCAAGTCAGTACAGAGACTGCGATAAATCCCTTCAACGTGTTAAATGCAATACATGTTGCACAAAACAGCCGATGTTTGACCGGCAATGTATATTTCAACAAGATATAAGAGTTTGATACAACACTACAATAACAAAACAATGAGGAAGTGTTCCTGGCTGAGATCAAAGCAAAATGAAATAGATTACTCATTTAGTTTCTCCTAATTTAGAAGTTCGCAATGTACGACTAAAATGGATTTTTTTAAGCGGTCGCTTAATCAGTGATTTTCACTCGTTGATGTTAGTCGCTGTTCGCGTTCTGGAGGTGGTCGCTCACTAAAGGTTAATTGACATTAGCAAATCGTGCATAGAAAAACGGTCTTTAACAACAGGTGGACGCTGACGAAGATGGTCGCATACGGCAGGTTTATATATATATATATCTACTCTAATAGCTTCTTTTCTCGCACTTCCCGCCTGTTGAATTCCCTTCCATATACTTGCTTCGCCGACAGCTACAATCTCTAGGAATTTAAATGTCAGCTCAAAAGACATCTATCTCACTAACTCGCATCCTTTCTCTCAAGCTTTTTTCTCCACCCACTCCACCCCCCCCCCCCATTACACCGGTATTCTCATCCGTTTATTACCCTCCTCCTGACATCCCCTATAACTAATCCTTCTTTCTCGTCCCTTTCCCCTGTGTAACCCCCTGCGCAACAGTGGCAGTAAAACTGCTTTGCTTGGCGTGAAATGATTATAAAAAAGAAAAAAATTAACTCAAAGACGAAGGATTTGCGGGTTTGGATTTATACCGACTTTTGAATTTGTTTTGATGTGAGGAACCTGCTACCAAAGTTTGTAAAATTATTTTTGATACATCCTGTATTTTTACATATATGATTTTGAGTTTGAGTTTTATTTAACGGCATATCAACACCTCTGTGGGTTATTTAATGCCAAAATGGTGAAGTTTTAAGATAATTTTTTAATGTTCGGTTATAGTGAGAAGGTTGATTTAGTCAGATTTTAATTAATTTTTTTTAATTTATTCTTTTTTTATTTTAGAAAACTGAAAATGTCTTCTAGTTTTGTGTTTAAAAAAGTTTTGCTGAGAATTATTTTTTCCTTCAAAAATGTGTTATAGCAATAATTTTTTCTTCAAAAATATATTGTTGGTAATATTTTTAATTCAAAAATGTATATTTTTCTATAAAAGTCTATTTTTTTAGATATATATCTATAAAAGTCTATTTTTATATATATATATATATCTATAAAAGTCTATTTTTTAGATATATATCTATAAAAGTCTATTTTTTTAGATATATATCTATAAAAGTCTATTTTTTAGATATATATCTATAAAAGTCTATTTTTTTAGATATATATCTATAAAGGTCTATTTTTTACATATATATCTATAAAAGTCTATTTTTTAGATATATATCTATAAAAGTCTATTTTTTAGATATATATCTATAAAAGTCTATTTTTTAGATATATATCTATAAAAGTCTATTTTTTAGATATATATCTATAAAAGTTTATTTTTTTAGATATATATCTATAAAAGTCTATTTTTTAGATATATATCTATAAAAGTCTATTTTTTTAGATATATATCTATAAAAGTCTATGTTTTAGATATATATCTATAAAAGTCTATTTTTTAGATATATATCTATAAAAGTCTATGTTTTAGATATATATCTATAAAAGTCTATTTTTTTAGATATATATCTATAAAAGTCTATTTTTTAGATATATATCTATAAAAGTCTATTTTTTAGATATATATCTATAAAAGTTTATTTTTTTAGATATATATCTATAAAAGTCTATTTTTTAGATATATATCTATAAAAGTCTATGTTTTAGATATATATCTATAAAAGTCTATGTTTTAGATATATATCTATAAAAGTCTATTTTTTTAGATATATATCTATAAAAGTCTATTTTTTAGATATATATCTATAAAAGTCTATTTTTTAGATATATATCTATAAAAGTCTATTTTTTTAGATATATATCTATAAAAGTCTATTTTTTAGATATATATCTATAAAAGTCTATTTTTTAGATATATATCTATAAAAGTCTATGTTTTAGATATATATCTATAAAAGTCTATTTTTATATTTTCAAGGTGTTTTGACCCCATTTTGGGTTTATTTGCCCATAGCTGGGACCCCAACAGGTGTACCAATCCGGGTCAGGGTGGACCTGGGAACAACAGCAATTAAGAGGTGGTTCCATGCTCTTCACAACCTCCCAATCAGAGGCCTTGCTGCCGGATGCAGTTTATCGTCATTCCCAGACCATTATATATATGAATAAATATGAACAGAATATTTTTTTATTTTACCAACTCGTTTCGTCTTCTGATATGTAAGGAATTTATTTTGCAGCAAATATTTATTAACAGAAGTAAAAAGAATATCGTAATAGATAGCTTTGAGCGTTCTTAAATGAAAAACCTGGGGACGAAACCCTGCAAAAGTATAAAAATGCATTTTTATAGCAAAACATTTGCAGCAATAGATTTTAATAATAAATAAAAAATTACCAAATTTCACAGGGAAATTAAATTTCGGCATAAAAATAATCCATTATAAGGTGATACGCCGTTAAGCCAACAAAACTTAAATAAAACCTAACGATATTTTTACTTCTGTTACACCCCCTCGTATCTCTGATAGTGAGCACATTTATCCATCAATATAGCATATATATATATATATATATATATATATATATATATATATAGAGAGAGAGAGAGAGACAGACAGACAGACAGACACTTGTGCAAATTAATAGAAACATAACGGATAAAGTCTTCCTAGGATCTTTCACACTTTTCCTGATCCCGTATACGTCGTCTCTTGTCGTTGTTGTTTCTCTTCCGGCTACACTTTCAGTTACATTTTGAACTGACATAGATAGATAGATAGATAGATAGATATGAACAAACTAAGATAGATAGATAGATAGATAGATAGATAGATAGATAGATAGCAGTCTATGTGTAAGTCTGTGTGTGACTGTAATCTATGCACGCCTACATTTTTTAATATACGCCATTCAAAATTTCTAGGGACACATATCTACAGGGAATCCAGGTCGACACACACTTTTTGAGTTTGAGTTCAGCAATTTTCCCTTTCGCACTTTTTGGCCAATGGAGCTGATTGTTTACATTTGCCCCGTAAAACATCTAAGATTTAAGATAGTTGCTGAATTCCGTCACAGAAATCAAATCACGACGCGACTAAAATATTTTTTATTAAAAAAAATAATGAGCCTTTATATTTAATTTTTATTCCGACGTTTTAAAAATTCATTTGGTCAACAAAAAAATGTGAATATTTTCCCCTGTAATTTTGAAACAAAAGAAATATTTTTAAAAAAAAAATGATTTTTTCAAACAAAAACAGAATATGTAAAATAAAAAGTGGCATCTTCTCCTACTACTAAAATGTTCTGAGTTGCACGGGCAACGCCGGGGTAACTAGTATTTAATAAATGTCACTTGTAAAATTGACTTATGTGCTTAAACGCCGCGTAAAATATCACGTGTGCAAACGCCACCGTTTAAAAAAAAACATAGCTACAAACTTTTGTCGCAATTCAATACATTACACAATTAATTTCGGATGTTCGGTATCAAATATCGGATATGTGAGTCAAACTATTTTAAACATCGCTAAGGAGGAATATTTTCCATTTCAATGTTAATCCAGGTAAGGCTTGGTTTGATGACGATAGAAGAAACATTTGGATGAAGTTATGAGTTCGACACTCCTTTTTTTAAAAGACGAAAAAAATTCCCATATTTTCAGCTGTCCGTTTCCTGAATGGCACATTATTACAAGGATTGCGAGTTACGATATTCGTGATGTCATTAACCGGAAACAGGCCCTTAAAACGTTCGCTCCTATATTCCAACCACGTAAAAGTGAATGGCCTGTGAGTTGTATATAAGGACGGCATCGCTGCTGGTTCTTCAGTTTTCTACTGATTCGAACAAAGTTCGTTACGAAAACGACCAAAAGAATCAGTCTTTTTTCATAGACATTATATTTATTCAAGAATGGAAAGAATTTTCCGACCAACTTTCGTTGTCGCCGTGCTTTGCCTGTTAGGGGTAAGTTTCTTTTTTTTTCTGTTTTTTTTTTCTTTTTCACACATCGAATCTTACTACTCATTTGATATTCTTTGTAGAGGATAGCCCTCTATTTGGACTTGATTTTAGGGGCAGTTTTAATCCGATTTCAAAATTACCAAAAGAAATAATTTTACTCATGAAAACAGATTTTTGATTCGTTGATTTTTTCTACGGTTTATCAACCCTTCGCAAAATATTTAAGGCCCGAAATTATTATTATATACATAATAATGGTCGGTGCGTTCTGATGGAATGGATATCTGTTTGGAATAAGAAGTCGAGTTCGAATTTCAAATACTCTTGAGAACGTATGACTTCATCATTTCCCCCCAATAACGGGTTAAATAGCAGGAAAGATTGGTTGGTAACCAGTATAAAAAAAGACAGCAACCTACAAAAGGAAATTCTTTTGCCTATTCAGTCATGAATCGAAAGAGACATGATCGCCCAAATGTGTATCCTGTGATGTCGCTTAAGTGACAATATTTCAGTGGTACAAGTTTTACTAATTAACTCATTGCTGTGGGGAGAAGTTCCCCGATTAACAATTATAGCACCTGTTATTCACCGGACAGCTGTCTCTCATCTAGGTACTGACCAGACTCGACTTTGCTTAACTTCGGTAATCGTACAGGAACCGGTGTTCCATCGAGCTATGGCCGTAGAATATACAAAATAGTTTGCTATGCGATATTTTCGACAACTGTTGTAACTAAATCAACGTCTTTCTCTATGTATGTGTGTAGGCACAACAGTATACATATTAAACAAGGGTTGGTAAGTTCTCGGCCCGGCCAGGAAGAATTCAGAATTTTGTAATTAAATAAGATTAGCGCATTTTCTTTAATAAGAACATTTAGACCGATAGATAAAATAAAATGCTGCTTAAAATAAACGTCAAAACTGAATATATATATATATATATATATATATATATATATATATATATATTGCAAATTTACGAGCTGCGTTTGCTATTTGATGACTGTTGTCATTGCTTAGCAAAGTTTTATGTCAACACAAGATATATATATATATATATATATATATATATAAAACTGACATAAAACTTTGCTAAGCAATGACAACAGTCATCAAATAGCAAACGCAGCTCGTAAATTTGCAATATATATATATATATATATATATATATTAGCAAAGTTTTATGTCAACACAAGATAAAATCGTCTTTGATGGTGGATGTTTCTATGTTAACGTCCCTGCAACGTCTCTGAAGATGGCTCATGTGAGCCGAAAGGTTACAACCAAATTAATAAAAATATTATCCAAATGTTGAAGAATGTTTGGCATTATTTTCACCAGAAATTAAAGCCAAAATACGATGTTTAGAACGGCTCGCGATTAAACATAATAGAAAATTCATTGTATCTTATATTTAATAGTATATGTTTAGAAATATATATATATATATATATATATATATATATATATAGGTTTAAAAACAGTAGGTACTCACACATCTACACATCATTCATAAAATAATGAATTTGAACGCTCTCGACTATTGGCTTGTGTTTACATTGTATATAGCACGCTAAAGTCCGCCTTCCTATACCGAGCGCACATAACTCAGAGGTAGAATTGCCGACGAACGACACTTTGGTCGGGTTTCAATCCTCGCTAGAAGCAGTCGGATGTTTAACCGTATTGATGAAAAAGATTTGTCTGCGGATGACTACGTATATATATATATATATATATATATATATATAGTGTTAGTGGTTAAATTGTAATGATGCTTAGTGCCAAAATTGCTATTTTCAGTAGTTTTCTGATAGAAAGGCATTTTTGGCAAGAAGAGTTTTTGTCATAAAGTGCACGATATCAATAGAGTGTTAATACAATTAACATGGAGAATTAATACTAAAAATCTTTTTAACTTTGCTGAGTGATATAACGTCTATCAGCCAAGTGACAAATTTTTTAATTGTATTAATCAATCCTATTAATGCTGTTTCTGATATCAAGCACTTTATTGCAAAGACTTCTTACCTTAAAGAACTTATCTCTCAGACTTTCACTAACAATTTCTGGCTCTATAATATCATTGGTATAATATCTTTCGCTATGTGTATGTGTGTGTGTGTGTGTGTTAGACAATATGGACAAGCTTTTTTTTATCGACAACTCATTTCCCCTTCGTTAAGCAGTCGTTTTCAGATCAGGAAGAAAGGGAAATCTATCTGTATGTTTTTTTTTTATGGTGAAATGATTGCGCCCACTGTACCTTTTTTAATTTAATTTTTTTAATTTTATTTTAATTTAATTTTTAATTTTAATTTTTATTTTATTTTTTTATTTTAATTTTAATTAATATTTAATTAATATTTAATTATTTAATTTAATTAATATTTAATTAATATTTAATTTAATTAATATTTCTTTTAATTTAATTTTAATTTAATTTTTAATTTTTTTCTTTTAATTTTAATTTAATTATTTTTTTTTATTATTTAATTATTTTTTCTTCGTTTCTTTTTTTTCCAGATTGCTATTGAAGCTCGACCTCAAAAAAGTAAGTATACTTTCCGAAAATTTGTTTAGATTTTATCCTAAAAAATTTAAAATTATATCAAATATATATTTATGTTATACATTTATTAAATTTAATATTTCTATATGACTTATATGGAATTTATAATTCATATAAAATTTATGTTATTTATATAAAATGTATACATTTATAATTTTTATCAAATTATATAAAATTATATCATAAAATTTACATAATTATAAAATTTTATAAATTATATAGAATATGCATAAATAAATATATATATATATATATATATATATATATATATATATATATATATAAAACTATATAAAATAAAAATCTAATATAAATATAAATACAAAGGTTCTTTAATTTAAATTTAATTTTTCTATAAAACCAATGAAGACAATTTTTGCAAAAATTGAAAAAACTTACCTTACCTAAACCAAAACCATTTTGTCTGTTTTCAAGTCATATTTTGCTGAAAATATTCTAGAAAATATATTTTGGGGACAATATTTTGTTAAAATGATATAATTGGAATATGATGGGCATAATTCGGGGTTTCTTCTTTCTATTTAGTAGAATTATATTGTAGCCGGTGGGGGATGGTAGTGGGAACAAGCTTCCACTGTCTTATAAAAGGCCTCTGTGGCATACATCTAAAATAAACTCTAACAAATCCAAATCTAAGCAAAAGAATAGACGAATATGGAAATCTGGCGCCTCATGACCAGCTGCTTCGGGTAGAGAGTGCTTGACAACCTAGAAAGGCAGTCCATCTAGAGGAAAGCAAACCCTGGTTTTAAACCTACACTGCATCGCAGTCATGTCAGAAACAGGGAAAAGCTATGAGAGTAAATCCATTGAGAAAACCTGCAGTGGTGCCCCGAGAGGCAATTGCCGGCCAACACTGCAAATTTTACGGCAACTCCTGTAGCGAAGCTGTCCTAAAATATAACGCCCTCTATTCCTTTGGATCTTGTCGGTACGATCAGGTGGGGAAATATAGTATGGGCAGCGCAGGGCTTCTATATACGATCGTACAGACCTGTGCTTGGGACAGGCTCTTCTAGTCTCATCACAAAAAAACTGAATTTTGACCAAACAGGGTGCTACTTTTATCAACTTGAGTAGATCTTGTGCCTCTTATTCGTCAAACTGAAAAAATAATTCAAATCATTTTAAGCCAAAATATAAAAAAGTACGTAAAATAAACCAGCATTTAAATTCGGATAAAGACGTCTCAGCATTAAAAAAAAATATTCTTAATTCTTATTTTTCTCCAATTTCCAGAATGCATAGAAAAAGCAGCCGACATTATGTTCGTTTTGGATTCCTCAAGCAGTATCTGGATTGTCGATTATAAACAACAGCTCGAATTCGTTGCTGACCTTGTAGACACTTTCGGTGTCGGCGGTAGTAAATCACGAATCCGAGTCGGCGTCATAACCTTCAGTGATCGAGCCTACCTCGAATTCCCTTTAGGCCGTTACACAGACTCTACTGAACTGAAAACAGCCATCTTAAATATCCGTCATAGACACGGATCAACGAATACAACCGATGCCCTTAGGTTACTTAAAGAAAAAGTTGAACCTAATTTGAAAACTAATAAAGGACCAACCATAGCCGTTGTCATTACTGATGGTAAATCAACAAACCGAACTGCTACTAAACGAGAGGCTAGGAAACTACATCAGCTTGGAATCAATGTTTATGCGATTGGTGTGGGCCATTCGTCTAACTACGACCTTACTGAGCTGAAGAACATTGCAAGCGATCCTGATAATGGTGTCTATACCGTGGAAAGTTACACAGCGTTGAAAAACATTAAACAAACATTCAATGTTGATCCATGCAAAGGTTGGTATTAAACGAGTTTAATCTTCTTTTTTTTTTACGAACAATTCATTTATTTTTCTAAACATCTGAGATGAGTAATCGTTGTGGTGCAGTGGATATCGGCTCGGAACTAGAAATCAGAGAGCCAAGTTCGAATTTCAGTTGAATCCGTTGCATTCACTTACGCACAAATATCCTTGGGAAATGTTTTAATCTGTCACTTCTCCTTCCAGTTATGTGTTAAATTGATTAGGTTCATCAGCTATGGGTTAAATAGATTGAATTCTCCAGCCTTGGTTGGCAACCAGTCTACCGCAGAAAGCAATGGCAACCTACTGAGGGATAATCTTCTGCTTAGTCAGTTATGTCTCTTTCGAGACATGATCACCAAAAGCGTCTATCACGTATGACAATTAACTGACTGACTGAATATAATAGTTGAAAACATGGTTAAGGTTTCTACTTGGCATAAAGTGAGGGATCATTTTTCTATTGTTATGAAGTAATAAACTGATCCCCCACTAATTACTACTTAATAATATAATACATCTGTTCCCTTTCTCGCTATGAGTCAAATAACAGGACAGATTGGAGTTCTATAGCGTTGGCTGGCAACCAGTCTACCGCAGAATGTAATGGCAACCTACTGCTGGAAAATATTCTGCTCGGTTAGTCATGTCTTTTTGGAGCTATGGTTTAATTATATTGGATTCTCTAGCTATGGTTTAAATAGATTGGGTGTTATAGGCTTAATTGGTAACCAGTCTACTACAGAAAGTAATGACAACCTCATACGCTTCTGCCCAAACGTGTATCACGTATGGTAATTAAGTGACTAACTGAATCAGTATTGAAACTTTGACGATGGAGTAATTGTTATAGGCTCGGACTGAGGAATCAGAGGACTGATTCGAATTTCAATCGCATTACATTAACCGTATTGATGAAAAAGATTTGTCTGCGGATGACTACGTATATATATATATATATATATATATATATATATATATATATATATAGTGTTAGTGGTTAAATTGTAATGATGCTTAGTGCCAAAATTGCTATTTTCAGTAGTTTTCTGATAGAAAGGCATTTTTGGCAAGAAGAGTTTTTGTCATAAAGTGCACGATATCAATAGAGTGTTAATACAATTAACATGGAGAATTAATACTAAAAATCTTTTTAACTTTGCTGAGTGATATAACGTCTATCAGCCAAGTGACAAATTTTTTAATTGTATTAATCAATCCTATTAATGCTGTTTCTGATATCAAGCACTTTATTGTAAAGACTTCTTACCTTAAAGAACTTAACAATTTCTGGCTTTATAATATCATTGGTATAATATCTTTCGCTGTGTGTGTGTGTGTGTGTGTGTGTGTGTGTGTGTGTGTGTGTGTGTGTGTTTTTAGACAAGATGGAAAAGCTTTTTTTAGTAGCGTTGGGAAAGATATATATCTACCCTCGCCTCCTTAGTTATGAATAAAATATCAGAACAGACTTGGACCTAGAGCCTTAGGTAGCAACCAGTCCTCGGGGAGTGGAGAGAAAGAGTAATCTAGACATCCTCTGTGCAAAAGTAACCGGCAAGACATTGCACTTATTCAATTGTGTAATGGGGTGTGGGGATTGGCCACTACAGCGGCGCATAATGTGTTAACTGATTAAAATGAAAGAAATCAGTATTATATAATAATTTAGTCGAATTAGTAACTTCAGCTATAGTGATTTTGATATGAATTTCAGAGACGAGGAATTATCATATTGATTTCATATTGATTTCATATTGATTGCATATTGATTTCATATTGATTGCTTCCTATCGTCACAACCTTTCGGTCTTTGTCCCAAACGGCTTTTTTCAGGTCGAGTAATACAAAAATTTCAGTGCGGCGATAAGCGATATCACGCGGGTTAATACGAATTATCTCCCCTAGCATGCACAAGAGAATAAAATCAATTACTTCCAGTCGAAGTCTACCTTTGTCGGACCCTCTGCCTCCGGACGGAGAGGGACCCAGAAGAGGCTATGCCGAAGAGTAGAGACTCATCTGGGATAAAACAAACACTAAACCGACCCAGCCTTATGCAAGATATACAGGAAAGTTTTACCCGAGTTTAAAAGCCCGAATTGCCCACATTAAATAACTGACCTTGTGTCACGTCCGGCCTCAGTGGAGAGGTTTCTGTTAAATACCACTTGATACGAGTTATTTTCCCTAACATTGACAACGCAATGAAAACATTTATTGAATAAATTTGAAATTTCTGGAAGATGAAAAAATGAAAGAGATCGGAGAATAACGGTATTTAATAATACAGCCATTTTTTTAAAATTATTTTTAAAGCGTATGCCTCGGTTGTTAATTTATTTCTTGAGGCATCTAGCGACTTAATCCAGCCTGCCGACAAAAGGTGGTCTGGGCGTATCCCCCACCCCAAATCATTTGCCTCGCCTGTGAAAATAATTTTTTAATAATATCTAAATATCGCAGAATATCTGCGCGTTTATTAAAACTTAACTAAATCCTAAAACTAATTCTTTTAATGGACTTATTCTTTTTCAGAAGAAACGCCGAAACCAAAGCCTACCACCACCACTGCAGCCCCTACAACTACCACCACCACAGCAGCCCCCACAACTACCACCACCACTGCAGCTCCTACAACTACCACCACCACTGCTGCTCCTACAACTACCACCACCACTGCAGCCCCTACAACTACCACCACCACTGCTGCTCCTACAACTACCACCACCACTGCTGCTCCTACAACTACCACCACCACTGCAGCTCCCACAACTACCACCACCACTGCAGCCCCCACAACTACAACCACCACTGCAGCTCCTACCACCACCACCACCACTGCAGCCCCTACTACAGTCAAAACCACCAGCATCCCAGTGACCAGGAAACCAACGACTGAAGAGAAGCCACGTAAGTCCATTTCGATTTTGATTAGAAAATCTTTAAAATTATTTCTCCCTTTCAATATAGCTTCCTATTATAACGCGGATGGACGTTGTGGTGAAGTGGATATCGGCTCGGAACGAGAAATTTGGGGAGCCGAGTTCGAATTCCAGTTGAATTCCTTGCATTCATTTACGCACAAATACTCTTGGGAAAGGTATTAATCCGTCTCTTCCCTCCAATCATGAGTCAAATAACAGGATAGACTGGGTTCTATAGCCTTGGCTGGCAACCAGTCTACTAAAGAAAGCAATGGCAACCTACTGTGGGGTAATCTTCTGCCTAGTCAGTCATGTCTCTTTCGAGACATGATCGCCCAAAGCGTTTATCACGTATGGCACTTAACTGACTGACTGATTATAATTGTGCACGCCTCTTGCTTTCGTTAGTTTGCAGCACCGTTACGTCTTGCCAATACCACATAAATAATGGAATATTCCTTTTCGATAGCGGGGACAGAGGGGAAAAGATACTAATTGGTTTCATGAAGAAATAAAGAAAGAAAGAAAGAAAGAAAAGTGTTAAACTGCTGTTTCAGTGAAATGGAGAAAGTTCTCAATTTTAACTCTTCATTTTCGCTTCTTAAAAATGACGACCAACATTCAAGCATTGTTCAAGTGTGACACAAGGCAGAAAGCAGCACTCATAATTATGATTGCTATTACAATTTAACGATGCGATAGGGTAATATCGACGGATATTTTATTGTAAAAAATCGCCATGAGTTTATTTGATCATTTAACTGAAAACCACGAAGACAGAACAAGTTACTAGACACCAAAGCCTTCTCCAATTTCAGTCCTGAAATCTTAAAAGTGTCACATTTACTGTAGGACTTTTATATTTCAATTAATAATTCTTCAAAAAATTCTTCAAAAATTCTTCAAAAAATTCTTCAAAAATGCTTGTTAACGAAAACCTTTACAATTTTTATATTGTTTTTCTATTTCGTATCTTTTTTAGAAAATGCTCAACCCGGTCGTCCAACAAAGACACAGTCAAGTAAGTATTAAAATAATCATTTTTAAGATTTGTATATAAAATTTGATATATATATACGATTTGATATATATATGATTTGCATATAAGGATGTGTGTTGTGGTACAGTGGATATCGGCTCGGAACGAAAAATCAGGGAACCGAGTTCGAATTCCAGCTGAATTCATTGCATTCACTTACGCGCAAATACCCATGGGAAAGGTATTAATCCGTCTGTTACTTCCAGTTATGGGTTAAATAACAGGACATATTGGGTTCTATAGCCTTGGTCGGCAACCAGTCTACCGCAGAAAGCAATGGTAAACTACTGCGGGATAATCTTCTGCCCAGTCAGTCATGTCTCTTTGGAGACAGGTTCGCCCAAGCGTGTATCACGTATGGCACTTGACTGACTGACTATATTGGAGGCAAGGTCTCATTAATTTAGGTGTTCCCCAAGGCTCTCTCCTTGAACCTACGCTCTTCCTAATTTTCAGGTGTGCTGCAAGAAAAGTTGGTTCACTGTGTCGTCTAGACATATTTTCTCGATGGAATCTAGCTCACATTTATAAATCCTACGCCTTTCCTAACTCCAAACATGCATTGAATATTGCTGCCACGTCTGGTCTGGTGCTTCTTCTATGCATTTAAAAATTCTTAATAAAATCCAGAAAAGAATCTGCAATGTTGTTGGTCCTATCATGGTATCTCGGCTTTAGTCTCTTTCCCATCACCATAACATAGCTTCCCTGTGACTTTTCTATAAATATTTTCATAATAATTTTTTTTCTGGTTAGCTTTTCTTTCTGTTACCTAGACTTTATGAATTTAATCGCAGTACTAGATTGGCGGTAAGGTCTCATCATTTTACACTTGAAATGGCTAGATGTAACCTTTCCTAAGAATACTTTCATGATAATTGTTCTGATGAACTTTCCTCTATGTTACCTAGACTTTATGAATTTAAGTGCAGTACTAGATTGGCGGCAAGGTCCCGTCATTTTTCCGATAGAACTCTCTAGATGTAGCCATAAGTTCTATACTATCAGTTTCTTTTCCCGCATTTCTCGCTTCCGACTCCATGTTTGGTTTTCAAAAATTCAAATGCAGTGTTAATCGTTAACTACAGTTTTCTAGATTGCTCTTCTGTTAATCTCCTTAGTAATGTTTCTGTTTTATAATTCTTACACAAACAATAATCACTTGTTTCTTAGTGGCTTTACTACCTTGCTTGGGCTGAACTCGATTTTTAAAACATATGAAAACTCCATTTTAGTACATTTGAAGATTTTCTTGTATGTGTGATATTCGATATTTATCTGTTTTTAAACCCATGAAAAAATATACACAAAACTAAAACAAAAAATAATGTATTAGCAGCTTGATCTCCTTACTTTCTAATTGTCATTAAAAGCGTAATTTTTTTATAACTTAACAAATAATTATTTTTACAAAATGCGTGTGAGCGTGCATATGTGCGTGCGCGCTAGTTAACGCCTCCCTTAAAAAAATAAAAGAATAATCGAGTTAATCTTACATTTTCATTGGCGTGTTTTCGTCATAAGCAAACTATTCTTGTCTCTGGATTAAATCTATTACTGCAAGCAATAAAGAATTCTGGATTTTAAATTATTAAAATAAAAATACCTTACGAAAGCAAACACAAAAACAAAACAATGTATTAGCAACCTAATCTCCTTACTTATAAATTGTCGTTAAAAAGTTTAAATTCATGCATCAAAAATGCTTATAATTTCTTTTTTCTTTTGCAGGCATTATATTGTTCGGCTACGACCTCGTTGCTATGGGAGCCTATCGCTCTGGTATGATTCACCAATTTATCAACACTCTGCTTCCACACACCGGCTACGGACACTTCGGTATTGTCTCCTATGGTTACTGTCCATCCAGTTTCAACGTCCCCATCACGTCTCTAATGGATAAGGACCCGTCAGTTATTAAAGACAGCGTGGTTACTGACGGTAAACTGCCCGATCTGGTCGACGTCGTCCGTAAAATGAGACATGTCCTGTACACCCGTACTAGACGGAATGTCATCAGCGGCCATTCTGAAAACCAGGTAGCCGTTTTGTTTGTCGATCCGTCCGTCACCACCATCACCCCAGAACTGACCAAGGAAATCGAAATGCTTAAAAAGAATGGCGTCAAGCTGTATTTGGTCAATGTGGGTCCCTGCGTGTGGCCACAGCCTGACCAGCTTCACTCTATGAGTAGTCAACCCTACCACAAGTACATGTTCAACTCACCTTCATACCACCAATTGTTACTCGAAGCTCAAAACAACCCTCTTCACTTCAGACCCATGTACAATAAATTCATCCCAAAGCCGTCCATATCCTAAACAAAGAATGTAAATTAACATATCAACTCCAATGCAAGATATATATATATAAATTTTATAAACTTTTTATCAATTTCCATACGTAACTATTTTATCAAACTTTCGATCTCGTTTTAAAACATTTCAGTATTTTTACGACACTTGTTTTTCTTTATTTTTACTTTTAATTCTCCCAAATGCAAGGCTCGAGACCTACTCAAAGTAGGGGTTACTGCTTAAAATGGTTATGATGAAAGAGGTGAATGAGTGATATGAGCGACAATTCGTTTCAATAACCTTTGACTTCCAAAGTTCTCTTGTGACCACTTTCGAATAATAATACGTTCTTAATAAAATAGACTAGTATTAATATTATTATATTGGGCATTAAATAGAGGATATGTTTGTCTTGTTATAAACTTACCCCTCCTGCATATTAATTTATATTACAGAATATTTATATATTTAAAATCTCCCATGTGAAAAACTTCAGATAATAAGGACGTAAAATATTTTGTCATTTATATATATATATATATATATATATCACTTAGTAACTATTATCAATATTATTATATTGGACATAAAGTGTGGGAGTAACTTTCTATTGTTGGTAAGGAACAAATTGATTCCGCTACAGAATTACTACATATTAATTTAATATTTTGAAAAATATATTTAAATTTCCCTTCTGAAAGCATTCAAATAATAGTAAGGATTTAAAATAATCCGTCATTTTTTTTTAATATCATGCGAAGACTATTATTATATTGGGCATAAAATGGGGGATCAGTTTTTTGTTGTTAGTAACTAATTGATCCCACTATATCATTATTACATATTCATTTAATAGAAAAACAAAATTATACTAAAGTTCACTCGATACAAGGCTTGAGAGTCATTCAAGGTAGTAGGGTTACTGTTGAAAGGGTTATAATGAATGAGGTGTGATATGAATGAAAATGGCTGCTTAAGTGAAGAATAAATTTTAAAAACAATACCTCGTAAACGAATCTGAAGTCTTTCAAGTTTTTCTTCAGTAAAAGTGATTATTTTATTGTCAAACCCTAATTATATTTCGTGAAATAGTTATTATTGGATGTTTACAATGCAACCCCCCCCCCCCTCAACCTTAAAAATCAATGGCGCTGGTCGTCGAAGTCATATCAGTATTACTTTGTCTTTTGTTCATTAATTTTGAGAAAATAAATTTTTATATAAACTTAAACGTGTTGCTTGCTTTTCTCTATTTTTTTTTTTTTAATCATTTCACCCCGAGCAAGGCGGAAACGCCACTGATGTGCAGGGGGTTACATAAATGTAAAAAGATTAATTAGAAAAGAGTGAGGAGTACAAACTAGTTAGAAAGGAACAATAGAAAGCAGGTGCGATGACAGATACATAGGTGGAGAGAAAGGGAAGGTTATACAGGGGTGGGGAGAGAGCTAGAGTCCAGTGGTTAGTAGATGAGTATTGACTTTGCATTTAAATTTCTGGAGGTTGTAGCCGTCAGGAAAGCAAGAATACGGGAGCGAGTTCCACAGGCGGGAAGTGCGAGAAAAGAAGCTGAAGGAGTAGAATATTGTTTAATCTAACTTGCCTGTTGAAAACGTAAATGACATGGCCATGTGGATAAAACATTTGGTTAAATCCTAATGACTTGACCCAAAGAGTTGTGAGTTCAATACCTGTCTACAGCAGTGGTGAACAAATTACTTAGAGCGGCGGTTCCCAAAGTGGGGGAAATTTTCCCCGGGGTGGGGGGGGGGGATTTGAAGCTACCAGTGGGGGGGGGGGGAATAATTACACTACCTACTAAATAAAAAAAATCTCAAATGGATTTTCTCATGTCTGAGAGAGAGACAGACAGACAGACACATAGAGAAAGAGAGAGAACCTGTTGTAGATGGGCGACGCAGTACTTACCTGTCGGTTCACGTTCAAACATGAGCTCTGAAGGGAGGTCGGGGGTGGTACGTAGAAGTGCAAACAAAAGTATTTTTATTTGTTACTAACCGCTAGTGAATGCTGGACAATATCATCAAAGACGAAGGAAAAACTTGAAGCAACTGAAATGTGGTTCTACAGAAGGATACTGCGATTATCATGGATCGAGCATGTGAGCAATGATGAGGTCTTCAAAATGATGGAAACAAAAAGAAAATTAATACTGAGCATCAGGAAGAGACAGCTGAAGTTCCTGGGACACGCAATGAGGAAGGAGGGCTTGGAGAATCTGATACTAACAGGCCAGATAGAGAGACAAAGAGACAGGGGAAAGCAACGGATAACATATTTGAAGGACCTAATCAGGTGGATGATGGAACGAGGGTTGCATGGTGTAACAGGTGAAGGCGTGCTCAGAGCCACCAGGGATAGGGAAACGTGAAAAGCCATGATCGCCTACGTCCTGAAGGGACAGGGCACATAGAAGAAGAACCGCTCTCTATGGCTATACTTAGTTGTTACTAACTGCTCTCTATCAACTTTACTCTGTAACTATAAGTTTATCAGTATATTTGTACATTTGAAAAATAAATTAGTAAATAGTCTCAGTGTGTTTTAACTGCTTTTTCTCTCATACACATGAAGGGGGAAATTTGGATGGTTGAAAAGTTTGGGAACCACTGACTTAGAGAGTTAAGTTAAAAGGGAGATTATAGTGGACATGGCCTATACGCCCGACAAATGAGACACAAAATCGTCTGTGTCATACATGGTCATTTATTTGCCGAGTGACTTAGGACTATTTAACCCGAGAACACTAACCATGGGTATATAGTCAGTCAGTTAAGTGCCATACGTGATACACGCTTGGGCGATCATGTCTCGAAAGAGACATGACTGACTCGGCAGAAGATTATCCCGCAGTAGGTTGCCATTGCTTTCTGAAGTAGACTGGTTGCCAGCCAAGGCTACAGAATCCAATCTGTCCTGTTATTTGACTCATAGCTAGAGGTGGAAAAGATGTACTATATTATTAAGTAGTAATAAGTGGGGGATCAGTTTTATATTGTTATGAAGTAATAAACTGATCCCCCACATTATGCCCAGTAGAAACCTTAATCCTGTTTTCAACTATTATATTCAGTCAGTCAGTTAAGTGATACACGCTTGGGCGATCATGTCTCTTTCGAGACATGACTGACTGGGCAGAAGATTATCCCGCAGTAGGTTGCCATTGCTTTCTGAAGTAGACTAGTTGCCAGCCAAGGCTATAGAACCCAATCTGTCCTGCTATTTAACCCATAACTGGAAGGAAGAGACGGATTAATACCTTTCCCAAGGGTATTTGCGCGTAAGTGAATGCAATGGATTTAACTGGAATTCGAACTCGGCTCCCCGGTTTCTCGTTCCGAGCCGATATCCACTGTACCACAACGCACATCCCATGGGTATATAGTACCCAGCGCAAATGACGCCATTTTAATTATAATTTAATAACACTTTTCAGTACCTGATTTTCTTACCTAAATAATATGTTTTTCCTTTCCTATTAATGTTAACTCAAAGTACAAATTTTGAAGTGCCTACATGTAAAATGCTTCAAATAAAGATTAATGTTTAATATTTTTTTGATATTTTCAAAATCGGGTATGATATACCCAAGGTTAGTAGTGGCGTAACTTTAATTGATGGTTAGCGTTCCAGGGTTAAATGCCTGTAGGTGGGCTTGAAAATGTCTGCATAACTTGCTGAGGCACGCATAAGCGAGCAGGTTTTTTTCTTCAGCGAGAATTTGGCCGACGGCGCTTGGGGGTGTGTGATAGAACAAAGGATTACCGGACGGCAAATAATACGTTCCAACAACGAAGACGCAGCAGTAATGAACGTGAAACAGATTACAACAGGCATGTTACTACATTACGTCCGGAAGTGGCATTGCACATAGAATGAGAATGATATACCCCAATAATCGAAATAAGAGGTTCGGTTTGAATCTCATAGCACCAGAAGAAGGTTGGAGCGTACAACGGATGAAACCTCGTCATCACGGCAATAAAGATGAGGATAACAGTCCGTACAATGTAAATAATATGAACATGAATTACATATTCTTGTATTATTTCCAACTATTGTTTTCATCTTGGCTGATATAGAGGTTATTATAGACACAACGCTTCGACCAAGTACATTCTGGTCATCATCAGATGCCCATTGATTAGGTTTTATGAGATATCTGTTCTCATTTAATTCTAAATTTTACCTCTTAATTTTATTTTTATTTAATTTTCCCTTCTCTTATTTTTATTTAAAATTTCATTTTTATGTACATGTAATATATATATATATACATAGGTCCACGGCCGACCTGCTAACAACTGTAACGGAGTACATGCTACAGGCCCTTGATGAGTCTGACGAGGCTCGCGCGGTTGCTCTGGACATCTCCAAGGCTTTCGACAGGGTTTGGCACCCTGGCCTCCTATGCAAACTACGCGGTTATGGTATTACCGGTCGCCTGCTTGACCTAATCCAATCTTTCTTAAATAACCGCAAAATGAAGGTCGTTCTGAATGGGCGTGCCTCTTCGTCCTACAGCACGAATGCTGATGTCCCACAGGGCTCTATCCTGGGCCCGACGCTCTTCCTTATTTTCATCAACGACCACCCAGATGAGATCAAGTCCCAAGTAGGCATCTACGCAGATGACACTACAATATACTCCCGCACCAGTAAGAAACCTGTCGTGGAGGACAGACATAATCTCGCTGCTGACCTTGAGCGGGATCTACACTCTGTGGTGAACTGGGGCAAGAAGTGGCTTGTCAACTTCAATTCCTCTAAGACCAAGCTGTTGTCTGTCAACCATTACAGGCAACCTCTTATGCCTCCCATAAGCATGGACCAGATGATTCTCCCGGAGAGTAATACACTACGCCTCCTCGGACTTACCCTGTCCTCAGACCTGAAATGGAACCACTATATTGAATCCATAGCAAAATCTACTGCTAAGAAGATTGGGTCACTATGTCGATCCAGGATGTTTTTTCCACCTGAATCCATCCTGCATATATACAAGTCAACCATCCGTCCGTGCATGGAGTACTGCTGCCATTTATGGTCAGGTGCCCCTGCCGTTCTCCTCAGTGTTCTTGACAAGCTCCAAAGGAGAGTCTGTAATGTGATAGGTACTGATCTGGCGATTCGACTGCAGCCACTTTCCCACCGTCGAAATGTGGCCTCCCTCTGTCTCTTCTATAAATACTTTCATGGCTTCTGCTCGGATGAGCTTAAGTCACTGATGCCTCCTCAACAGGTGTTTACTCGTGCAACCAGGCTGGCAACTGGGTCCCACCCATTCACAGTCAGGTTAGCCAAATGCAGACGACAATTCTACTCCTGCAGCTTCCTCTCTCGCACTTCCCGCCTGTGGAACTCACTCCCGTATTCTTGCTTTCCTGACGGCTACAACCTCCAGAAATTTAAATGCAAAGTTAATACTCATCTACAAACCACTGGCCTCTAGCTCTCTCCCCTCCCCTGTATAACCTTCCCTTTCTCTCTACCTATGTATCTGTCATCGCACCTGCTTTCTCAGCTTTTTATTGTTCCTTTCTAACTAGTTTGTACTCCTCACTCTTTTCTAATTAATCTTTTTACATTTATGTAACCCCCTGCACATCAGTGGCGTCTCTGCCTTGCTCGGGGTGAAATGATTAAAAAAAAAAATATATATATATATATATCACATAGTGTGACAGGAGGGATATATATATTCTTTATTATTCGGTAACATAATTAATGCAAAAAATAAATAAAATAATAAGGCACTCTGTAAGAATGGCTTCTTATTTTATTTATAGGCAAGAGCTTTCATAACTGGTTGAAAAGTTTAATAATCTAAACTTATTTATGAATGGAACTTTGTCTGTGTGTGTGTATATGTGTATGTGTGTGTCTGTGTGTGTGTGTCCCCGTTATTATAGACTCCGAAACGGCTAAACCGATTTTCTTGCAAATTTACACAGTTGTACTATAAGCGTCTGCGAGTGTTCTTAGCTAGGTTTTGTGTCGAGGTACCCCGGATAAATATCAAAAATCGATAATCGAAAAAATCGGGTTATAGAAGGAGTGGTCAGATTTTAATCAACTTTGAGACACTCATAGACAAAGACATAAGAAACGATATTCAGAAGTTTCATGGTTGCAGTTTTTACAACAGTGCAGGAAATCGATAATATATATATATATAAAGAGCAAGATGTTTGTGTGTGTGTCTGTTTATCTGTGTCTCTGCATTTATTTCAGCCCTTTCATTTTAGTTTTTGCTTCGGGTTTGACTCTAAGTAGGTATAATTTTAGTTCTTAGTCTCAGCCATGATACCATTTACTCAGAGGACTTATTTAGCCTTGAAAATTCAGTTTAGGACGAAAAAAACTTATTTGATATCGATACCAGGAAATCAAAATTTGACTTGCAGCCATTCATTTTTCTTTCAGTCTACGGTTTCGCTTTAACTGGAAACAACTATTGCTTTTTAGTCTTTCGTGCCAACGTCCAAAGAGTCTGAGCTCCAGGACTGTGGATTAATTTTAAAGCTTTCATTACACCCAAGCAACACCGGGCTATACTGCTAGTATATATATATATATATATATATATATATATATATATATATATATATATATATATCAGGTGCGATTGGTAAATTGTCGCAATTATTTTATTATTTCAAATATTCTTTAGTCTGAGTCTGAGCTCCAGGACCATGGATTAGTTTTAAAGCTTTCATTACACCCGAGCAACGCCGGGTGTAATGAAACATGCCTGCTGGTTGATAATAAAGAGGATAAACTGAGCCAACGCTCCTTGCGATTGTCTCTTTAATGAACTGAACCGATGCTACTTCGATATTCTCTCTCTCTCTTTCTCTCCATGAGCGTGACAGGAGAAATATATATATATATATATATATATATATATATATATATATATATATATATACGCACACAAGAACTACATAACGGTCTTTATTATAATAGAGGGCATTATTTCAAACTATTGTTTTCATCTTGGATGATATAGAGGTTATTAGAGACGTGACGCTTCAACTAAGTACACTCTGGACATCATCAGATCTCCATTGAGAGGCTTTTATGAGATCTCTGTTAATTGTTGTTATATTTTGTATCTCAATACTCAGTCAGTCAATTAAGTGCCATATGTAATACACGCTTGGACGATCATGTCTCGAAAAAGACATGACTGACTGGGCAGAAGATTTTCTCGCAGTAGGTTGCCATTGCTTTCTGCGGTAGAATGGTTGCCAACCAAGGCTATAGAACCCAATCTGTCCTGCTATTCAAGTCAGTTAATTGCCATACGTGATACACGCTTGGGTGATCGTGTCTCATTGAAGACGTGACTGACTAGGCAGAAGATTTTATTTTAATATAAGAAGAAAATCAAGGAGAGAGAACAATAAAAGAAGAGGAATTAAGACGACAGATGATAACGATTGACATTGCATTTCAATTTTTGAAGATCAAAGTTGAGTGGAAAGCAAGAAGCCGGAAGAGAGTTCCACAAGCGAGAGAAGAAACTGTTAGCATAGGACTTATAATAATATGAGAAGAAGAAAACATAATTAAGGAGAGAGAACAATAAAAGAACAGGAATTAAGAAGACAGATGATAACGATTGACATTGCATTTCAATTTTTGAAGATCAAAGTTGAGTGGAAAGCAAGAAGCCGGAAGAGAGTTCCACAAGCGAGAGAAGAAACTGTTAGCATAGGACTTATAATAATATGAGAAGAAGAAAACATAATTAAGGAGAGAGAACAATAAAAGAACAGGAATTAAGAAGACACATGATAACGATTGACATTGCATTTCAATTTTTGAAGATCAAAGTTGAGTGGAAAGCAAGAAGCCGGAAGAGAGTTCCACAAGCGAGAGAAGAAACTATTAGCATAGGACTTATAATAATATGAGAAGAAGAAAACATAATTAAGGAGAGAGAACAATAAAAGAACAGGAATTAAGAAGACAGATGATAACGATTGACATTGCATTTCAATTTTTGAAGATCAAAGTTGAGTGGAAAGCAAGAAGCCGGAAGAGAGTTCCACAAGCGAGAGAAGAAACTATTAGCATAGGACTTATAATAATATGAGAAGAAGAAAACATAATTAAGGAGAGAGAACAATAAAAGAACAGGAATTAAGAAGACAGATGATAACGATTGACATTGCTTTTAAATTTTTGAAGATCAAAGTTGAGTGGAAAGCAAGAAGCCGGAAGAGAGTTCCACAAGCGAGAGAAGAAACTGTTAGCATAGGACTTATAATAATATGAAAAGAAGAAAACATAATTAAGGAGAGAGAACAATAAAAGAACAGGAATTAAGAGCAAAGAGAAAAATATATGACATTGCAATTAAATTTTTGAAAATCAAAATTAACTGGGAAGGAGGAAACCGAAAGAGAATTCCACAAGCGAGAATTGCTAGAGATGAAACTGTTATCATAGAACTTGCGGTTACATACAACCATTTTAAGTGTAAATCACTGAAAGCCGACCGCAAATCTTTTACTGTTCTTAAATGCATAGTATTGGTAGCATAGATGACAGTTCATCAAAAAATACAATATATATATATATATATATATATATATATATATATATATATATATATATAGCATTATGTTGTGAAATAACAATGTCAAAGTTATAGTTGCGTTAAAAACATATATAAATACATTTTACAACATAATTCTCTGATATGGAATATATAAACAACATTCGTCACCCAAATAATAGCAAAAATGGCACTTCTAGAAATAATTGCAACTGTCGAAAAAATAAAATCTGTCCAATGAATGGCCAATGTATGTCTGAAAGAATTGTTTATAGAGCTTGACTTCGTTTGAATGATAATGATGCTGAATTTTACTTCGGAATTGCTTCTAACAGATGAAAGATAAGATTTAACAACCACATGTTGTCTTTAAATAACAGCAAATACTGCAAAAGTACTGCTTTATCCATACATTATTGGGAATTAAAAAACAACAGTAAAACTTGGAATATCGTAGCTAAATCCAAACGTTACAATGGAAAAGGAGATAAATGTAATCTATGCCTTTTAGAAAAACTAGTCGTCTTAAATCATGTCAATAATCTTAATTTGCTTAATAAAAAAAGTGATTTAATTACCACATGCTGTTATAGAAAAATACTTAAATTCTTCGACCCAGATTGATATAGACTCCTCTTTGCGTTTGCCTCTTTCTTTCTTTCTTCCTTTCTTTCTTCCTTTCTTTCTTTCTTTCTTTCCTCCGCAATGTTACTTTTATCAATTACGGATTAATCCCCTTATATCTTTGCTTCTTGCATTTTTAATTCTTAATTCTAAATTTTACCTCTTAATTTTATTTTTATTTAATTTTCCCTTCTCTTATTTTTATTTAAAATTTCATTTTTATGTACATATATATATATATATATATATATATATATATATATATATATATATATATATAAGACATAGAGAAGCTTTGTTACAGCAGTGAGAAAGTGTTGAAAAGAAGATGCCAGTTGAAGCCCAATAACATTGCAGATACTTATTTGGATTTTGTCAAATATTTATGAATGGAACTTTTTGTGCGTGTGTGTGTGTGTGTGTGTGTGTGTGTCCGTTACCTATAGACTCCGAAACGGCTGAACAGATTTTCTTGAAAATTTACACAGTTGTACTATAAACGTCTGCGAGTGTTCTTAGCTCGGTTTTGTGTCAAGGTACACCCGATAAATATTGAAAATCAATAATCGAAAAAATAGGTTTATAGAAGGAGTGGTCCGATTTTGATCAAATTTGATACACTCATAGACAACGACATAAGAAACGATATTCAGAAGTTTCAAGGTTACAGTTCTTACAATAGTGCAGAAAATCGATAATATATATATATATATATATATATATATATATATATAAAGGGCAAGATGTATGTGTGTGTGTCTGTTTATCTGTGTCTGTATTTATTTCAGCCCTTTTATTTTAGTTTTTGCTTCGGGTTTGGGTCTAATAGGTATAATTGTAGTTCTTAGTCTCAGCCATGATACCATTTACTCAGAGGACTTATTTAGCCTTCAAAATTCAGTTTACGACGAAAAAACTTATTTGATATCGATACCAGGAAATCAAAATTTGACTTACATTCATTCATTTTTCTTACAGTCTACAGTTTCGCTTTAACTGGAAACAACTATTGCTTTTTAGTCTTTCGTGCCAACGTCCAAAGAGTCTGAGCTCCAGGACCATGGATTAGTTTTAAAGCATTCATTACACCCGAGCAACGCCGTTCTATACTGCTAGTCATTAAATATTTAGCGGGTGCGTCAAATCTGATGTGGTAGAAAAATTAAAAGCAAGAACGCACGGTTTTATTACAAAATAAGAACGCACGGTTTTATTCCTCCAGGAATTTAAATGCAATGTCAATACCCATCACTTAACCACTTGACTCTAGTTCTTGCTACATCACCTTGCACATCTTTACCTTTCTCTACCTTTGCAACTGTCATCACACCTGTATTGCCATCCTTCTCTTGCTCTTTTCTCTGACACCCCACTGAAACTGGTTCGTCTTTCTTTTTACTCTCCTCGTATCTAACCTTTTTCTTTTACGTAGTCCCCTGCGCATCAGTGACGTTACCACCTTGCTTGGGGTGAAACGATTAAAAACAAAAAAAAAGCTATGTGTTAAATAGCAGGACACATTGGGTTCTATAGCCTTGTTTGGCAACCAGTCTACGGTAGAAAAAAGTGGCAATTTACCGCAAGAAAATCTTCTGCCTTGAAAAAAGAAAAAAGAACACTTTGTGAGCATTTCTTGTGTATAGACCTTTTGATCTCACTTGAAGACGTAAGCGATGACGGCTCTCCTCAGAACCAGTTTATCATAATCAGCAAATTGTCTTCATGTGAAATATAATGACTTTATAAACAGTAATTTCGTTCTCGAGTCAAATACATTTTTTGTTCATTCATATCGGAAGGGATTAGCCACCAAGTGCTTAATTCTAGAATAGGCATTTGCTTCGTTCCTGCGTCATCTAACCGACGATCCTTTTATGGAAACAAAGAACGCGTTCTTTGTGCGCATAGAAAATGGTGGGCAGATGGGCCATTATTCACTGCCTGATTCCAGTCAATGGTTTCTCATTTTTATTGCTGTCACAAAAGGGTTGGTTATGCAGACAACGCCCTGTAATTGATCCTCGAGGCAATAACCCTAATAAAACATGCTACATTGTGATGTGTTTTTTAAACCTCATCCCACATTTTCCGGTACCAACATCCATAAATTTAGTTATCTATATCGCAATGATTGGTCGTGTTTTACAAGAATCCGCAAGTCGATAACTCCCTGGCCGAATTCTGCCAATGAGTGGCGAAGAAATGTCGCAAAGAAGGCAGAAAATACAAAGACCTGATGTTATATTCAAATCTTTTACTTCCTACGCAAATTTCTTCAGCAACACAGGTCCGGGTATGGGTTTATTTATCTAGATACACTGTTTATCACTTCAACAGCGCCATTTTAAAATGACGTTGAGGTAGTTTTGTCCAATTATTGTTGCTTATTAAGTCACGCATGCTGGAAAGTGATGATATAACCTTCTGCAGACTTCCGCTCTCTCTTTTAATGTCTTGTCTCTACGAAATTTTCTGGGGTGATAAAAGGATATGCACCTCTTTGTGGCCAACCACACAGTTTTATAAACATTTTTGTTTATCTATATAAATGTCTTCCCTTTCTTAAGGTTCATCATTTCTTCACTGCTTCGGTTGGAGGTTTTTTTTCTTGAAGAATTCCTGCTGCTAACTGTTTTTTTCTTTTTTATTTACGACATCAAAGATGTACGACCGTATCTTGGGAAGTGTGTGCCTGTTCTGTCTTTTAATGGTAAGTTACCATTTTCTGCACATTTGTTTCGAAACAAAAAATTTCTCCATGTACATAAAAGATACTCTAACAAGAGCATGATATATGCCACTAAATGGGGTATATATATATATATATATATATATAATGTATATATATATATATATATATATATATATATATATAATATATTATATATATATATATATATATATATAATGGGGTTATATATATATATATATATATATATATATATATATATATATATATATATAATATAATGGGGTATATATATATATATATATATATAATGGGGTTATATATATATATAATGGGGTTATATATATATATATATATATATATATATATATATATGTAAATTATAACATAGATATGTTATAATATCGCTGCAAAAGTAGCTATTTTGTTTCGACACTACTTGTGTCTGATTAAGTGATGAGGTTTATTTCAAGTTAAAGAGTTTTAAAAGGCTAAAAGCTCTCTGTTTAAGGGGATTGGGCTGGTTTTTAACCTCTTAAAACCCTTCAACTTGAAATAAACCTCATTACTTGATAAAACAAAAGTGTCGAAACAAAATAGCTACTTTTGTAGTGATATTATAACATATTTATGTTATAATTTCTAAATAAATATTATCAGCTCTACTTTGTATTGAGCACTTTTTTTAAGAATAGTATTTCTTTGAATACGGAATATTATTTCATCCATACCTACCCTATACTTGTATATATATATATATATATATTAAAGCATTTTTTTTCAATTGGAGTAAATAGATCTATCTATCGCCCGGTTCACACTCCACCCATGTCTATTGAACAGGTTAAGAGGCTCATCCCTTGTTCCCTGTTTAGGATGTGGTTTCCGGCTTTATCTTTACCAATCTTTTCACTCTTATGTAGCCCCCTGCACATCATTGGCGTTACCGCCTTGCTCGGAGTGATACGATTAAAAAAAATGTACAATTGTTTTTATCCACTACAAAGTGTAGAAAAACAAAACATGACGTCTCTTTCCAAATACTTTTGGAAGTTAAAAAACGAAAATAAAATATCTAAACTTAAATTGAAAATCCTCAAACAAGCAAGAACAGCTAAATCAATAAAGAAACCATGTTTTCTTTGTCTTCAAGAAAAATTGAAATCATTAGATACATGAATAGGAACAAACTTTTAAACCAGAGCCATGAAACCACAGTAAACTGTAAACACATTAAAGAACTAACCTTACAATCATGCTAAAAAATACTACATATACCAAAGCTGGAACCCCTTAGAGACAATAAACCTTTATAGTATTAACAACACTCTTACATCAAATTTTTGCCTTTTACACACCACAAACTGTGATCTAATTTAAAGTTTTATAGAAAAAAAGTAATTTCCTAAATTTAAAATTAAAGTTATATATACAAAATTAGATTAATTATAAAAACTGTGCGTAAATACAAAAATATTCTATAGTTGTACAAATAAACATTAAAGATAGGTCTAACCTCAACCCTCCCCACCCTTATTCTCTCCCTCTAATAAACCCAAAGAATAATGTCTAACCATGCAGCCATAAAACCTATGACCCATCTTCTAATGTTAAATCTGTCTACAAAATTCCCGACACTTTCATAAATCAACTATATTCCCTACCCACCCCACTTCTTTCAAAATTCTACTGGACAATTTACAAGACTTATTGCTTGACGCTAAACCCCACCAACATCCCACACACAACTCGCTGAATATAAGAAAAGAGGTTTTTCATTCCTTTCCACACCACCTGGTGAGACATTGTAATTTCAATGTCGAAACAAAATGTACACTTTGTAATGAATGAAAAAAATTGTACATGTTCTAAAATATCTAAATGTATTTTTAATTGAAACTGTGTGTGTGTGTGTGTGTGTGTGTGTCACCTATAGACTCCGAAACGGCTGAACAGATTTTCTTGAAAATTTACACAGTTGTACTATAAGCATCCGCGAGTGTTCTTAGCTAGGTTTTGTGTCGAGGTACCCCCGATAAATATTGAAAATCGATAATCAAAAAAATCGGGTTATAGCAGGAGTGGTCCAATTTTAATCAAGTTTGATACATTCATAGACAAAAACATAAGAAACAATATTCAGAAGTTTCAAGGTTGCAGTTCTTACAATAGTGCAGAAAATTTTATATCGATACCAGGAAATCAAAATTTGACTTACATCTATTCATTTTTCTTTTAATCTACGGTTTCGCTTTAACTGAAAACAACTATTGTTTTTTAGTCTCTCGTGCCAACGTCCAAAGAGTCTGAGATCCAGGACCATGGATTAGTTTTAAAGCTTTCATTATACCCGAGCAACGCCGGGCTATACTGCTAGTATATATATATATATATATACTTGGTGCGATTGGTAAATTATCGCAATTATTTTATTATTTCAAATATTCTTTAGGCTGAGTCTGAGCTCCAGGACCATGGATTAGTTTTAAAGCTTTCATTACACCCGAGCAACGCCGGGCTATACTGATAGTAATTTATAATAAATATTCCCAGCTTTATATCATATATCGAGCACTGTTTTAAATTAATGTTTTGGACGTTGTAAATTTTTCTTCGTTCCTCATTCACTCGGATATATATATATATATATATATATAGATTGATTATATTGATAATAAAATTAGACCAGTGCACTTTTGTATTAAAAAGTATTCAATAAAATTATATTGCAGAACTTTTGAATATTACCTAATCGGTTGATCTTAAATATCTAAAATCTTTACATGTTAAAGACTTATTTCCCTTACAACATGTATTGCAACACTTAGTACTACAATTATTTACTGGTCTAATCTAAACCTAATAAAAATGTATAAAAGAAAACAGGGTATCTTTTCAAATAGGAATATACATTAAAAATAATTTTCAAACAAACCAATTATCTGTCAGTCAATTAATTCCAATTATATATATATATATATATATATATATATATATAGTACTGTGCAAAAGTATTAGGACAAGGGTGATTTTCTTAAAAACCTCACTAAAATTCAAATACAGGGTGAAAAGCCAAGTAAATTGCTAATAAATATTGATTATTTAAAACTAGGTGTAAAAGAAAAGTATTAAAAAGAATTTAATGTATTAGAACAATGACTCAATGTGATATATATATTTTATGAGGCATCCAACACTTTTGCACACTACTGGTAGTGTGCAAAAGTATTAAAATAGGGGTGATTTTCCTAAAAACCTCACTGAAATTTAATATATATATATAGTACTGTGCAAAAGTATTAGGACAAGGGTGATTTTCTTAAAAACCTCACTAAAATTCAAATACAGGGTGAAAAGCCAAGTAAATTGCTAATAAATATTGATTATTTAAAACTAGGTGTAAAAGAAAAGTATTAAAAAGAATTTAATGTATTAGAACAATGACTCAATGTGATATATATATTTTATGAGGCATCCAACACTTTTGCACACTACTGGTAGTGTGCAAAAGTATTTAAATACAGGGTGAAAAGCCAAACTTTTATAAGAATTGTTTAACTAAAAAGAAAGCGGAAGAAAGGCTTCAGTATTTATATTGGCCCCTACAAAGCCCTGATCTAAATCCTATTGAACATCTGTGGAATATTTTGGATTAAGAAATTGATAAATCTAATGTTACTTTGCAAGACACTTTGGGAACAAATACAATCTAGTTGGCTGGAGATACCATAAGATGCATTGAAGAAGCTTGTGATGTTAATGCCTAAGAGAATGAAGGCTGTGATCAAAGCAAAAGGCTATTATACTAAATATTGAATTTATTATGTGACAAGTATTTTTTGTTAAAGCATTTGTTAAGTAAATCAAATAAAATTATTTTAATTAAATTGTTTATTTTCTGTTAATATGCCTCATACAAGATACAATAGTTCTTGTCCTAATACTTTTGCACAGTACTGTATATATATATATATATATATATATATATATATATATATATATATATACTAGGTGCGATTGGTAAAATGTCGCAATTATTTTATTATTTCAAAGCAAAAGGCTATTATACTAAATAATAAATTTATTTTCTAACAAGTATTTTTCTTGTTAAAGCATTTGTTGAGTAAATCAAATAAAATTATTTTAATTAAATTGTTTATTTTCTGTTAATATGCCTCATAAAAGATACAATAGTTCTGGTCCTAATACGAATGCACAAAACTGTATATATATATATATTGTCATAAACTGCTGAATATCGCGATAAGGACATATATATATATACTCATCCACAGACAGATCTGTTTCGCTATATCACAGCTCATCAGTACGTTTAGACATCCGATTGCTTTTACCCAGGATTAAAACCCGACTGAATTATCGTCAGTCGGCGATTCTACCTCTGATCTGTGGGCGCCCGATAGTAGACCGCATACTTTTAGCGTATGATATATCATACGCAGTAGTTAAAGTGCTCTAATACATTATATATATATATATATATATATATATAATATTAACGGTCTATCCTTATCGCTATATTGAGCACTTCATGCCCCAAAATTTGCTTGCCTATAATGTTATTTCACCAATTAATTTGGGCACTATCATTACAATTTAAGTTTATATACATATATATATATATATATATATATATATATATATATATATATATATATATCCCGTCGATTGAGCATGCATGCTAGAGAAATGGTAGACTTTAAAAATAGTCACTACTCACCGCTATTTACGCATCGATCATTCAGTAATGAATTTGAACACTCTCGGCTACTAGCATGTGTTTACAAAAAAATTTGCCTTCCCTCACCTATCGTCCATAGCTTAGAGGTTGGATCGTCGATTGATGTCAATTCGCTCGGGCTCAATCCTTGCTACAAGCACTCGATTGTCTAATTGTTCTGATGATCTGGGATACGGCGAAACAGGAATGTCTGTAGATGACTATATATATATATATGTATGTGGGGGGTGTATACTTGGGCATGGCACGTGGAACTAGGACAATCTACCCTTGTAAACTAAAGAGAGGGTTCGTTTCGAAATACCAACGTATACAACCTGAAGAAAACCGGAGCGTACAACGGTCGAAATGTTGTGAATATGACAAGAGAGATGAAAACAACAGTCTGAACAATGTAAATAGAGTAAATAATTACAATAACTCATCTCAGAAATATAGACAGATCCTGAAGAAGGCAGAAGCGTACAAAGGTTTAAACGTCGGGAATATGACAATAAAGCTGACGATACGTTCTGAACAATATAAATAGGGTAAATTGTTACAATACTCCATATCAGAAATATAAACAGATCCTGAAGAAGATCGGAGTGTGCAACAGTTGAAACGTCGTGAATATAACAATAAAGAAAAACGTGCTGGCCAATCAATTAGACCTCTTCGGCCAATTCGTTTCTCAGGAAATGTTTCAAGATACTCACAAACTGCTCTTGAATAATGTGGAAAGATCCCAACTTGTTGGGACCTGTTTCATTTCTTGATCCCACTACTTGTGGACCACCCAAATATATTTCGAATATGGAGTGAAATCCAGTAGAATGATTGGATGAGGAACAAATAAGAAACTTTTATAAATCTACCATGTTTCGCTTTCTTTTGTTATTTAATGTTTCTTTATTAAACAAATGGTCACCAGTGGGCTTCTCTCCCCATCTAATGCTAGTTATGACCCCTAGTAATTTTTTTTTAATTAAAAACATTTGTAAGATTTGCAGTGCCTCTTATAATGTTTAGATATTGGTTTATTTTAGTATTAATTTGAAATCAAAACAAACTTATATTAATTTTATAATAGTACATGACATAACAATGACATTTTAAAAATATTTGATATTTACGTATGAGTCTTTAAATAAATTGTTCAATGCTATTATAATTGTGCTTGCGCAAACCTTTGTTAGTTCACACGACCGTTATGCTCTGCCAGTACGCCATAAGTAATGAACAATTCCACTTTGGTTACGTGGAAAAAGGAGAAAGAAATTGCATGGTTACAGTGAGAAAGAAAGAAAGAAAGAAAGAAAGAAAGAAAGAAAGAAAGAAAGAAAGAGTGAAAGGAAGGAAAGAGACTGAAAGATACAAAGGGAAAAGCATTCAAAGAAAGAAAGAAAGAAAGAAAGAAAGAAAGAAAGGAAAGAGACTGAAAGATACAAAGGGAAAAGCATTCAAAGAAAGAAAGAAAGAAAGAAAGAAAGAAAGAAAGAAAGAAAGAAAGAAAGAAAGGAAGGAAAGAGACTGAAAGATACAAAGGGAAAAGCATTCAAAGAAAGAAAGAAAGAAAGAAAGAAAGAAAGAAAGAAAGGAAAGAGACTGAAAGATACAAAGGGAAAAGCATTCAAAGAAAGAAAGAAAGAAAGAAAGAAAGAAAGAAAGAAAGTGAAAGGAAGGAAAGAGACTGAAAGATACAAAGGGAAAAGCATTCAAAGAAAGAAAGAAAGAAAGAAAGAAAGAGTGAAAGGAAGGAAAGAGACTGAAAGATACAAAGGGAAAAGCATTCAAAGAAAGAAAGAAAGAAAGAAAGAAAGAAAGAGTGAAAGGAAGGAAAGAGACTGAAAGATACAAAGGGAAAAGCATTCAAAGAAAGAAAGAAAGAAAGAAAGAAAGAAAGAAAGAAAGAAAGAAAGAAAGAAAGGAAAGAGACTGAAAGATACAAAGGGAAAAGCATTCAAAGAAAGAAAGAAAGAAAGAAAGAAAGAAAGAAAGAAAGAAAGAAAAACGTGTTTAATTTTTTCTGCCAATACCTCATAAATAATGGACTCATCTGTTTTGACTGTGTGAAAAAACAAAATAAATATCAGAGACGCTACTTGGTTTCAATGAGAAAGAAAGAAAGAAAGAAAGAAAGAAAGAAAGAAAGAAAGGAAGGAAGGAAGGAAGGAAGGAAAGAGACTGAAAGATACAAAGGGAAAAACATTCAAAGAAAGAAAGAAAGAAAGAAAGAAAGAAAGAAAGAAAGAAAGAAAGAAAAACGTGTTTAATTTTTTCTGCCAATACCTCATAAATAATGGACTCATCTGTTTTGACTGTGTGTAAAAACAAAATAAATATCAGAGACGCTACTTGGTTTCAGTGAGAAAGAAAGAAAGAAAGAAAGAAAGAAAGAAAGAAAGAAAGAAAGAAGAGAAACAGAATTTTTTAACGTCTGCCATAAAATGTTGTGATTTTCAAATCATTTCGTTTGGTACAAATGAAAATATTCGAAATTCACATTTAAAATAATTTCGTAAAATATCGACCATAATTCATATTTATGATTATTATTGCAATTTTTTGTTAAAGTTAAGCTCAAATATTTCATGATGTGAAAGGTGATTTCTAAGAATATCTTATTGTCACAGAACTCGATATAAGGTTATTCAATCATTAACTGAAGAATTAAAATTCATCAGAAATTTCAAACAAAAAGACTGTGTAATTGTCACGGGTTAAAACCAGTCGAGGTAATTCTATATAGGAATCAGTTTATTATTTGATACCAATAAAAAATGTTATGTCTAGTAGTATCTTATATTGATTACTAGCTTACTTATGTTGTAAAAAATAACAGCATATATGAAAATGGTACAATTTTGCATTTTAACTAACAGAGTACCGCATTTACATTATTCGGACTATTGTCCTCATCTTTGTTGCATTTGTACGACGTTTCGGCCGTTGTATGCTCCAGCATTCTTCAGGTGCTAGGAATTTCAAATCGAAACCTTTATTACAATCACTGGGGTATATCATCCTCATTTCGTCCGTAAAGCCTCGATTAGAAGTAATGAGTTATCGCCCTCTAACCCTGCAAGTTACTTGTTCACCACTGCTATAGCCTGGTACTGAACTCACAATGCTTTCGTTCAAGTCACAGGAACGAACCAACGTCTATATTCACTGGCTACAGCAGTGGTGATCAAGTAACTTGCAGGGTTAGCGGGAGATAGCACATGATTCCAATCGTGGCTTTACGCAAAGAATGAGGATGATATACCCCAGTGATTGTAATAAAGGGTTCGGTTCGAAATTCCTAGCAATTGAAGAAGGCCGGAGCGTACAATGACCGAAACATCGTACAACTGGCAACAAAGATGAGGACAATAGTCCGAATAATGTAAATACTGTAAATACTACCTCATCTCAGAAATATAGACAAATAGAATGATCTATTATTAAACGTCGTAGAAATGGCAACAAAGATGAGGACAATAGTCCGAATAATGTAAATACTGTAAATACTACCTCATCTCAGAAATTTTTTTTAATCATTTCACCCCGAGCAAGGCGGAAACGCCACTGATGTGCAGGGGGCTACATAAATGTAAAAAGATTAATTAGAAAAGAGTGAGGAGTACAAACTAGTTAGAAGGGAGCAATAGAAATCTGAGAATGCAGGTGCGATGACAGATACATAGGTGGAGAGAAAGGGAAGGTTATACGGGGGTGGGGAGAGAGCTAGTGGTTAGTAGATGAGTATTGACTTTGCATTTAAATTTCTGGAGGTTGTAGCCGCCAGGAAAGCAAGAATATGGGAGCAAGTTCCACAGGCAGGAAGTGCGAGAGAAGAAGCTGCAGGAGTAGAATTGTCGTCTGCATTTGGCTAACCTGACTGTGAATGGGTGGGACCCAGTTGCCAGTCTGGTTGCACGAGTAAACACCTGTTGAGGAGGCACCAGTGAATTAAGTTCGTCCGAGCAGAAACCATGAAAGTATTTATAGAACAGACAAAGGGAGGCCACATTTCGACGGTGTGGGGCAGTGGCTACAGTCGAGCCGCCAGATCAGTACCTATCACATTACAGACTCTCCTTTGGAGCCTGTCAAGAACACTGAGGAGATTGGCAGGGGCGCCTGACCATAAATGGCAGCAGTACTCCATGAACGGACGGATGGTTGACTTGTATATATGCAGGATGGATTCAGGCGGAAAAAACATCCTGGATCGATATTGTGACCCAAGCTTCTTAGCAGTAGATTTTGCTATGGATTCAATATAGTGGTTCCATTTGAGATCTGAGGACAGGGTAAGTCCGAGGAGGCGTATATAGACAAATAGAATTATCTATTATTAAACGTCGTACAACTGGCAACAAAGATGAGGACAATAGTTAGAATAATGTAAATACTGTAAATACTACCTCATCTCAGAAATATAGACAAATAGAATGATCTATTATCAAACGTTGTACAAAGGGCAACAAAGATGAGGACAATAGTTCGAATAATGTAAATACTGTAAATACTACCTCATCTCAGAAATATAGACAAATAGAATGATCTATTATTAAACGTCGTACAAAGGGCAACAAAGATGAGAACAATAGTCCGAATAATGTAAATACTGTAAATACTACCTCGTCTCAGAAATATAGACAAATAGAATGATCTATTATTAAACGTCGTAGAAATGGCAACAAAGATGAGGACAATAGTCCGAAAAATGTAAATACTGTAAATACTACCTCGTCTCAGAAATATAGACAAATAGAATGATCTATTATTAAACGTCGTAGAAATGGCAACAAAGATGAGGACAATAGTCCGAAAAATGTAAATACTGTAAATACTACCTCATCTCAGAAATAAAGACAAATAAAATGATCTATTATTAAACGTCGTAGAAATGGCAACAAAGATGAGGACAATAGTTCGAATAATGTAAATACTGTAAATACTACCTCATCTCAGAAATGTAGACGAATACTGAGTTCCATAAAAAAAGACTATTATAAATTTTGTGAAAGTTATTTGCATTTAATTTTTATTTTTTAATACACTAAATTTATATTCGTTTTAAATTTTACAGACTGTTATTCAAGCAAAACCCGCTTCAAGTAAGTATTCTTACATTCTTTCTAACGTTACAAATGTTCTACTTGGGATCAGAGTGTAGTATCATCACGATATCTGGCCCTTCCCAACTAATATCAATTACATTGGAACCACCACTCATTTTCGATACCTCAATTTAAATTGAATTTTTAATTTTAAAAAATAAAAGTTTTCTTGAAGTTTTAATTATAGCTTTCATTGAAAGCCAAGAAATTAAACTTACTAATTCCAGAAAGCAAAATATCCTGGTGTATTTCAAACCGAAATTATACTGATTGGAATCTAAAAAGAATTTGAATAAAATTTCAATTTTTCGGTCAGTTCTCATTGATCGACACATTTTGTAAACAATAGCCAATTCGCGGTTTTAAAAATTTTGCAAAAATAAAATATATCTCGCTGAAATATTATTTTATTAAAATTAGCAAATTTAAACTTAACTTAATCTGATTTGAAACAAGTAAAACTTGCTTACTGTCTGAAATGTACAATAAAAGTGTTTCTTAATTACGGTAGTCCTCTCATCAGAGTTATCTGAAATGACGAATGATCTAATGACAAACGGAAGCTGTCAAAAATGCTGAGTATGGCGACCAAATATGACCGGGTTGTTTGTAATCGTAATCGTACGTTTCGATTTTTGGTTTTTAACTACATTGTAAAATTAAAAATTTAATATAATATTTTCAGCAATTATATAAAATTGTATAGAATAGTTTAGCTTTATAGCAATAAGTTTGAATATGCATCTGAATAAATAAAAATTAAATTAATATAAAAGTTACATTTAAAATAATTTTACAATTTAATAAGGAAGAATGAAATTGAAACAACCGAGCTAACGCATTTTAATTTAATTTGGTTAAGTAGGAATTTTTACGGAATTAAAAATTCATAATTTCAATGGTTTCAAAAAGGCAATTTATGTAAAATATTATGAAATTAAGAAGTAAATTATTTTAAATTTTGAAAGCGGGATTTGGGAAGCCTGTTGTTGGGTAATTCAGAAGCACGTATAAACGAAAAGAATTGGGCACTAAATAAAAATATTCATTATGAGAAATTTTTTTCCTGTAAAGAGAACAACCCTAGAATCACGTAACATTTTAATGATAAATATCACGTATGGTCACCCATGCACGGGTAATCAGCATGCACACAATGAAAAAGTTTTATTTATATTAAAATTCCATTGGCTAAATTATTTGTATTTAGCTTTTCAATTTTCGATTAGTAATTATAGTCGTCACGCATTAATTTAACAAGTCAACGTTAACGATGAAAGAGGAAAGTTTAAAAGATTTTTGAATCTTTAAAAATTATTATAATAACAAATAATAAAAATGAAAACAATTCTTCTAAAAATTCATTATTCATTGAAAATAATTTTTCTTTTCAGACTATGATATTCTTTATATATATATATATATATTGTTTACAAAAAAAATTATAAGTTAATTTAAATAAAAAATGTTATAGTTTTATTGCACTATTCTTTTCGGAAATCGGAGCAGATTTGCTCAAAATGGGCTAATTTAAAATTTTTCTTAGTTCCACCAGTTCAAACCTTCACGGCTAAGACCAGCCATGCTACGCACATTGTAGCGAACCATCCTCATTCCCTTTCTCACAGACGTCGCAAGCCTCTCGCTATTCTATCGCTATTTCCATGGAAAGTGTTCAGATGAACTACATTCCTTAGTTCCACCAGTTCTAACCTTCACGGCTAAGACCAGCAATGCTAAGCACATTGAAGCGAACCATCCTCATTCCCTTTCTCACAGACGTCGCAAGCCTCTCGCTATTCTATCGCTGTTTCCATAGAAAGTGTTCAGATGAACTACATTCCTTAGTTCCACCAGTTCTAACCTTCACGTCTAAGACCAGCCATGCTAAGCACATTGTAGCGAACCATCCTCATTCCCTTTCTCACAGACGTCGCAATCCTCTCGCTATTCTATTGCTATTTCCATGGAAAGTGTTCAGATGAACTACATTCCTTAGTTCCACCAGTTCTAACCTTCACGGCTAAGACCAGCCATGCTAAGCACATTGTAGAGAACCATCCTCATTCCCTTTCTCACAGACGTAGCAAGCCACTCGCTATTCTATCGCTATTTCCATGGAAAGTGTTCAGATGAACTACATTCCTTAGTTCCACCAGTTCTAACCTTCACGGCTAAGACCAGCCATGCTACGCACATTGTAGCGAACCATCCTCATTCCCTTTCTCACAGACATCATAAGCCTCTCACTATTCTATCGCTAGTTCCATGGAAAGTGTTCAGATGAACTACATTCATTAGTTCCACCAGTTCTAACCTTCACGGCTAAGACCAGCCATGCTACGCACATTGTAGCGAACCATCCTCATTCCCTTTCTCACAGACATCATAAGCCTCTCACTATTCTATCGCTATTTCCATGGAAAGTGTTCAGATGAACTACATTCCTTAGTTCCACCAGTTCTAACCTTCACGGCTAAGACCAGCCATGCTACGCACATTGTAGCGAACCATCCTCATTCCCTTTCTCACAGACATCATAAGCCTCTCACTATTCTATCGCTAGTTCCATGGAAAGTGTTCAGATGAACTACATTCCTTAGTTCCACCAGTTCTAACCTTCACGGCTAAGACCAGCCATGCTACGCACATTGTAGCGAACCATCCTCATTCCCTTTCTCACAGACATCATAAGCCTCTCACTATTCTATCGCTATTTCCATGGAAAGTGTTCAGATGAACAACATTCCTTAGTTCCACCAGTTCTAACATTCACGGTTAAGACCAGCCATGCTAAGCACATTGTAGAGAACCATCCTCATTCCCTTTCTCACAGACGTAGCAAGCCACTCGCTATTCTATCGCTATTTCCATGGAAAGTGTTCAGATGAACTACATTCCTTAGTTCCACCAGTTCTAACCTTCACGTCTAAGACCAGCAATGCTAAGCACATTGAAGCGAACCATCCTCCTTCCCTTTCTCACAGACGTCGCAAGCCTCTCGCTATTCTATCGCTATTTCCATGGAAAGTGTTCAGATGAACTACATTCCTTAGTTCCACCAGTTCTAACCTTCACGGCTAAGACCAGCCATGCTAAGCACATTGTAGCAAACCATCCTCCTTCCCTTTCTCACAGACGTCGCAAGCCTCTCGCTATTCTATCGCTATTTCCATGGAAAGTGTTCAGATGAACTACATTCCTTAGTTCCACCAGTTCTAATCTTGGTTGGATAGAGTTATAACTCTTAGAGTCTTTGTGTTATGTTTTGTGTACAATACGACAAGTGATACTTTGTGGGGAAAGTAGCTATCCGGAGAGCTAACGAGACACTTTCTATCTGTACGGTAACCTCTAAACAATAATAGTCATAACAATAGATCCATGCAGTCGTACAATGACCACAGTCGATATTATAGCGTTTTTCTAAATACCATTATTTTGTCGATAGCTACGGCAGTGATAGCCACGGTTTCCAGTTCAGAGTCGGCTTCCTTCTAGACTGCTTTCCAATCTAGAGATCACACAGAAAGTTATTTAACCTACAGCTGAGGAGAGAATATATTTTGGCGTTGTAGAATCTAGCCTGGAATTCGAACTCGACTCTCCGGTTTCCTGTTCCGAGCCCTTCGTACTTTACATCCGTATCCGACGACCTGTAGGTAGAGAGAAAAAAAAATAAAGAGAAAAAATGAATTTGTTTCTTTTGATTTTATACCGCTTTCGGCTCCGCCATCAAGCGGTGGTTTGCAGAAGTTCCTCGGAAGACAAGTGGGGTAATCATTTAATGTATTTACATTTACTTTTCTTTTTCTCATTTCTCTAGCTTGTCTCAGGAAAGCAACCGACATATTATTCGTTTTGGACTCTTCAAGCAGCATCTGGGTTGAGGACTATAAAAGACAGCTCCAATTTGCCGCTAACTTTGTAGACAGCCTTCCTGTCGAAAACGGTATATCTCAAGTCCGCATAGGCGCTATAACATTCAGTAACAAGGCCCACCTTGAATTCCCTTTGGGTCGTTATTCGAAACCTGCTCAGATAAAAGAAGCAATCTCTAATTTTATTCATCGAACCGGAGGGACAAATACGGCAGAAGCTTTGCAACTCGTCCGATCTCAACTCGATATCCAAACAGAAAAGCCAAAAGGCCCAATTGCTGTAATTGTAGTGACTGACGGTAAATCCAGCGATCCCGAGGCTACCAAGGCAGAAGCTAAAAAACTTCATCAACTTAATATCAATGTATATGCCATCGGTGTTGGGAATGAGAACAAATATAACATCAGTGAACTGAAGACCATAGCAAGCGATCCAGTCAGCGGCGTTTATACCGTGGCTAGCTATTCAGCCCTAAAGGATATTGCACAAAAGTTTTACGCCCAACCATGTGAGGGTAAGTATCGGCTTCTGATTTTATAACTCCTAAAAAAAAATATTTAAATAATCATGTACTTTATTTTGCATTCATTTTCTCACTAAGAAAATTTAAATGTGGTTGTGACTTCTTTTATCAATCTTATATATAAAACTCAGAAGGCGTGTGTGTGTGTGTGTGTGTGTGTGTGTGTGTGTGTGTGTGTGTGTGCTTCTGTGTGTGTGTGTGAGAAAGAGAGAGAGAGATAGAAGCATGGATATTCCCACATACCCACTCGAAGAGATTATGACACAAAGCCAAGTTTAGTGAGGGTAGTGTGATTAGCCATAGTTAAATGCAAAATAAATGATAGAACTGATCCCCCACCAAAAAAAAGAAAAGAAAATTGACAAAGTTTGCAGCAAACAACAAGAAAGACAAGAACAGAGCAAAAATAATAGAAGTCAAGCAAAATATATATGCAAGGCAAAGCGACTGTGATAAGGCAAATTAGCAGTAATAAGGCAAAGCAACAGTAATAAGGCAAAGCAACTGTAATAAGGCAAAACAACTGTAATAAGGCAAAGCAACAGTAATAAGGCAAATTAGCAGTAATGAGGCAAAGCAGCAGTAATAAGGCAAAGCAACTGTAATAAGGCAAAACAACTGTAATAAGGCAAAGCAACAGTAATAAGGCAAATTAGCAGTAATGAGGCAAAGCAGCAGTAATAAGGCAAAGCAACTGTAATAAGGCAAAACAACTGTAATGAGGCAAAGCAGCAGTAATAAAGCAAAGCAACTGTAATAAGGCAAAACAACTGTAATAAGGCAAAGCAACAGTAATAAGGCAAATTAGCAGTAATAAGGCAAAGTAACAGTAATAAGGCAAATTAGCAGTAATAAGGCAAAGCAACAGTAATAAGGCAAATTAGCAGTAATAAGGCAAAGCAACAGTAATAAGGCAAATTTGCAGTAATAAGGCAAATCAATAGTAATAATGCAAATTAACAATAATTAAGCAATGCAACAGTAATAAGACAAAGCTACAGTCATAAGGCAAATTAACATTAATAAGGCAAAGCAACAGTAATATGGGAAAAAGTTCACAAACAAAGAATTGTGGTTGTCGTACATGAGCAAGTTCGGACATGCGAACGTAGCATGTCTTCCAGACAAGACAGACGAGTCACGTGACACTGACAAGCGGCTTATCATATTGACGAGGGAAAAAAAGCTCCTAGTGTGCATTTGCGTGCTTCTGCCTATAAAAGAAAAGGGGAATATGTTTTGTATTCAATCCTACATGATCAAAATTTGATTCTTAATCAAATGGATGAGGGCATTCATAAACCCCCATTTCTATAGGGCCAATAAATGCGAACAAAATACATTTAAACATTTACATATATCAGTTAAGTGCCTTACGTGTTACACGCTTTGGGTGATCATGTCTCTTTCGAGACATGACTGACTGAGCAGAAGCTTATCCCACAGTAGGTTGCCATTGCTTTCTGCGGTAGACTGGTTGGCAACCAGTCTACCGCAGATTTGGTTCTATAGCCAAGGCTATAGAACCAAATCTGTCCTATTATTTAATTCATAACTGGAGGGAAGAGGTAGATTCATACCTTTCCCAAGGGTATTTGTGAGCAAGTAAATGCAAGGAATTCAACTAGAATTCGAACTCAGCTCTCCGATTTATTGTTCCGAGTCGATATCCACTGCACCACAATGCACATACACAGTTAAATGGTTCTGTGTGCCAGGAAAAAAATTGTGTAAACAATTATTTGTTATTTATGCATGCATATACCGTATATTTCCGCGTATAAGATGATCATTAACCCCACACACACACACACACACACACACACACACCCAAACAATCACCCTTAAAAATTGGGGTTCGTCTTAAACTAAAATTCTCAAAAAAAAAACTTGAATTCTGAGCGATGTTTGTTGGGAGGCTAACTTCGGCCTCAGTGTTATAACCAATAACTTCCATGAAAAGATTCCCATTATCAACTACACTTTAAATAAAATTACTAAAACCATTTCTACCTTCTATATCTCTGGTATAACTTCATAATAAATAACCCATTTGAAGAATAATTCCATATCAAAATCAATTTATATTCATGTAAGCTCCGCTGAAAAAATGTAAACATTGAGTTATGACTACATTCACAGCAAACTTTAATCTTTCGCTAAATTTTCAAAAGTGAATTGAAAAACAAATGTTGAAAGTGGAATCTATATATATAAAAGGCAATCTGTGGGTCCGTGTGTGACTGTATCCTATACCAGCCTACATTTTTAAGCTACGCCATTCAAACTTTCTAGGGACACATATCTACAGGGAAGCCAGGTCGACACATACTTTTTGAGTTTAAATTCAGCAATTTTCTCTTTCGCACTTTTTGGCCAATGGAGCTGATTGTTTACATTTGCTCCGTAAAACATCTAAGATTTAGATGGTTGCTAGATTACGTCACAGAAATCAAATCACACGTGTCAAACGCGACTAAAATAAAATGAGCCTTTTTGGTTAATTTTTATTCCGACGTTTTAAAAATTCATTTGGTCAACAAAAAATGTGAATATTTTTCCCCGTGATTTTGAAACAAAAGAAATATTTTTTTAAAAATTGTTTTTTCAAACAAAAACAAAATATGTAAAAAAAAAAGTGCTAATGGTTAATTTAATTATTTAAGTTTTTTTTTTTCAGATTTAATATTTCATACTTCAGAAAATAAAATTAAAATAATAATAATGCTTTTTTTTCGCTAAATATTTCATGCAGGAAATCAACTGTCTGTAATTCGTGTGGCATTAATGTAACTTTTTCCTCTAAAATTAAATGTCTACATTTTTAAATATTCTTTTAAAATTTCTGAAAGTCATTTAGTCAACAAAATATGTAAATATTTTCCCCCGTAATTTTGAAACAATTGAATTATTTAAGTCTTTTTTTTTAGATTTAATATTTCATACTTCAGAAAATAAAATTAAAAAAAAAATAAAGCTTTTTTTTTCGCTAAATATTTCATACAGGAAATCAACTGTCTGTAATCAGTGTGGCATTAATGTAACTTTTTCCTCTAAAATTAAATGTTTACATTTTTAAATATTCTTTGAAAATTTTTGAAATTCATTTAGTCAACAAAAAATGTAAATATTTTTCCCCATAATTTTGAAACAAAAACAAACGCAATGTTGTTTACAATGTCACACAAAACATCAACTCACGTTTACGCAAAACAAAAGAAAATAGATTTTTTTAATGGTATTTTTGAACAATTTTTAAACAACAATTTTTTAAATGATTATTTTATTATATATATATATATATATATATATAACTGAGTTTTAAAGTGAGGCGATGACCACAAGCACTCGAAAATCGCAACACGCTGCATTAATCATCCAATTAAAAAATGTTCTGAGTTGCACGGGCAACGCCGGGCTATGATGCTAGTGTAATATAATCGTACTGTTATTATTATTATTTTAGGGTAGTCGATGAAGTATAAGTGAATGGCCATTAGTACACTAGGCTGTTTGTAACTGTTTAGATATAGGAAAAGAAGAAGTGTCAGTTTAAGTTCATCCTCGGTAGTGAATTGCGAAGACAAACTTAATGTAATTGTAATCATTTTGATGGTTATTTTATTTAGTTAGTCTTTTTTTAACACAAGTTTTTTAATAAAAGCACTCTGTTAAAATTATTTTGAAATTCATTGTTGTGGCTACAATGTTTTTGTAAACAAGCGTTCCCAATGCAAGAATCAGAAATAGTACATTTCAAAATGGTGTTAAATGTTAGTCAACTCAAATGAATTTTAAGACATTGCTACAATACTCGTAATAAATCTTGTTCAATGTTGATTGCTTTTGATATAAAGGGCTTCGAGAATTTATAATGTTTGTTTATTATTATTTTCGTGGTTAGTATATTGTTGTTATCAACAAGTATTTTCCTGTATTGTGAAGGTAAACAGATGTGTGTGTCTTTTAATGTTGTGTGAAGAACTTGTATCCAACAAATAGAGTTTCAGATGTCTTGATAATGCTGTTGTCGTCAAACCAACATATATACTTACATTTTTGTCAGAGATGCAGTCTCCCAAAGGACATTTAAACTAGTATACAATGTTCGTCATTTGCAAAACACTAGCTGACAAAGAAAAGTTATAACGTATGATTAAGGTGGTTGTTGGTTCTGGGTAAGGCCTCTGATTAGGAGGTTATGAGAAGCATGGAACACCTCTTAATTGTTGTTGTTTCCAGGTCTACCATGACCCGGAGTGGTAGCACCTGTTAGGTTTCCAGCTATGGGCAAATAGTTAAACCCCCCCCCAAATTGGAGTCAAAACACAATGAAAGTGTAAAAATACTAAAATATATTTTTGAAGGAAAAATATTATCAACAATACATTTTGAAAAAAAAAATATTTCCAGCAATACACTTTTCAATACAAAACTAGAGGACATCTTCAGTTTTCAAAAATAAAAACAAAAATCATCAAGATCTGACTAAATCCACTTTCTCTCTATAACCGAACATTTTTAAAAAAAAAACTTAAAACCCAACCTTTTTGGCATTAAATAACCCACAGAAGTTAATATGCCGTTAAACAAGACTCAAACTAAAGTGATTGTGTTAAATATAGTACAGTATATAATTAGTTTTATTGTGACAGAGAGCCCCCCCCCCTTTTGATGGATCTATTAATCAACAGTTCTAAAGGATTGAGATGAAGGTACTGATTAGTTGTGTAGCAGGGATTCCGGAGTAATGCCAGAAATAAGCTATTTTTATAATTATATCTTGGATTGAGTTATTAGTTAATTAGGTGTAATAATTCCAGAGTGATTAATGGACAGGTTCGTTTATGATAAATGGTGATTAAGTAAAAGTATGATAAATGGCGAATTAGATTTTTGGGTGGTCTGAAAGGCCAAATCCAGCCAAGTCCTGAGACGAGATAAGTGGTTTTGGCAAGGCTCAAGTGGAGGACGTCTGCGGAAAAACCAAATTCCAAATTAATTTTTAATACCATTTGAGAAATAGTCTCCCGCAGAGATTCGGAGATTAGGCGAACACGAATGGTGATCAAGGCGATTTGCATATTAATATCCGTGGGCGGTGCCTAAAATTTGTTTAGCTCCGCCCCACTCTATATAACTCTGTCTGCACGCTGAAGTTAAGCGGAACGAGGTAGAACGAGAGAGAAGGTAGCGGAAACGGCTTGGTGGATCTGTTGATATGGCCTGTTGGTTGTCATGCGTCAAGAAGTCCGATCCGAACCAAAAAAATAGAGATAGAACCGGTACGAATCTAGATAACTCTATCAACAAAGCCGAGAAAACAAACTGCTATATTGCCGTGTACAGACGAAGATCCACGAATTAGATCAGTTGGACTGAGTTCGTCTTTCTCTCTCTCTGACTTTCCAACCCAAACGAGTGAATCTCGTTAAGACACTTTGTATTCGTGCAATTTCTTTGGTAGTGACATAAAAGCAGTCGTCTTAAAAGAAAGTGTTGCTTTTCTTTTTTCTTTTTGTTCTTTCGGTTACGACAAGAACTTTTTCTGCACGAATAGTAATTCTTTTCAGCGTAGAACCCGGCCATTTCACCCTTTACCATCGGACCGTCCTGAAAGACAGGGACACTGCTGTTCGGATCAAAAATTCACAACGTGGCAAATAGTGGTGGTTAGCTTCAGCTCACCGAAGAAGTATCAGGTGGTTTTATTTTTTGTCGGCCAGAACCACCGGAGAGGCAGCACATAGTTGCCGGCGGCAGGGCTTTTACTGGAATCAGTGGGGAATTTTTTAATACTTATGTATTTTTTCTTTTTTAGAATTTTTACATTTTGTTTATAGTTAAAATACATTCTCTTACGGTATAGTGTAGGTTGATATGCTTAGAGTTATTTGAGGAAGGGTTTTATTTGATTTTTGTCAATATTTCTAACAACTCGTCCAATTTCTTCATCAACGATGAAATTAGGAAAGTCATTATTAATAAGAGTTTGTTTAATGTTAATTTTCCCCTATTTGTAAAATCTTTTATAATAGCTATTCTTTCATAGTCAGGATATTCACTATTTTTCTAGATTATGTTTGATACAATATATATATATAAAGAAAAACTCAACACGTCATTTAAATTGGTTATAAATTTCATTTCAATGAGATTCATTAGCTCATTTCATCAGACCACACAATATTCCTTCCATTTGGTACAAAAAATTGTCGGAATAAGCATTTCCTTTAACTGAAGAGAAAGATAAAAAAAATAAAAATAAGAATAAAATTAGAAAGACAAAAGAGAAAAAGGAAAAGAGAGTCAGGACTTAGGCATTGGCGTCAGATCAGCTGGGGGTATTCAGACCAGCCATGAAGATGTTGATGTATATATATATATATATATATATATATATACACATTCATATTCTTGAAATTTATCGGCACCTCTGAACGTATTGAACGACATCTCCTAAATCTTTGAAATCGGTCAAGAGATAAATCAATTGTATTATCATTAATTTATTGACTAATATTATTAACAAAAATTTATTGGAATTTTGCAGATGAAATTAAGAGTCCAGAAAACACGTCAGTATCGAAAGTAGAAGTAACCACTTCTACTTCCAGTGTATCAGATACAAGTCAACCTTCAGAGACAACACCGAAAACAACGTTTACAAAAGTTTCGTCCACTCTGAAACCAATTGAAAAAAGTGAGTTTTTTTTAACTGTTATCATACGTCTGTATTAATCCTCCATACCTCGACTGTATGAATATCCGCGTGCTACTAGATTGGCAATTAGGTCCCATCTTTTTACTGTTGAAATAGCTAGATGCAACCGTAAGTTCTAATCTAATGGTTTCCTTCCTGACAATGTCACGTACGATCTTCAAAAATTTAAATGCGTTGCTAATCCCTATATTTTGTTTTACTAAAACTTACGCTTTTAGTGATCTTTTATCTCACTAAATTCTTTTCGTTCTCTCTCTCCCTTTCTGCCTCTGTCTCTTTCTCCCTTTCTCTGTCTCTGCCTCTCTCCCTTTCACTCTCTCTCTCTATATATATATATATATATATATATACTATTTATCTGATTATATTATATGTCCGAAACGCTCTGACCAATTCAGCTACAATGAACCAATTAGTCAGTCAAGACCGAATTATACCTTTAAGTGAAATTTCTCTCGTCATAAATCTCAAGAATTTTTTCATATCTGCAGTTTTGTATCCAAATGTAAAAATAGAATTTTTGAATGGATTTTTAATAACCAGACAGATTTTTGCCACTTTAAATGTTATTTTTAGTGGATATTCATATTTGAATAGACGCTTTGTTTCTTTAATAATATTTCTCGAACATTTAGGCCTGTAGACAAAGTTAAATAACTATACTGTTTAATCAACTGTTAGCTGTATACAACCACTTTCTAAGATCGGTTTATAAATATGGCATTGAGCGAGTGAAGCCTGATGGTCTTGGCAAATAACACCCTCCTGCGAACCTTGTGAATTGGCGCGACACAATCGCAAACAAAGAATAGCAACAGATAAAAGAAACCTCATCATTTGAGGACTATCAACATCAGGAACAATAAAAATGGGTAACACATGCAACTTGAAGGGAAAATAATGAAATAACCAAGACGTTCACATTGCACACTGCTTCAAATAGAAAGTTAGGAAGGAATCCGCCTACCATCAAGAGAGGAATAGGTGATAACAGCTACCAGGATTAAGAAACATAACTTCTTGAGAAGGTTAGAAAGGTAGGCTTCATCTATACTGGAAAGAGTGATAACAGCTACTGGACTTGAGAAACATTTTTCCTGACAAGATTAGGAAGGTTGCCTTCATCTATACTGGAAAGAGTAATAACAGCTAATAGACTTGAGAAACCTATTTTCCTGTCAAGATTAGGAAGGTAATTTTCATTTATACTGGAAAGAGTGATAACAGCTACTGGACTTGAGAATCCTTTTTTCCTGTCAAGATTAGGAATGTTGTTCTCATTTATACTGGAAAGAGTGATAACAGCAAATAGACTTGAGAAACCTATTTTCCTGTCAATGTTAGGAAGGTAGCCTTCATTTATACTGGAAAGAGTAATAACAGCTACTGGACTTAGGAAACCTATTTTCCTGTAAAGATTAGGAAGGTTGACTCCATCTATACTGGAAAGAGTGATAACAGCTACTGGGCTTGAGAAACCTACTTTTCTGTCAAGTTTAACAAGGTTGCCTTCATTTCTAATGGAAAGTGTATTAACAGCTACTGGACTTGAGAAACCTTTTTTCCTGACAAGATTAGGAAGGTTGCCTCCATCTATACTGGAAAGAGTGATAACAGCTACTGGGCCTCAGAAACCGTTCTTCCTGTCAAAGTTAGGAAGGTAGCCTTCATCTATACTGGTAAGGGTAATAACAGCTACTGGACTTGAGAAACCTTTATTCCTCTCAAGATTAGGAAGGTAGTTTTCATTTATACTGGAAAGAGTGATAACAGCTACTGGACTTGGGAAACCTATTTTCCTGTCAAGGTTAGGAAGGTAGTTTTCATTTATACTGGAAAGATTAATAACAGCTACTGGACTTGAGAAACCTTTTTTCTTGACAAGATTAGGATGGTTGCCTTCATTTATACTGGAAAGAGTGATAACAGCTAATAGACTTGAGAAACCTATATTCCTGTCAAGGTTAGGAAGGTAGCCTTCATCTATACTGGAAAGAGTAATAACAGCTACCGCACTTGAGAAACCTTTTTTCCTGACAAGATTAGGAAGGTTACCTTCATTTATACTGGAAAGAGTGATAACAGCTACTGCGCTTGAGAAACCTACTTTTCTGTCAAGTTTAAGAACGTTGCCTTCATCTCTAATGGAAAGAGTATTAACAGCTACTGGACTTGAGAAACCTTTTTTCTTGACAAGATTAGGATGGTTGCCTTCATTTATACTGGAAAGAGTGATAACAGCTACTGGACTTAGGAAACCTATTTTCCTGTCAAGGTTAGGAAGGTAGCCTTCATCTATACTGGAAAGAGTGATAACAGCTACTGGACTTAGGAAACCTATTTTCCTGTCAAGATTAGGAAGGTAGCCTTCATCTATACTGGAAAGAGTGATAACAGCTACTGGACTTGAGAAACCTTTTTTCCTGTCAATGTTAGGAAGGTAGCCTTCATCTATACTGGAAAGAGTGATAACAGCTACTGGACTTAGGAAACCTATTTTCCTGTTAATGTTAGGAAGGTAGCCTTCATCTATACTGGAAAGAGTGATAACAGCTACTGGACCTAGGAAACCTATTTTCCTTTAAAAAGAACTTAAGGTCGAGTGTTTCTTTATAGGGAAATGGCGAATATCACCGTTGTTGTAACTACGAGTATTAAAGTTGTTATTCGCTGACTGCTAAACCTCAGTGCAGGTTATATAATTTCTTATTCGAGAGCCATGCATTTTACTGGAGTTGTCTGATGATGCATATGCCATGGTTGCATCCGTTCAGTCAGTCAGTTAGTTAAGTGTAGTACGTGATACACGCTTGAACAATTATGTCTCTTTCGACCCATAACTGACTAATTTCCAAACAATGACAGCAGTAAATTGGGTGACCGACATTTTGTAAAGAAACCTATGTTTCCGTATCAGAATTCGAGAATCACGCGTCTTACGAGATTGTAAAAGATTCGCTGCCATTGAAAATTAAGAATATATTATTTTGGAAGAGTGTAACAGAGAAAACAGCTTCGAATGACGGTAACAAGACTTAACAGTAACAAGTGAATCATTAACAAAATGTATGTTGTTTTTTCTTTCAGCAAACATACAAAAGGACCCCCCCGCAGAGAGATAATGTCAGTAAGTTAATGTTTTCGTTATATATTTTAGCCAGCACTATCTGCATAAACATAGAGACACACACAATGGCGTTTGTCTCAATCTAACGACTTCCCTCTTCCTTAACCCTTTTCCTTTGTAAAGCTAGACATGCCAAATTTTCAATCTCTTCACTTACAACTCTATCTAAAAGTAAAAACCAAAGATAGACGGATTTACAAAAAAAATTTTGTGATTTGAATTTCTCAAATCTTAACCGTCATTTTTTATTTATTTTTTCATTTTTTTATTTCTCTTTTTAATCTTATTTTTATTCTCATTTTGAAATGGACTGAGGATACGTGAAATCTCTCTTAGGGATTTCATGTTGAAACGTTCATTCAACATTTTTGAATTTTGAAAATTTGTTTTAATTTATATTGGCTCTGTAATTTTAATTACATTGAGCTCTCCTCCTGTATCATTTTTTTAATATTAAAATGTTTAATATTAATTAAGATCAGGTTTTTTTTTGGATTTACCTTCTTACTTTTCCGTTTTTGGAATAAAGTATTTTAATATATATATATATATATATATATATATATATATATATATATATATGGTTAAATAAAATAAAGACAAAAGGAAAACTGTATTTTAAATCGCCTACGCGTATCAAGGCAAAAAGACGAAATGAGCTTTATTCTAAATTACGTATCTATAAACAAACAATATTTGCAACCACAAAAACGCTCACAAATCATTTGAATTTCCAAATTTTATCTTTTGAAATGATTTGTGAGCGTCTTTGTGGTTGCAAATATTGTTTGTTTATAGATACGTAATTTAGAATAAAGCTCATTTCGTCTTTTTGCCTTGATAAAGTCCATCACAGGACGAAACGCGTAGGCGATTTAAAATACAGTTTTCCTTTTGTCTTTATTTTATTTAACCATTCTGTCCTTAATCTCAGATTATAACTGAGTATATTTTTACACACGCACACACACACACACACACACACACACACACACACACACACATATATATATATATATATATATATATATATATATATATATATAAGATGTATAAAAGCGAAATAACTGCCCGACTAGACAATTATTAAATTATATGACTCGGCTGCCAACAAGGAAAATTTCGACTGTACTTTGTCTGTCGTATTTTATTAAAATATATGAAACAGGGGTTGCTGCCTAAATACACAATTATCAAATTACATGATCTGGTATGGATACATCTACGAAATTCAGTCTATTACTACTTGATGTAAAAGTAAGAGAAATAAGATTAAATAAATACTTTTTAAAAGTCAATAAAATTGGCAAGGCTTCGTCTAAAAAATCCAGAAAACTTCAAACTATTATTACGTGATGCAAAACAAAAGAAAAAAAGATTTTTTTACAATTCTAGTTAAAAATGAATAATAATTCACAATTTTTCATCAAATAAATTCATCAATTTAAGACTATTGGGTGTAAAAGCAAGATAAATAAGATGAAAGGAATATTAGGAAAAATGGATAATAATTGACAAGAATTAATCTAGGAAATTCAGATAACTTAGGACTATTACTACTTGGTAGAAAAGCAAGAGAAATAAGATGAAAGAAATACTAGTCAAAAATGAACAATGATTGATAATGTTTCATCTTAGAAATTATACAATGATTGATAATGTTTCATCTTAGAAATTATACAACTATTACTACTAGGCGGAAAAGCAAGAGAAAGAAGATGAAAGAAATACTAGTCAAAAATGAACAGTGATTGATAATGTTTCATCTTAGAAATTATACAACTTAAGATTATTACTACTTGGTGGAAAAGCAAGAGAAATAAGATGAAAGAAATACTAGTCAAAAATGAACAATGATTGATAATGTTTCATCTTAGAAATTATACAACTTAAGACTATTACTGCTAAGCGGAAAATCAAGAGAAAGAAGATGAATGAGATCCTAATAAAAAGTGAATTATAAACGTCCGGTGTACTTTTACTAGTTTCAATTTTATTGATAAATTCTAAAATTATTTGTATTATTTAGTTTATTCATTTATTTATTCTGCAGGCTTTGTCTTCTTTGGCTACGATTTCGAAACGATGGGTTCCTATCGCGTGAGGATGATTTCCAAGTTCATCAACTTCCTTCTTCCTCACACGGGCTACCAGTATTTCAGCGTCCTCTCCTATGCGAAATGCCCGAAAGATCTCAACATTCCTCTTACTTCAGTGAAACTCAAGAATTTTTCCAAACTCCAAAGTAGCATCACAGGTAATGCTTATGTCCCTGGCCTCTTCGAAGTCATCCGTCGCATGAGGAATGAGATGAACTTACGCACGCACCTGGATGGTCGCGTGGTAAACCGAGTGGCGGTTTTATTCGTTGATCAATCCGTCAGCGTTATCACACAAAAAATCATGGAAGAAACCCGAAAACTCAAACAGCAAGGCGTTAAAATATTTATAATTTACGTGGGGAAGGCCATGTTGCCTAACCCTCAATATCTGCACTTTATTAGCAGTCAGCCACACAGAAATTTCATTTACAGTTACCCAACTTACGAGAGGCTGGTATACAATGTTAGATATAAACCTTCGATATTCCAAGCAATGTACAACCAATGTACAACCAATATTAATATTGGTTAACTTTATTGTTTCCAATTGTTAACAGATTTCTAATCAACATATTTGCAAACATTCCGTGATATCATTTTTAAAAATCTGAAGGATTACTCAGGAGTTAATATATATATATATATATATATATATATATATATATATATATATATATAAGTAAATTTATCTTTGAACACGTCTCGAAAAACCCACCGAGTATAAACACGGAGGGGAAAAAAATGGAAACAAAAAAAAGAAACGAACTAAGCACTTGAACATCAGTCAAAGTACTAATTGAAAAAAAAAAGCCCGAGACGAAGAACCTATATATATATATATATATATATATATATATATATATATATATATTTTCTAGACATACGCTGTTAAATATAAGAGACAATGAATGTCTATTATGTTTAATCATATAACCTATATATATATATATATATATATATATATATTTTTTTTTTTCTAAACATACGCTGTTAAATATAAGAGACAATGAATGTCTATTATGTTTAATCATGAGCCGTTCTAAACGTCGTATTTTTGCTTTAATTTCAGTTGAAAATAAAGACAAAAATTCTCCAACATTTGGATAATTATTTATTGGTTTTCTTCTAAGCTTTCGGCTCACATGAGCCATCTTCAGAGCGGTTGTTTAAACTGAAATATTATAAAATCCACCATCACCGACGATATTATTAACATATTACATTGCATTTGACTACACGGTTTTGTTGTCATTTCGCGCTATCTCGCGGTGTGACGTCATAAAACCGCATCGCAAACTTAAGAACTGCGTTTATTATTTTTGGTAACTATTGCCGTTGCTAAGCGGAGTTTTATGTCAACAGAAAATAATATCGTCGGTGATGGTGGATTTTATAATATTTCAGTTTAAACAACCTCTCTGAAGATGGCTCATGTGAGCCGAAAGCTTAGAAGAAAACCAATAAATAATTATCCAAATGTTGGAGAATTTTTGTCTTCATTTTCAACTGAAATTAAAGCAAAAATACGACGTTTAGAACGGCTCATGATTAAACATAATAGACATTCATTGTCTCTTATATTTAACAGCGTATGTTTAGAAAATTACTTGCTGCCTTGATATACTATATATATATATATATATATATTTTAATTCAGATACTTCAATCCAAGGGAAAAAAGCAGGAAGGTAAATTCCAAAAAACCCGATCCTAATTAATATTAAAAATTTATTTTAATATTAAAAAATGATACAGGAAGAGAGCTCCATGTAATAAAATATTACAGAGCAAATATATATTAAAAAAGGATTAATTCAAAGATGTTGAATGGCCATTTCGATATGAAGATCCCCACGGGGGACGACACATCACCTCAGCAACAGAAAAAACCTTTCAGAAACTGGAGAAAAATTAGTCTACTTTTCCTTTTTAAATAGATTGCAAAGAAATTAAAAAATAAATAATAAAATAAAATAAAAATAAAAATAAAGGGAAAGAAAAAGAAAAAGAAAACGAAAATGAAAAAGAAAAAGATATATATATATATATATATATATAAAAAGATATATATATATATATATATATATATATATATATATATATATTGTAACTAAGTTGTTGAACTCGTAGGTTTATTAACCTTTTTGTTCATGCATTTACTTTTATAAAGAGTGCTCGATACAAATGTAGAGCGTTATACTGTAATGGTTGTTACAATGTTTTTAAATTCATAGTATCACTACACAAAAAATTTCTCATGTTTCGAAGCCAGCCCATTTTGTTTTTGGCTTCATCCTCAGGTGATTTTTTTAGAAATAAGCTTATTTCTAAAAAAAATCACCTGTCTATATACATATGGTTCTGACGAGTGGGGACAAAACCGATCGAATCGAAATCGTAAACCCATCAGTTTCTTCCAAGAACATTATTTGCTTTTCAATTTATACGACTAATAACTGTAACATAAATATTTTCGTTTTTATAAAGATGTCTTATTTAATAAATAAAAAGAAACGTTGTTATTCCATAATTATTAAGCTTTGACTCATATTTCCTTTCATTCTTATTTTCATGAGATGAAAAATTGTCAAATGTTGTTGTTATTATTATTATTATTATTATTTGGTTTGTATTTACTTTTACTGATCTAATAAACGAATAAATATGAATGTAAATACTAGTAAAGAAATGAATACTAATGGCTGACAATGCTTCATTTAATAAAAAATGAAGATGAAAATAAATACTAGTCAAAAATTAATAATAATGGCTGACAATGCTTCATCTAATAAAAAATGAAGACGAAATTAAATACTAGACAAAAATTAATAATAATGGCTGACAATGCTTCATCTAATAAAAAATGAAGATGAAAATAAATACTAGACAAAAATGAATAATAATGGCTGACAATGCTTCATCTAATAAAAAATAAAGATGAAAATAAATACTAGTCAAAAATTAATAATAATGGCTGACAATGCTTCATCTAATAAAAAATGAAGATGAAAATAAATACTAGACAAAAATTAATAATAATGGCTGACAATGCTTCATCTAATAAAAAATGAAGATGAAAGTAAATACGAGTCAAAAATTAATAATAATGGCTGACAATGCTTCTTCTAATAAAAAATAAAGATAAAAGTATATACTAGTCAAAAATTAATAATAATGGCTGACAATGCTTCATCTAATAAAAAATGAAGACGAAAGTAAATACTAGACAAAAATTAATAATAATGACTGACAATGCTTCATCTAATAAAAAATTTAAAATGAAAGTTCATACTAAATTAATAATAATGACTGACAATAATATGTTCTTCCTAATAAATTAACATGAAGTTAAAAAATATAAATTTTATAATTTAATCAAATTGGTGTAAATCGGAAATAGTCGCATAATTAGTTTTAAACTGTCAAACTTCAAATATATGCCAAATTAAATATTTATTTTTATCTTTTTTAATTCTTTCGTAGAAAATTAATTCAACTTATTAATCTTTTAATAAGTAATTATTTCTCAAAATCGTTTGCCGGTAATAATGCTTTTCTTTTCTAATAAAAAAAAAACTATATTGTAGTTTTCGTTTTCTTTATTTTCATCTCTTTACAACATTGTTGTGATTATCGTGATTTCTCGCGAGACATTTTGTTATATTGTGCCTTCGAACTCACGTAGTGTGTTCCAATATGAATTTATGTATCGAAAGTTTTTGGGGAAAACTGTCTTATCGTCATGGATTCTCATCAGTGGGAAGACAAAATTAGACCTAAATTAGGAAAAAAGTAGATTTGGTTTCGTTTAACCCATCAACCATTATGATTATTTAAGGGACAGCTTTTCTATTTTGGGACCACATTTGTTTTGAAGTTGTTGCATACATTAGAGTGGTTGTACATATTAGATTGTACACATTTTTATTTTAATTAAATTTTATTGTATCGTCTTATTTTCTTTAAATATGCCATTAAATGGTCTATCTTGGTGTGTTCAAATAGTTCTTTTATTGTTTTTGTCTTCGTTGTGGTACAGTGGATATCGAATCGGAACGAGAAACCGGGGAGCCGAGTTTGAATTCCAGTTGAATTCATTGTATTCACTTACGCGCAAATACCCCTGGGAAAGGTATTAATCTGTCTTTTCCTTCCAGTTATGGGTTAAATAGCAGGACAGACTGGGTTCTATAGCCTTGGTCGGCAACCAGTCTACCGCAGAAAGCAATGGCAACCTACTGCGGGATAATCTTCTGCCCAATCTGTCATGTCTCTTTCGAGACATGATCGCCCAAGCGTGTATCACGTATGGCACTTAACTGACTGACTGACTTGTGATACTTTTTTCGTATAGATGAAAAGTCAGTGCAGTCCATCATGAAATGTCTTAAGGGACAGGGTTTGTTCCAGTAGAACAAAGAAAGAAGAGACGACAGAGAGCGGGACGAGGTTGCTCTCTCACACTTTCGCTCTCTCTCTCTCTCTCTCTCTCTCTCTCTCTCTCTCTTCTCTCCTCTCCCTGTTTATCTCTCCCTTTCTTCTCCCTCTTTCTTTCTCTTTATCTCTCCCTCTCTCCTACATCTCTCTCTCTCTTTATCTCTAGCTTTTTATCACTTTCTTTTTATCTCTCCATATCTTCTCTCTCTCTCTCTCTCTTTCTCTCTCTGTCGCTCTCTTTTTATCTCTTCTTCCTTCCTCTTCCTCTCTCTTTTAATCTCTCTCTCTCTCTCTCTCTCTCTCTCTGTGTGTCGCTCTCTTTTTATCAGCCAAAAAATGTCTAGAAATGGGCTAAATTGTTTGAAAAAGGACGGGGCAGTGTTAAGGATGAAGACAGGCTTGGGAGGCCTACAGAAGTGAGGTCTCCTGAGGTGATCGAATCAGTCAATGACCTCATTCAGTTTGACAGCAAGGGTGATAGTGGATGACATTGCAAGGACTTTGAGCCTATCTGTTGGGACAGCACACAAAATTGTCCATGATGATCTTGCCTACTCGAAGGTCAGCTGCCGTTTGGTACCAAAGAGGCTTACTGCAGAGCACAAACAGAAGAGAGTCAAGTTGTCCCAGCAGTGTCTCTCCCGCTATGAGAAGAATGCCCCTTCAGACTTTCATCTATTTGGTCCCTTGAAAGTGTTCACGTGAGGCACGAAGTTTGAAAGTGACGATGTAGTCAAAAGTGCTGTGGGCGATTGACTGAGACATCAGTCCAAAGATTTTTACGCTGGGGGAATACGGAAGCTTGTGCACATATGGGAAAAGTGTGTGACACTGCTGGGAGACTACGTTGAAAAAAAAAGTAAGCTTCTATCTGTAATAGAAGTCCTTATACCGAAAAATTCACCTTATTTATTGAATGACCCTCGTATTAATTCTGAAAATTATGAATTTTGACACATCGCCATTAATTTGGGTTAATAGGACCAATTTCAATTATACCATCCCCTTGTATGAAACTGGTTAACTGTAAAAAAAAATGGTGGAATTTGCTCAGCCCCAAATATAATATGAACGTTTTTACAAGTGAATCTGTAAACATATTTTTAAACATTTTCCACGTTTATACTTACATAGTCTCTCTCTCTTTTTCTCTCTCTCTCTCTTTC
>JBBBDQ010001678.1:870000-1207500 GCA_037127315.1 Ascarosepion bandense
TTCGTCCCATCTCTTTATAAATAAGAGAAGAGACGTAGAGAGCCCGAAGAAAAGCCAGAGCAATCCACTCACAGAACCGTCCTGCTCTACTATGTGGTGGTTGAAGACGTCGCTTCAGATCCGACCTAGGATTCTTCGTCCCATCTCTTTATAAATAAGAGAAGAGACGTAGAGAGCCCAAAGAAAAACCAGTGCTCTCCACCCACTGAACCGTCCTGCTCTACCATGTGGTAGTTGCAGACGTCGCTTCAGATCCGACCTAGGACACTTCGTCCCTTCTCTTTATAAATAAGAGAAGAGACGTAGATAGCCCAAAGAAAAGCTACAGTTCTCCACCCACTGAACCGTCCTGCCTGCTCTACCATGTGGTGGTTGCAGACGTCGCTTCAGATCCAACTTAGGACTCTTTGACCCTTCTCTTTATAAATAAGAGAAGTGACGTAGAGAGCCCAAATAAAAGTCAGAACTCACCACCCACTGAAACTTCCTGCTCTACCATGTGGTGGTTGCAGACCTCGCCTCAGATCCGAGCTTATATTCTTTGTCCCATCTCTTTATGAATAAAGATACGTACAGAGAAGAATCGTAGAGAGCCCAGAGAAAAATCAGAGCAATCCACCCAGTGAATCGTTTTACTCTACCAGGTGGGGGTTGTAGGCGTCTCTTCAGATGTGACCTGGGATTCTTCGACCCTTCACTTTATAAATAAGAAAAGAAACGTAGAGAGCCCAAAGAAAAGCCAGATCTCTTCACCCACTGAACAGTCCTGCTCTACCATGTGGTGGTTGCAGACGTCGCTTCAAATCCGACCTAGAACTCTTCGTCCCTTCTCTTTATAAGTAAAAGAGACGTAGGGAACCCAAAGAAAAACCAGTGCTCTCTACCCACTGAACAGTCCTGCTATACCATGTGGTAGTTGCAGACGTCGCTTCAGATCCGACTTAGGATTCTCCTTCCATTCTTTTTATAAATAAGAGAAAAGATGTAGAGAGCCCAAAGAAAAGCCAGAAATTTCCACCCACTGAACTGTCCTGCTCTACCATGTGGTGGTTGGAGACGTTGCTTCAGATCCGATCTAAGATTCTTCGTCCCATCTCTTTATAAATAAAGAGACGTAAAGGGAAGAGACGTAGAGAGCCCAAAGAAAAACCAGAGCAATACACCCATTGAACAGTCCTACTCTACCATGTGGGGGTTACAGACGTCGCTTCAGATACGACCTAGAACTCCTCGTATCTTCTCTTTATAAATAAGAGAAGTGACGTAGAAAGCCCAAAGAAAAGCTAGAGAAATCCACCCAGTGAACCTTCCTGCTCTACCATGTGAGGGTTGCAGACGTCGCTTCAGATCCGACCTAGGGTTCTTCGTCTCTTCTCTTTATAAATATGAGAAGAGACGTAGAGAGCTCAAAGAAAAGCCAGACATTTCCACCCGCTGAACTGTACTGCTCTACCATATGGTGGTTGCAGAGGTTGCTTCAGATCCGACCTAAGATTCTTTGTCCCATCTCTTCATAAATAAAGAGACGTAAAGAGAAGAGACGTAGAGAACCCAAAGAAAAACCAAAGCAATACACCCAATGAACAGTCCTACACTACAATGTGGGGGTTGCAGACGTCGCCTCAGATCCGACCTAGTATTCTTCGTCTCTTCTCTTTATAAGTAAAAGTGACGTAGAGAGCCCAAAGAAAAGCCAGTGCTCTCCACACACTGAACAGTCCTGCTATACCATGTGCTGGTTGCAGACGTTGCTTCAGAGCCTACTTAGGAATCTTCGTCCCTACTTTTTATAAATAAGAGAAAAGACGTAGATAGCCCAAAGAAAAGCCAGAAATTTCCACCCACTGAACTGTCCTGCTCTACCATGTGGTGGTTGAAGACGTTGCTTCAGATCCGACCTAGTATTCTTCGTCTCTTCTCTTTATAAATAAGAGAAATGACTTAGAAAGCCCAAAGAAAAGCTAGAAGAATCCACCCAGTGAACCGTCCTGCTCTACCATGTGAGTGTTGCAGACGTCGCTTCAGATCCGACCCACGATTCTTCGTCCCTTCTCTTTGTAAATAAGAGAGGATGCGTAGAGAGCCCAAAGAAAACACAGAACTTTCCACCAACTGAACCGTCCTGCTAGACCATGTGGTTGTTGCAAACGCCGCTTCAGATCCAACCTAGAACTCTTCGTCCTTTCTCTTTATAAATAAGAGAAGAGACGTAGAGAGCCCAAAGAAAATCAGAGCTCTCCACCCGCTGAACCGTTCTGCTCTACTATGTGGTGGTTGCAGACGTCATCAGATCCGACCTACGATTCTTCTTCCCATCTCTTTATAAATAAGAGAAGTGACGTAGAGAGCCCGAAGAAAAGCCAGAGCAATTCACCTACTGAACCATCATGCCCTACTATGTGGTGGCCGCAGACGTCGCTTCAGATTCGACCTAGGAATTCTTCGTCCCATCTTTTTATAAATAAAGACATAGAAAAGTAGAAAGCCCAACGAAAAGCCAGATTTCTCCACCCACTGAACCCTCCTGTTCAACCATGTGGTCGTTGCAGACGTCGCTTCAGATCCGACCTAGGATTCTTCGTCCCTTCTTGTTATAAATAAGAGAAGAAACGTAGAGATCCCAGAGAAAAACCAGGGCAATCCACCTACTGAACCGTCGTGCTCTACCATGTGGTAATTGCAGACGTCACTTGAAATCCGACCTAGCATTCTTCGTCCCTTCTTGTTATAAATAAGAGAAGAAACGTAGAGAGCCTAACGAAAAGCCAGAGCTCTTCACCCACTGAACCGTCCTGCTCTACCATGTGGTGATTGCAGACGTCGCTTCAGATCCGACCTAGGACGCTTCGTCCCTTCTCTTTATAAATAAGAGAGACGTAGAGAGCCCAAAGAAAAACCAGAGCAATACACCCATTGAACAGTCCTACTCTAGCATGTGGGGGTTGCAGACGTCACTTCAGATCCGACCTAGAACTCTTCGTCCCTTCTCTTTATAGATATGAGAAGAGACGAAGAGCGCCCAAAGAAAAGCCAGAGCTCTTCACCCACTGAACCGTTCTGCTCTAAAATGTGGTGGGTGCAGACGTCGTTTCAGATCCGTCCTCGGATTCTTCGTCACTTTTCTTCACAAATAAATCTAGAGCCGTAGAGACTCCAAAGAAAAGCCAGAGCTCTTCACCCACTGAACCGTCCTGCTATACCATGTGGTGGGTGCAGACGTCGCTTCAGATCCAACCTAGGATTCTTCGTCCTTTCTCTTTATAAATAAAAGGAGAGACGTAGAGACTCCAAAGAAAAGCCAGAGCTCTTCACCCACTGAACCGTTCTGCTCTACAATGTGGTGGGTGCAGACGTCGCTTCAGATCCGATCTAGGAAAATTCGTTCTTCTTTTTATAAATAAGACATGAGACGTAGAGAGCCCAAAGAATATCCAGAGCTCTACATCTCTTGAACTCTCTCACCTTACTACATGCGGGATGTGCACATGTCTTTAGATCCAGTATAGGACCCATTCTAAACAGAAGGAAATGCCGATGAATATCTCAATACTCGGCAGCATTTTCCGCTAATGGTGACGACTAAATCCGAAGCTAGGTTTCATGTTTTACGGCTGGAATGACGTGATGCAACCGTTAATTTATATTCTAATAGTTTTCACTCATACTTCTCGCCTGTGTTTAGTCCTGGCTGTGAAGATTAACTACAAGGCCTTTTGTTATTGATTTGATAATTGGGCAGTGTTTATTTTTGACATGAAGTGTTTATGCTCCTAGCGACGCAGGTTTTTTAAGATTTTACATAAATGTGGACTGTTTGAAATATCAAACAGGTGCTAAAAAGAATACTTTTGGATTTAATGATTTTTGTTTCGAATTGCCAGGGACAGGTAAGATTAACTCCTGCGGATATAATTGCACCGGAAAACAGCTGTCAGTGGAGCAGAATTGACAGTTTACCTTCAAGAAACATTTCTTGAAAAGAAATGACATAGAGAATATTAAAAACATCCAGCAATACAAGTACACACACACACACACAAAACTGGGCTTCCAGCGTCAGATTTAACATCAATCCTCGTTAGGAATTATGTACCTCAAAGTAAAATAAATTTAACAAATTTACAGGCAATTGTTAATAAAGTGACATTCAGTCTGTAAAGTACCATACCTGATACACGCTTTGGGCAATCATGTCTCTTTCGAGACATGACTGACTAGGCAGAAGATTATCCTGCAGTAGGTTGCCATTGCTTTCTGTGGTAGACTGGTTGCCAGCCAAGGCTATAGAACCCAATGTCCTGTTATTTGATTCATAGCTAGAGGGAGATGTCTTATATTATTAAGTAGGGGATCAGTAGTAGTAGTATTAGTAGGAGATCAGTTTATTATTAAGTAGGGGATCAGTAGTAGTATTAATAGTAGAGGATCAGTTTATTACTTCATAACAATATAAAACTGATCCCCCACTTTATGCCCAGTAGAAACCTCAATCATTACACCAACTATTATATTCAGTTTGTCAGATAAGTGCTATACGTGATACACGCTTTGGGTGATCATGTCTTGAAACAGACATGACTGACTGGGGAGAAGATTATCCCGTAGTAGGTTGCTATTGCTTTCTGCGCTAGACTGGTTGCTAACCAAGGCTATAGAACCCAATCTGTTCTATAATTTAACCCATAACTGAGGGAAGAGACGGATTAATACCTTTCGCAAGGGTACTTGTGCGTAAGTAAATTTAATGAATTCAACTGGAATTCGAACTTGGCTCCTCGATTTGTCGTTCAGAGTCGATATCCACTACACCACAACGCACATCCGCATCTAAACTTATTTATAAATGGAACTTTGTCTATGTGTGTGTGTGTGTGTGTCCGTTACCTATAGACTCCGAAACGGCTGAACCGATTTTCTTGTAAATTTACACAGTTGTACTATAAGCGTCTGCGAGTGTTCTTAGCTAGGTTTTGTGTCGAGGTACCCCTAATAAATATCGAAAATCGATTATCGAAAAAATCGGGTTATAGAAGGAGTGGTCCGATTTTAATCAAATTTGATACACTCATATACAAAGACATAAGAAACGATATTCAGAAATTTCAAGATTGCAGTTCTTGCAATAGTTCAGAAAATCGATAATATATATATATATATATATATATATATATATATATATAAAAGGAACGATGTTTGTGTGTGTGTCTGTTTATCTGTCTGTATGTCCTTTATACAAATCCACAATTTTTATCCGATTCTCACCAAATTTCACACAAATATTCTTTAGGCTGAGTCTGAGCTCCAGGAGCATGGATTAGTTTTAAAACTTTCATTACACCCGAACAACTCCGGGCTATACTGCTAGTAGACCAATGAATATCTACTCAGTATATATTCCGCCGATTTACCAGTAAATGCAGCCGAAATTCATTAACTTATAAAGAAACTCCCTGTAAACTTTATGATAGTAGGAGACTTTAACTGTCATAGGAGAATCGTTATGGGGTTGAAAAGGCACAAAACAAAAGGAAGGACCTTAGAAACAATAATAAAACAACAACGATTTCTGCATTTATAATGATAAAGCAACAACATTAATCTATTCACTGGCAGCGACACTGCAATAGACTTATCTTGATGCGATCCATCAATTTATATGGATTTCTCTTGGAAGGTCCTGACAGACACATACGGTTATGATCACTTGTCAATCGTTCTACAAAACTCCGAACATATCGATAAACATCCTCTCCGCAGGAAATTAAGCACAGTGAATTGGGACGAATTTAAAATTCAATGTTCAGAAAAATGCATCAGGAATTTAAAACATTTTACGGAAATCCTTATTTTTATACCAAAGGCTATTAAAAAATTAATAACTCCCTTGCTCGCCTGTCACCGTGGGTCTGTCTGCTGGGTGCTTTCTGTCTCGGCTTTTTATATCCGCTTTTTGGATCAAAGCAGCTCGTTTGGAATTTCACACTTGTATTTGATTCTGGGCTTCCCATTGACTGGTAAATAAAATTCGCGTAGGCTCGCGAAATGGAAATTTAATATTTGATTAATTTTTATTTTTCAACCGGAACATCTGCGCGATTCACCTGCGCACATACGACTTTTGGTCATTTGCCTTTTTGTCGTGAGATTGCAAACATCCGGTCCATCGCTTTCGCTCGTTATCACAACATGTTCAGTCCTTGAGATATCAAGACAAAAGTTCTATAATATAAGCAATATGTATGAACTGAAAGCAAAAGATGACAATATCATTTCTCAAAACAGTGGGCCTCTAACAAAAAAATATAAATCAAATGAAAATATGTCATTTTCTCTACAAATTGTAGATCTGAAATAAATATATCAATGAAACCAGACGCGCAACAAAAACCATCTTTGCAAAAGTACATCAATGAAACCAGATCTACAAACTGATTTCTTACAGAAAGTACATAATCTATTCATACGAACCTATCCTAAAATTGGCATTAAATAACCCATTAAAGTGTTGATTTGTCGTACAACAAACCAAACCGTCTAAAAACAGAGGGAGACAATACGTGTTTACCGTGCCCCTGTGACATATGGTCAGACACGCGTTTTTCGAAACGATTACGATGACATCATCAGTCTGGGGAGGATGGAATGGAGAGTTAAAAACTAGAGAAAAAGGAGTGGGGAGCTCGCAGTTAGCCGGACATCGACTTTCATTACTTGAAGTTCCGTTCAACGTCACCATTTTCCGGAAACCACTTAGGAACCACAATCCCGCACAGCAACCACTCGAAAACAAACATATTGTATCACATATATATAAAAACGCGTACTGTCATGCATTGTCACACTGCCTCTTGGACGGGTCTGATTGTATATTTGTCGTCCGAAAGAGCTTGCTGTTTGGTTGTTCGTCGACAAAGCAACATGTACCGATTGGAAATGTTATTTCTTCTCTGTTTGCTGTTGGTAAGTTTGGATTCAAATTACATTTTTCTTTATTTTAGCCTGTTCGTCGTGTATATTTTTTAGTCATTTTACTCCAAGTAAGACAATAAAACCACTAAGACGCAAGAGGTTACTTAGTGCTGGATGATATGAAAAAAAAGAAGCACTATTAAGGAGAGAAAACAATTAAATAACCAAGACTTAAGAAGACAGTAGATAACAATTGACACTTAAATTATGGAAGATCAAAGTTGGTTGAAAAGCAAGAAGCCAGAAAAGAGTTCCACATTTTGGAAATAGGTCTTTGTGGTGCAGTGAATATCGGCTCGAAACGAGAAATCGGAGAGCCGAGTTCGAATTCCAGTTAAATTCTTTGCATTCACTTACGCACAAATACCCTTGGGAAAGATATTAATATCTCTCTTCCCTCCAGTTATGGGTTAAATCATAGGACAGATTGGGTTCTATAGCCTTGGCTGGCAACCAGTCTACCAAAGAAAGCAATGGCAACCTACTGCGGGATAATCTTCTGCCTAGTCAGTCATGTCTTTTTCGAGACATGATCACCCAAAGCGTGTATCACGTATGGCACTTAACTGACTGATTGAATATAATAATTGGAAATTTAATTAAAACGTCTACTTGGCATAAAGTGGGGGATTAATTTTATATAGTTATGAAGTAATAAACTGATCCCCAACTAATTACTACTTAATAATAAAACACATCCTTTCCCCCTTTAGCTATGAATCAAATGACAAATCAAATCGCCCAAAGCGTGTATCACGTATAGCACTTAATTGACTAACTGATCTGGAAAAATCGTTGTTACTCTCAAAAACTTGTTCATGCCATATTAACACGCAAAAAAGAAACGAAATAATCTTCAAAACCAAAATATTCCAGCTTTAAATAACCCACAATGGACTAATAAACCACAAAAACAACTCAATCTAATAAATATACCGTTACTTTTGATGACAGATATATATTGATTTTTACGGTTTATCAACACTGATCGGGCGCCCCTGCTGTTCATCTTGGGGTTCTCTACAAAATCCAAAAGAGAATCTGCAATGTAGTCGATCCTGACCTGGCAGCTCGACTCCAGTCTCTCTCTCTCTCTCTCTCTCTCTCTCTCTCTCTCTCTCTCTCTCTCACACACACACACACACACACACACCGAAGCTACACCGTCTCTTTTACAAATACTTTCATAGATTATGCTACGACGAGCTTAGCTCCTTGGTACCGCCTCCTACTAGACTAACAACAAAGTCCCACCCTTTTCAATGTGAAAACAATCAATTGTAACCAAAACTTGTAACCTCGACTTCTTTTCTCGCATTTCCCGTCTGTGGAACTCCCTTCCGTATTCTTGTTTCCCTGATATAGCTATAGTCTCCAAGAGTTTAAATGCAACGTCAACTATCATCGCTATCTCCTTAACTGCTATCCGTCTTCTCGTTTTACACTTTCCTCTCACGCGACTCTCTTTACACCAATATACCCATCCTTCTCTTATCCATTTACCGACACCTACTGTGACCTGTTCACCTCTCTCTTCACTCTCGGTTATGTAACCCCCTACGCACCAGTGGCAATACTGCCTTGCTTGGGGTGATAGGATTATAAAAATAAAAAATAAACACTATTTTGTTTAATTACTTGTAAATAGCATTATGCACTGTATAAATATTCACTGGGGTTTTCATTTTTAGAGTTGTTCATTTATTTCCTACTCCCCACAGAAAAATTGTACATATGGAACTATTTAGGATTTTACAGAGTCTTTTAGGCATTATGGTCCTTGAGGTAAAAATGATGTGATGTTTTGGTGCAAGGAATATTGTATTGTTTGTTTGGATCAGCGAATGTGGCAAGCAAGTTATTTTGCTGCTGCCATTTATGGTCAGGTGCCCCTGCCGTTCTCCTCAGTGTTCTTGACAAGCTCCAAAGGAGAGTCTGTAATGTGATAGGTACTGATCTGGCGACTCGTCTGCAGCCACTTTCCCATCGTCGAAATGTGGCCTCCCTCTGTCTCTTCTATAAATACTTTCATGGCTTTTGCTCGGATGAGCTTAAGTCACTGATGCCTCCTCAACAGGTGTTTACCCGTGCAACCAGACTGGCAACTGGGTCCCACCCATTCACAGTCAGGTTAGCCAAACGCAGACGACAATTCTACTCCTGCAGCTTCCTCTCTCGCACTTCCTGCCTGTGGAACTCACTCCCGTATTCTTGCTTTCCTGACGGCTACGACCTCCAGAAATTTAAAAGCAAAGTTAATACTCACCTACTAACCACTGGACTCTAGCTCTCTCCCCTCCCCTGTATAATCTTCACGTTCTCTCCACCTATGTATCTGTCATCGCACCTGCTTTCTCAGCTTTCTATTGTTCCTTTCTAACTAGCTTGTACTCCTCACTCTTTTCTAATTAATCTTTCTACATTTGTGTAACCCCCTGCACATCAGTGGCGTTTCTGCCTTGCTCGGGGTGAAATGATTAAAAAAAAAAAAAAAAAAAAAGATAAAGACCAACCTTTCTCCTCCCAAAGTTTGGCCTTGAACCACATTGTTTGTGCTTAAACAAAAATAAATATGAGTCTTTATACGACAACGAAAACAACAACGACAAATATATTTATATTCCTCAACAATTCATCTTTTAACGCAAAAATTTAAATGTAATGTCAATCGTTATCCTCTGTCTTCTTAATTCCTCTTCTTTTATTGTTCTCTCTCCTTAATTATGTTTTCTTCTTCTCATATTATTATAAGTCCTATGCTAACAGTTTCTTCTCCCGCTTGTGGAACTCTCTTCCGGCTTCTTGCTTTCCACTCAACTTTGATCTTCAAAAATTTAAATGCAATGTCAATCGTTATCCTCTGTCTTCTTAATTCCTCTTCTTTTATTGTTCTCTCTCCTTAATTATGTTTTCTTCTTCTCATATTATTATAAGTCCTATGCTAACAGTTTCTTCTCCCGCTTGTGGAACTCTCTTCCGGCTTCTTGCTTTCCACTCAACTTTGATCTTCAAAAATTTAAATGCAATGTCAATCGTTATCCTCTGTCTTCTTAATTCCTCTTCTTTTATTGTTCTCTCTCCTTAATTATGTTTTCTTCTTCTCATATTATTATAAGTCCTATGCTAACAGTTTCTTCTCCCGCTTGTGGAACTCTCTTCCGGCTTCTTGCTTTCCACTCAACTTTGATCTTCAAAAATTTAAATGCAATGTCAATCGTTATCCTCTGTCTTCTTAATTCCTCTTCTTTTATTGTTCTCTCTCCTTAATTATGTTTTCTTCTTCTCATATTATTATAAGTCCTATGCTAACAGTTTCTTCTCTCGCTTGTGGAACTCTCTTCCGGCTTCTTGCTTTCCACTCAACTTTGATCTTCAAAAATTTAAATGCAATGTCAATCCGTTATCCTTTGTTTTCTTTTAATTCCTGTTCTTTTATTGTTCTTCTCTCCTTAATTATGTTTTCTTCTTCTTCCTTTATTATTATAAGTCCTTATGCTAACAGTTTCTTTTCTTCTCTTCTTGTGAAACTCTCTTCCGGCTTCTTGCTTTCCACTTTCAAATTTGATCTTCAAAAATTTAAATGCAATGTCAATCGTTATTCTTTGTTTTCTTAATTCCTGTTCTTTTATTGTTCTCTCCCCTTAATGTTTTTCTCTTTTTCATATTCTGCGACACTCAGTAACATCTTGCGCCTTAGTGGTTTTATTACCTTGCAGTAGGTAAAAAGATTATCTATAATGTATGTGTATCTTCGAATTTACGTTTTTCCTTTTCTTTTTCAGGTCGCAGTCCATTCAGATAACCGTAAGTATAATTCTATAGCCTATTTAGTTTATTTTCATAATGGGTTTTGTTTTACAAGTATTTTTTTTTTCTCATCGAAAATCAGTCACTAAAAATTATGACTTCCGTTGAAACCAAAACGAAATGAATAAGAAAAATAAAACAGTAAAAACAAACCCAAGTATTATTTCTATGAAAATATATGACAATCTGAAAAATACATCCAAGGTGCAATGGATAAATTGTCGTATAATTATAAGCCAAAAATGAGAATAACACTGACATCTCATTTTAACAGATAGACAGGGTGCGATGGATGAATTGTCATCCAAATGAGGCAAAAATGAAAATAACACTGACATCTCATTTTAACAGATAGACAGGGTGTGATGGATAAATTGTCCTCCAAATGAGGCAAAAATTAAAATAATACTGACATCTCATTTTAACAGATAGACAGGGTGCGATGGATGAATTGTCATCCAAATGAGGCAAAAATGAAAATAACACTGACATCTCATTTTAACAGATATATTTACAAAAATTACACAAAAATGTCTTGAAACACTAAAGAGTAAATTTATTCAATAAAATCGCCATTGGCTTCAAACACGGTATCCAGAAGACTTCGGAATCTTCTGCAACTCTTCTAGAAGGTCTCTTTGTTTAAGTTGGTTAATACTGCTATAATTCTTACCTTCACATTATCTTTGGTGTTACAAGGAGTTTTGTTGGCCTCTCGCTCAACTACGAATCACCATGATAATCAAGTGGTTCGGAGAGTTAAGTATCCAGATGTATGTGGTAATGTGATCGCAGAAATTGTAAGACAGTCATGACTGGGTTTCCCTGCTTGTGTGGCATGGTGCAGAGTCCTCTTCCAGCAACCACTCTGTTGACCCAGGGTAGCACTACCTCCTCAATGCACTCGTCCTCTGTTGAGTCTGAGACCCTGTAAAAAGATGAATGGATGCATAATTTCGCATCCATAGTGATCATTCCAAACACCTTCGTAATCACCATTAGACTCATCCAACTCTTCGCCAAAGACTCCGTAAAATGTTCTTATTGCAGCTTCCGGTGTGAATTTCAAGCAGTACAGGAAGTTATTTCCAAATTTCTAGCTAAGCGAATTGCATCATGGTGTTCTTTTTCTCACAGACGGTGCCCAACTGACCCTTCTATATTGTGCAGTCGACAAATTCTAAAGCAAACAATATGCATGTACGAAATAAGCATATAAAATGGCGAAAATTTACGCATAGCACATTTTAGGAATTTAAAAGATTATGTAAACACAAAAGTTCACTTTTACAAAGCATTATACTTGATGTATTAGTTACTCCCAGTAATTATCTGACCATAAATTTCATTTTAAAAAATCAAAACAGTAAGCATTTCACAAAGACACAATAGTTTCGAAAGCGCGGTCATTCACAGTAACTTTGAGTGAAGATCCTTACAACATTTCACCGTTCTTAGCAGATCTTCTATTATCACAATGTGGAATATTTAATAACAAAGATGATGGAAAGAAAAGAAAAAGAATCCAAATGAAATTGGCCAGACCATATACCCCCAAAAAGATCCTTACAACATTTCACCATTCTTAGCAGATCTTCTATTATCACAATGTGGAATATTTAATAACAAAGATGATGGAAAGAAAAGAAAAAGAATCCAAATGAAATTGGCCAGACCATATACCCCCAAAAAGATCCTTACAACATTTCACCATTCTTAGCAGATCTTCTATTATCACAATGTGGAATATTTAATAACAAAGATGATGGAAAGAAAAGAAAAAGAATCCAAATGAAATTGGCCAGACCATATACCCCCAAAAAGATCCTTACAACATTTCACCATTCTTAGCAGATCTTCTATTATCACAATGTGGAATATTTAATAACAAAGATGATGGAAAGAAAAGAAAAAGAATCCAAATGAAATTGGCCAGACCATATACCCCCAAAAAGATCCTTACAACATTTCACCATTCTTAGCAGATCTTCTATTATCACAATGTGGAATATTTAATATCAAAGATGATGGAAAGAAAAGAAAAAGAATCCAAATGAAATTGGCCAGACCATATACCCCCAAAAAGATCCTTACAACATTTCACCATTCTTAGCAGATCTTCTATTATCACAATGTGGAATATGTAACAACAAAAATTTCACCATTCTTGGCACGCCTGCTATTTTCGCAATGTTAGATATTTAGTAACAATGATGTGGAAACAAAAAGAAAAAGGAAAATGAATTAAACTGTTACGTCGGGTAACAGAATTATGTGAAATAATACAAAACAACGTAATAGTATAAAAGTAGGTGTATTGACAGGAAAAGAGAAGTATTTACAAGAGGTGAGGATTAGTAGAATACAGAACAAGGTAATTAGTATACAGTATCGTCGTAGAGACGTGATAGATTGACTAGTCGAACACTTCCGGTCCAATACCGGAAATACCCGACTGACTCGCTCACTCGACTTCCTTTCTCGAGGTATAATCACTACTATTTTATATAGTGATTCGAACAGTCCATTTCCGTGGAAAAGTGGAGAGCGACTCAACAGAAATTGAAAAGATTCAGTCAGTTAAATGCCATACGTGATACACGCTTGGGCGATCATGTCTCGAAAGAGACATGACTGACTGGGCAGAAGATTATGTTGCCATTACTTTCTGCGTTAGACTTGTTGCCAGCCAAGGCTATAGAGCCTAGTCTGTCCTATTATTTGACTCAGCTAGAGGGGGAAGAGATGTATTATATTATTAAGTGGTTATTAGTGAGGATAAGTTTATTAATTCATAACAACATATAACTGATCCCCCACTTTATGCCCAGTAGAAGTCTTAATCATCATTCCAACTGATATATTCAGTCAATCAGTTGAGTGCCATACGTGATATGGGCTTTTGGGCAATCATATCTCGAAAGAGACATGACTGACTGGCAGAAGATTATCCCTCAGTAGGTTGCCACTACTTTCTGAGGTAGACTGGTTGCCAGCCAAGGCTATAGAACCCAATTTGTCCTGTTATTTCACCCATAATTGGAAGGAAGAGACGGATTAATACCGTTTCCTATTATTGCGTCAGTGAATGCAAGGAATTCAACTGAAATTCGAACTCGTCTCCCCGATTTCTCATTCTGAACCGATAACCACTGCACCACAACGCACATTATAAAACCCAAAACGCATGAAAAGTTATTAGCATCTGCTTAAGTCACTTCGCTGTTATTTACAATTGTAAGTTTGAAAGTTTTGCTAAAACCACACAAATCTGCAGAAAATATTTACATTTTTTTGAACAGCAAGAATAACACAATTGGAGTAGATAGACTGAACTTAATTGGAGTAGATAGACTGAACTATCGCCCGGTTCATACTCGACCTACGTCTATTGAACAGGTGAAGAGGCTCATCCCTTGTTCCCTGTTTAGGATCTGGTTTCCGGCTTTATCTTTCCAATCTTTTTACTCTTTTCTTTTTTTTTTTCAATTGGAGTAGATCGACTAAACTATCGCCCGGTTCACACTCCACCCACGTCTATTGAACAGGTGAAGAGGCTCATCCCTTGTTCCCTGTTTAGGATGTGGTTTCCGGCTTTCTCTTTTCCAATCTTTTTACTCTTTTATTTATTTTTTTTTTCAATTGGAGTAGATAGACTAAACTATCGCCCGGTTCACACTCCACCCACGTCTATTGAACAGGTGAAGAGGCTCATCCCTTGTTCCCTGTTTAGGATGTGGTTTCCGGCTTTCTCTTTTCCAATCTTTTTACTCTTTTATTTATTTTTTTTTTCAATTGGAGTAGATAGACTAAACTATCGCCCGGTTCACACTCCACCCACGTCTATTGAACAGGTGAAGAGGCTCATCCCTTGTTCCCTGTTTAGGATGTGGTTTCCGGCTTTCTCTTTTCCAATCTTTTTACTCTTTTATTTATTTTTTTTTTCAATTGGAGTAGATAGACTAAACTATCGCCCGGTTCACACTCCACCCACGTCTATTGAACAGGTGAAGAGGCTCATCCCTTGTTCCCTGTTTAGGATGTGGTTTCCGGCTTTCTCTTTTCCAATCTTTTTACTCTTTTATTTATTTTTTTTTTCAATTGGAGTAGATAGACTAAACTATCGCCCGGTTCACACTCCACCCACGTCTATTGAACAGGTGAAGAGGCTCATCCCTTGTTCCCTGTTTAGGATGTGGTTTCCGGCTTTCTCTTTTCCAATCTTTTCACTCTTACGTAGCCCCCTGCGCATCAGTGGCGTTACCGCTTTGCTCGGGGTGATATGATTTTTCAAAAAATAAAGAAAAAACACTTTTAAAAGACGGTTTCTTTCTTTTAACTCAGCCACTATATTTACCGGATGTTCTGCTTCATCCGCCATGTTCACTTGACCTTCTGCCTCACCTGCCATATTCATCTTACCTTTCTATGCGGGGCTATTTTCCCATTTCTGTGTTTTGTTCGTTTAATTTTTTTTTTTTTTTTTCATTTCAATAATATCACAACAGTAAAGTAAATTTTATTGTTACTTTTTTCGTTTATTCTATTCTTATTTTAATACTTCCGTTTTGATTATCAGGGGAGCATCCTCTTGGGAGTCTCTACTGGTCCAAGTAATTCTTAACTTACTTATACTACTTCTGTCCTATAATCTTTTGTACTGGTTTTAACTCATGAAAATTTTAACTGCTTTCCTATTTTAATATTCTGAAGAATGATTGAATAAGCTCATGGCGAGTTCTATGACGACAAAATATCCGTAGAAATTCCCCTATAGCATAGTTAAATATTTAAGCTTAACAACTTTAACAAAATATTGCAATAACAATCATAAATATGAATGTTGTTCGTTATTTTAAGAAGTGTGTGCAAATGAAAAGATATGAAATTAATTTTAAAACATCAAACTTAGATATTTTTAGCAGTGAAATTAAATATCTATCTGTCTAGAGATTCAAAGTCTTAATTTCCTGTCAAGAATCTGATGTTTATAAATAAAACATTCAATCTATAGGCCGGTAGATGCTCAATTTCATTTAAACAAAGATATCTACTTAAACACCTGTACATAAGAAACATGTTTACGTACTCCTAATAGCCTACGTGATATGTTTAACAAAAAAATTCAGATTTTGAAATATTCTTGGGAAGGGTGTTAATCCGTCTCTTCTCCCTCCAGCTGTGGGTTAAATAGCAGGACAGATCTGGTTCTATAGCTTTTGTTGGCAACCATTCTACCGCAGAAAGTAATGGCAACTCATTGCGAGAAAATCTCCTGCCCAGTCAGTCATGTCTTTTTCGAGAAATGATCGCCCAAGCGTTTATCAGGTATGGCACGTAACTGACTGACTGTTGGAATAATATAGGATTTTTATCCTCTAGTAGTAAGGAGGGCAACTGGCTCTTATCACCACAGTAATAAATATATTGTCATTTTTATAATTTAAGATATCTATACTTGCAGTGCTCCACCCTTATGGGACACCCGGTATTTTTATTTATTAGCAAATAATATTCTAAATGCTCAGTAAAGTCCAATAATTATCTGATATTACTTTCTTTTTTTTTTTTTTTTTCAACATTTTTTTATTGTCCAGCCCAGTGTAGGGATTGTCCAGACTTTATGAGAAGGGGATGCATTATTAGTTAAAATAGATTCAGTCTTTGTTCAAATTATGTGCGTGTGTCTGTGTGTGCATAAAATGGCACAAGGACACGTTTAATTGGCTTACGCTTATAAATATATTTTTTATTGTTTCAGTAAAGAGGCAGCCGTTCGAATCAACGAGAGATCGAAGCAGTAAGTACGTCGATATATTCATCTAGATTTATATATATATATATATAGTACCGTGCAAAAGTATTAGGACAATAACTATTTTATATTTTATGAGGAATATTGACAGAAAAAAAACAATTTAATTAAAGTAATTTTATTTGATTTACTCAACAAATGCTTTAACAAGAAAAAATACTTTTAATATTTAGTATAATAGCCTTTTGCTTTGATCACAGCCTTCATTCTGTCAAGCATTGGCATCATAAGCTTCTTCAATGTATCTAATGATATCTCCTGCCAAGCAGGTTGTATTTGTTACCAAAATGTGTCTTATTGAAATAACATTAGATTTATCAATTCAAGAAGGAGGAATGAGAAAAAAGTCAGTCATATCCAAGGATAATAGAATAATGAGTCGTTTCAAAATAACTTATTTAATAGAAAATAGGAAAAATTAAATATAACTTCTTTTTAATACATTTCTTTTTTTTTTTCTTTTTTTTTTTTTTTTAATCATATCACCCCAAGCAAGGCGGTAACGGCACTGATGCGCAGGGGGCTACGTAAGGGTAAAAAGAATGGAAAAGAGAAAGCCGGAAACCACATCATAAACAGGAAACAAGGGATGAGCCTCTTCACCTGTTCAATAGATGTGGGTGGAGTGTGAACCGGGCGATAGTTTAGTCTATCTACTCCAATTGGAAAAAAGAGTGAAAAGATTGGAAAAGAGAAAACCGGAAACCGCATCCTAAACAGGAAACAAGGGATGAGCCACTTCACCTGTTCAATAGATGTGGGTGGAGTGTGAACCGGGCGATAGTTTAGTCTATCTACACACCTAGTTTTAAATAATCAATATTTATTAGCAATTTACTTGGCTTTTCACCCTGTATTTGAATTTCAGTGAAGTTTTTAGGAAAATCACGCCTGTCCTAATATTTTTGCACACTACCGGTAGTGTGCAAAAGTGTTAGGACAGAGGTGATTTTAAACTTTATTTTGATGCCTCGTAAAAGATAAAATAGTTCTTGTCCTAATACTTTTGCACAGTACTGTACACACACATTGTTGTACACACAATGTACACACATTGGTGTTAACGTTTTACTTAACTTTTCTTATCCTTAAAATTTCATCCAAACGCCACCTCAGGTCATTATGATTTAACACCCCACTAAATATATATATATATATATATATATATATATATATATATATATATAACACCCCCTCTAAATGCAAATGCTGGAAATTTCCATGGTCGTATTTTTATAACTCTACTGTAAATTGTATGAATATAAGGTCGCGGGTAATGGATTTTGCTTTATTTGTTTTTGTTACTTGTCTTTTAGTAATTATAATTAATAATAACTAATGCCCAGCGCATCGTATGTGTAAACGACTCCATCATATTCACATGACCAGGAGCTGCACAGTCATCAATTTCTAGTTTTGATTAAGCCGAAAAGTGTCACTGCAGCTTTGTGGAGTACAAATTATTTTCGACTATACGACCCTTTCCCAACTGACGAAATATCTCAAGTCTCTCGCTATTCTATCGCTATTTCTATGGAAAGTGTTCAGATGAACTACATTCCTTAGTTCCACCAGTTCTAACCTTCACGGCTAAGACCAGCAATGCTAAGCACATTGAAGCGAACCATCCTCCTTCCCTTTCTCACAGACGTCGTAAGCCTTTCCCTATTCTATCGCTATTTCCATGGAAAGTGTTCAGATGAACTACATTCCTTAGTTCCACCAGTTCTAACCTTCACGGCTAAGACCAGCAATGCTAAGCACATTGAAGCGAACCATCCTCCTTCCCTTTCTCACAGACGTCGCAAGCCTCTCGCTATTCTATCGCTATTTCTATGGAAAGTGTTCAGATGAACTACATTCCTTAGTTCCACCAGTTCTAACCTTCACGGCTAAGACCAGCCATGCTACGCACATTGAAGCGAACCATCCTCCTTCCCTTTCTCACAGACGTCGCAAGCCTCTCGCTATTCTATCGCTATTTCATGGAAAGTGTTCAGATGAACTACATTCATAAGTTCCACCAGTTCTAACCTTCACGGCTAAGACCAGCAATGCTAAGCACATTGAAGCGAACCATCCTCCTTCCCTTTCTCACAGACGTCGTAAGCCTTTCCCTATTCTATAAGCTATTTCCATGGAAAGTGTTCGAATGAACCCATTCCTTAGTTCCACCAGTTCTAACCTTCACGGCTAAGACCAGCCACATGCTACGCACGTGTAGCGAACCATCCTCATTCCTTTCTCACAGACGTCGCAAGCCTCTCGCTGTTCTATCGCTATTTCCATATGGAAAGTGTTCAGATGAACTACATTCCTTAGTTCCACCAGTTCTAACCTTCACGGCTAAGACCAGCCATACTTCCCCTTTGTTGTAGCCTAGAACCATCCTCCATTCCTTTCTCACAGACGTCGCAAGCCTCTCGCTATTCTATCGCTATTTCCATGGAAAGTGTTCAGATGAACTACATTCCTTGATTCACAGTTCTAACCTTCACGGCTAAGACCAGCAATGCTAAGCACATTGAAGCGAACCATCCTTTTTCATTCCCTTTCTCATCGTAAGCCTTTCCCTATTCTATCGCTATTTCCATGGAAAGTGTTCAGATGAACTACATTCCTTAGTTCCACCAGTTCTAGCCACATTTCTGGGCCAGCCATGCTACGCACATTGTAGCAGACATCCTCATTCCCTTTCTCACAGACGTCGCAAGCCTCTCGCTATTCTATCGCTATTTCCATGGAAAGTGTTCGAATGAACTACATTCATGGATTTCACAGTTCTAACCTTCACGGCTAAGACCAGCCATGCTACGCATTGTAGCGAACCATCCTCATTCCCTTTCTCACAGACGTCGCAAGCCTCTCGCTATTCTATCGCTATTTCCATGGAAAGTGTTCAGATGAACTACGTCCTTAGTTCCACCAGTTCTAACCTTCCCCGGCTAAGACCAGCCATGCTACGCACATTGTAGCGAACCATCCTCCATTCCCTTTCCTGCAGATGTCGCAAGCCTCTCGCTATTCCTATCGCTATTTCCATGGAAAGTGTTCAGATGAACTACATTCCTTAGTTCCACCCGTTCTAACCTTCACGGCTAAGACCAGCAATGCAACACATTAAACGAACCATCCTCCTTTCTCACAGACGTCAATGGCTTCTTTCCTATTCTACTTTATTTCCCATGGAAAGTGTTCAGATGAACACATTCCTTAGTTCCACCAAGTTCTAACCTTCACGGCTAAGACCAGCCATGCTACGCACATTGTAGCGAACCATCCTCATTCCCTTTCTCACAGACGTCGCAAGCCTCTCACTTCTTCTATCGCTATTTCCATGGAAAGTGTTCAGATGAACTACATTCTTAGTTCCACCAGTTCTAACCTTCACGGCTAAGACCAGCAATGCTAAGCACATTGAAGCGAACCATCCTCATTCCCTTTCTCACAGACGTCGTAAGCCTTTCCTATTCTATCGCTATTTCCATGGAAAGTGTTCAGATGAACTACATTCCTTAGTTCCACCAGTTCAGCATACACTGGCTAGAACCAGCCATGCTACGCACATTGTAGCGAACCATCCTCATTCCCTTTCTCACAGACGTCGCAAGCCTCTCGCTGTTATCGCTATTTCCATGGAAAGTGTTCAGACTACATTCCTTAGTTCCACCAGTTCTAACCTTCACGGCTAAGACCAGCCATGCTACGCACATTGCTTGGCAAACCATCACCATTCCCTTTCTCACAGACGTCGCAAGCCTCTCCCTTTATTCTATCGCTATTTCCATGGAAAGTGTTCAGATGAACTACATTCCTTAGTTCCACCAGTTCTAACCTTCACGGCTAAGACCAGCCATGCTACGCACATTGTAGCGAACCATCCTCATTCCCTTTCTCACAGACATCACCAAGCCTCTCGCTATTCTATCGCTATTTCCATGGAAAGTGTTCAGATGAACTACATTTCCTTAGTTCCACCAGTTCTAACCTTCACGGCTAAGACCAGCAATGCTAAGCACATTGAAGCGAACATACTCCTTCCCTTTCTCACAGACGTCGTAAAGCCTTTCCCTATTCTATCGCTATTTCCATGGAAAGTGTTCAGATGAACTACATTCCTTGGATTCCACCAGTTCTAACCTTCACGGCCAAGACAACCATACTGCACATTGTAGCGAACCATCTCATTCTTTCTCACCACGGGCAAGCAAACTTCTCGCTATTCTATCGCTATTTCCATGGAAAGTGTTCAGATGAACTACATTCCTTAGTTCACCAGTTCTAACCTTCACGGCTAAGACCAGCAATGCTAAGCACATTGAAGCGAACCATCCTCATTCCCTTTCTCACAGACGTCGTAAGCCTTTCCCTATTCTATCGCTATTTCCATGGAAAGTGTTCAGATGAACTACATTCCTTAGTTCCACCAGTTCTAACCTTCACGGCTAAGACCAGCCATGCTACGCACATTTGTAGCGAACCATCCTCATTCCCTTTCACAGACGTCGCAAGCCTCTCGCTATTCTATCGCTATTTCCATGGAAAGTGTTCAAAGGATGAACTACATTCCTTAGTTCCACCAGTTCTAACCTTCACGGCTAAGACCAGCCATGCTACGCACATTGTAGCGAACCATCCTCATTCCCTTTCTCACAGACGTCGCAAACCTCTCCTTTATTATCGCTATTTCCATGAAGATGTCAGATGAACTACATTCCTTAGTTCACCAGTTCTAACCTTCCACGGCTAAGACCAGCCATGCTACGCACATTCTTGAACCATCCTCATTCCCTTTCTCACAGACGTCGCAAGCCTCTCGCTATTCTATCGCTATTTCCATGGAAAGTGTTCAGATGAACTACATTCCTTAGTTCCACCAGTTCTAACCTTCACGGCTAAGACCAGCAATGCTAAGCACATTGAAGCGAACCATCCTCCTTCCCTTTCTCACAGACGTCGCAAGCCTCTCGCTATTCTATCGCTATTTCTATGGAAAGTGTTCAGATGAACTACATTCCTTAGTTCCACCAGTTCTAACCTTCACGGCTAAGACCAGCCATGCTACGCACATTGTAGCGAACCATCCTCATTCCCTTTCTCACAGACGTCGCAAGCCTCTCGCTATTCTATCGCTATTTCCATGGAAAGTGTTCAGATGAACTACATTCCTTAGTTCCACCAGTTCTAACCTTCACGGCTAAGACCAGCCATGCTACGCACATTGTAGCGAACCATCCTCATTCCCTTTCTCACAGACGTCTCAAGCCTCTCGCTATTCTATCGCTATTTCCATGGAAAGTGTTCAGATGAACTACATTCCTTAGTTCCACCAGTTCTAACCTTCACGGCAAAGACCAGCCATGCTACGCACATTGTAGCGAACCATCCTCATTCCCTTTCTCACAGACGTCGCAAGCCTCTCGCTATTCTATCGCTATTTCCATGGAAAGTGTTCAGATGAACTACATTCCTTAGTTCCACCAGTTCTAACCTTCACGGCAAAGACCAGCCATGCTACGCACATTGTAGCGAACCATCCTCCATTCCCACCCTTTCTCACAGACGTCGCAAGCCTCTCGCTATTCTATCGCTATTTCTATGGAAAGTGTTCAGATGAACTACATTCCTTAGTTCAACCAGTTCTAACCTTCACGGCTAAGACCAGCCATGCTACGCACATTGTAGCGAACCATCCTCATTCCCTTTCTCACAGACGTCGCAAGCCTCTCGCTATTCTATCGCTATTTCCATGGAAAGTGTTCAGATGAACTACATTCCTTAGTTCCACCAGTTCTAACCTTCACGGCTAAGACCAGCCATGCTACGCACATTGTAGCGAACCATCCTCATTCCCTTTCTCACAGACGTCGCAAGCCTCTCGCTATTCTATCGCTATTTCTATGGAAAGTGTTCAGATGAACTACATTCCTTAGTTCCATCAGTTCTAACCTTCACGGCTAAGACCAGCCATGCTACGCACATTGTAGCGAACCATCCTCATTCCCTTTCTCACAGACGTCGCAAGCCTCTCGCTATTCTATCGCTATTTCCATGGAAAGTGTTCAGATGAACTACATTCCTTAGTTCCACCAGTTCTAACCTTCACGGCAAAGACCAGCCATGCTACGCACATTGTAGCGAACCAACCTCATTTTTAGTCCTGCATTTGAGTGATGTGTTTCTATAGCAATTTTCATTACACTATGAATGCGGACAGCAATCTACACATACTCCTAAAATTCAGCCTTGTGTCAATTTTTGTATTATATTTTATATTGCGAAGTTAAATAATAATATTTATGATGTTTTTTTGTTTTATTTCAGGTACTATAATATTTGGATACGATCTGTTGTCAATGGGAGAATATAGAGCCGGCAAAATTTCTCGATTTATCAATATGCTGCTTCCATACACCGGCTACGGCTTCTACAAAGTTCTTTCCTACGCTTACTGTCCGAAAGACTTTAATATCCCGGTCACCTCTCTGATGAGCAAAAGTCGCTTCGACGTCCAACGCAGTATCGCATTTAACATTAATCTTCCCGGTCTCGCCGAAGTCGTTCGCCAAATCAGGAGCGATCTCTACGCCCGAGCAACTCAGAATATTGATGCCGGTCTGCGCGGAAGCCAAGTTGCCGTCATCTTCGTCGATCCATCCGTCACTGTCATCACTCCCGAGGTCCTCAGAGAGACAGAGAAACTGAAGCAGCAGGGTTCCGAATTGTTTGTTGTGAGCGTGGGGCAAAAAGAGTGCTGTCTACCGAACGGATTTTATTCTCTTGCTGGTCGGGCCAACACGTTCGTTTATCCCACATACAAGCAACTGCTTTATACGGTTAGACGTTACCCATTTCGCTTCAGGGCGATGTGCCACAGATACAAAGCAAAGAAAAGATTTCTTTGAGAGACAAAAGCAACAAAAATGCACTTCGAATACATTTCTCAAAAGAAACTAGCCACACAAAAAGACGGACTGTTTTTTAGAATTTAGTACAATCATCACCGCGATCAGAAATAAGCTTTAAATTCAAAAATGTTTTTGTCACTGTAAATTAATCCTTCCAGATCACATATAGCAAAAATGTATTTCTTATTAAATTTATAAAAGTTAATACAAGGCATATTTTTTTTTTTTTTAATCATATCACCCCAAGCAAGGCGGTAACACCACTGATGCGCAAGGGGCTACGTAAGGGTAAAAGGAATGGAAAAGAGAAAGCCGGAAACCACATCCTAAACAGGGAACAAGGGATGACCCTCTTCACCTGTTCAATAGACGTGGGTGGAGTGTGAACCGGGCGATAGTTAGTTTGTTACTTATATTAATTGTAAATCGATCTTCTGCACAAGCCAAAAACATAGCACGTAATTTCCTAAGTTTTACCTTTTTTTTTTTTCATAATAAGAAAAATTTTGAACGAAACTTACAGGCAAAAAGGTGGGGTCCTATTATATATAGACAAACGTTTACATAAATTTTTACTCAGCTTAAAATCCTAATTTACATCTGAAAATTGCAAATAAACGCAGCACATTTTTTCTACTATAATAAACACCGTTATATATATATATATATACCTTGTCTATAATTTTCAATGAAACCTGTATAAAAGTGAGATTGTTGCCCAAATACACAATATATATATATATATATATATATATATATATATATATATATATATATATATTGTGTTAATATTTACTCTTTGATAATGGCTCATGTGAGCCGAAAGCTTAGACCCGATAAAAAAATCAACAATTACTGTGATTTTTTGTTGTCTTTCAACGATATCACCATCAAGTATATCAGACGGTATGAACGGATCCTACACAAAATTAATAGACAAAACTTGTCTATATTATTCAATGAAACCTGCATTAATATATATATATATATATATATATATGCTTAATCGAAAATGACAAAGTATTATCATTGAAACAAGGTTTTTCCGAAATGCTGTAGTATTGCTTTCCTTGTTGACTACCGGGTCATGAAATTTAAAAATTGCGTATTTGGGCAAAAATCTGTCTTTTACACAGGTTTCATTGAAAATGACAGACATGCTATCATCATTAAAACAACGAAACCTGTATAAAAGAGAGATTTTTGCCCAAATACGCAATTTTTAGACGACATGACCTGGCAGTCAACAAGAAAAGCAATACTACAGCATTTCGGAAAAACCTTGTTTCAATGATAATACTTTGTCATTTTCAATGAAACCTGTATAAAAGAGAGATTGTTGCCCAAATACACAACATATATATATATATATATATAATTCATTTGGAAACGATTTATTACGCAACCCAGATTTCTAACATTTGGATGTCTCCAGACGATTTATAATAATTGAATTTACCATTTTTTTTTTTTTACGCTTACGTAACAAGGATTTTTAAGAACGCGCAATTTTCAAAATTAGGAGAAGCTAGAACATTTTCATCCATGATTGTTTGATTCTAATAGGTATTTGTTGGTATTTTTTACACTTGTTGATTTTTTTACACTTATGTAAATAACATAATAGCTAACTTTTCTTCCCGGCACAAACAAAAATGAATTACAGCTTTTTAAAAAAGAATTACATACGGGTGACTGTACTATTGGGGGTCGCATTTTACTCAAGGGTGTAATTAATTCCCTGCTTTAACTTCAGAAACATTTGCCAAAAAAATCTCAAAATTCAAAATTTAATACTCTTGTCTTTTCAAAAGTATCCCAGCCTGACAAACCTTGAATCTATATCCAAAATCAGAACACCGTCTATTTTTATGGATAAGTGAATTTCATATTTTTACGTTTGCGACATAGTAGTTGTTAACTTCGTGTCCATTGTCTGACAATGCTTCGGAACATAATCAGTCCGATCTTCGTCATTTCTTTTTGTTCTTAAACAATCTTGCTGCAGGCAAAGACGTGTTTCCTATAAGAGTAAAAAAAAAAATACATTGTGCCGAAAAAGATTTTTAAAAATCCATCCGGTCTTTTGTTTTCTTTCAATAAAAACATCACTTTTTATTTTGTTATATTTTCTGTCATTTTGTCTCTGTTATACAAAGTTAAGCAACGTTGATCCTGGTCAGTACTTAGATGGGTGACCGCTTGGGAATATCAGGTGCTGTAAGCGTTACTGACGGATGTGCGTTGTGGTGCAGTGGATATCGGCTCGGAAAGAGGAATCGGTGAGCCGAGTTCGAATTCCAGTTGAATACCGTGCATTCCCTTAAGCACTGGTACCCTTGGGAAAGTATTAATTCGTCCCTTCCCTCCAGTTATGGGTTAAATAACAAGGATAGGACTTGGGGACCCTGCTCTTAGAAACAAATCCCAATGAATTTTGATACTCGAAAAGAAAAAAGTATTACTAGACACAAAACTTATATAAAAACAACAATAAATTGTTGAAAGAAAAAGGTATTACCAGCAATAAATAAATAAAATTTAGTTGGCAATAAATGACCCACCGAGGTTGATATTTTTTTTTTAATCATATCACCCCAAGCAAGGCGATAACGCCACTGATGCGCAGGGGGCTACGTAAGGGTAAAAAGAATGGAAAAGAGAAAGCCGAAAACCACATTGAATAATGATTAAATAAAGTGTTCAGCTCGAAATTCCCTGTAGGTTAACCGGATGGACAAACACTGAAGAAGGCCAGAGGGTATAACGACCGAAACGTTGTGATGGTCACAATAAAGATGAGAACAGTGCTTTGTATACCAATAGTGTAAATAGTATACTAATAGAAAGTGAGTTCATACGCCAAAATAAAAAGGCGTGTAAGACAAGGGTGTGTCTTCTCGCCGGACTTGTTCAAACCTACTGTGCAAGGCAATTCTAAGAGAATTAGAAGTCCTGCGAAACTTCATTGTTGGCGGCCACAATTTTAACAATACAGTGTTGATAGCAGATACGGAAAAGAAAATACAAAAACTCCTACAGAAGATAATGAAAGAAAGCGAGAAGAAAGGACTAAGTGCAACCAACGCAAAGGCAGAAATCGTGGTTGTCAGTAAAATAATGAGCCCAAAATACAAATTACAAATCGGGGATATTCAAATTAAACAAGAACAAAAACTTAAATGTCTGGGAAATGTTCTAACAGAGGACGGAAAGTGCGTCTCTGAGATCCGAAGGTTTATTAGGATGGCCAAAAATGTATTTCAAAAGCTAAGCAGAGTGTTAAGAGACAGGAAAATTGGAAACAAAGACTACTATATGTGTTCTCCTGGGCAATGCTAGACAATCTCATCAAAGATGAAAAAGGGACTTTAGATAGACTAAACTATCGTCCGGTTCACACTCCACCCACATCTATTGAACAGGTGAAGAGGCTCATCCCTTGTTTCCTGTTTAGGATGCGGTTTCCGGTTTTCTCTTTTCCAATCTTTTCACACCTATGTAGCCCCCTGCTCATCAGTGGCGTTACCGCCTTGCTCCGGGTGATATGATTTTTAAAAAAAATAGACAACAAAAATGTCGTTCTACAGAAGGATGCTGAGGATGCCATGCACCGAAAATGGGAACAACGAACTTTTAGAGAAAATAGAACAAAAAAACGTAACTTATACTTAACAATAGGAGGGGCATTTGAAATTGATGGGACACGTAATGAGAGAAATTAATGAGGACAGAGGGCTTGGAAAGTCTGATATTCTCAGGACAGATCAAAGGAAATGAGGACAAAGGAAAGCATCGCTTAAAATACTTAATGGGGTTGAGTAAATAGATAACAGAACTGGGTTTGGAAGAAAAACAAAAAAAAACAACTTATTAAGAGCTACAAGAAATAGGAAGATGTGGTGGGCCATGATCGCTTACGTTCTGAGGGGACACGACACATAAAAAAGTGTTAGCATTACAACTCATCCACACCTCAGCATCCTTCTGTAGAACCACATTTCGTTTGCTTCAAGTCTCTCCTTCATCTTTGAGAAGACTGTCCAGCATTCACTGCCATATTGAAGAACGGACATAGCAATCCAGTACACTCATCTTTTTTTCTAGCGAAATTTTCCTGTCTCCTGATACTCTGCTTGGCTTTTGGAATTCGTCCTTGGTCACGCCAATTTGCCTTCAGATCTTAGTGTCTCGCTTTTTATCCTCTTTTCGCACACTTCCCAGGTATTTAAATTTCCATACCTGCTTGATTTTAGTATCCCCCCACCTGTAGTTGACATTTTTGACTCTGCTTTTTACTGATGATTCAGGTGTTTTAGAGTTTATTTGTAGCTCTTTCGTTCTGCTTTCTTCAGTGAGATCACAAATATTAAACATATATATAGTGTCATCCGCTGACAGATCTGTTTCGCTCTCTCACAGCTCATCAGTACGGTTAGAATCCGATTGCTTTTAACCCAGGATTGAAACCCGACCGAATTGGCGTCAGTCGGCGATTCTACCTCTGAGCTACGGGCTCTCGGTAAAAGCAGGCAGACTTTTTAGCGTGTATATTATCATTATACACGCCCAATAGCTGAGAGTGTTCTAATTCATTACTGAATAAACGATGCGTAGTTGCTAGAGTAGCTACTGTTTTTCAAAGTCTACCATTCTTCCAGAGTGCTCAATGGGGGGGGGGAGATAAAAATTTAGTAGGGGATCAAGTTTCAAGCTTATTTCATTGTAAGCCCCACCCGTCACAATACATTCATACCATGTGATTTATTAAAAGGAAAACAAAAAAACAAAAAAAATAAATTCATAATCCGGTTTTTTTTTATAGATAATAATTCATTTTTAAAAAGAATTTCATGCTTCTAATTTCAATTTTTTATTTTTTCCATTTTAAAAAATCACGTCGTAAGAACAGATTTTGTTTGAGGTTTCATAGTGACGGTCGGGGGGGGGGTCTCATTGACAACGAATTTTTGTGCCTAACTGAATCTTCTGTTCACTTTCAGAAAAAAATTTTCTTTTCCTTTTTTGTGATCAAGAGTTTTTATTCTATAATACAGGTATACCTCACCTTAACTCGGTAATTGGTTCCAGGAGAGACGACTTAAGTCGAAATAAGACTTAAATCGAATTTACTTGTCTCCGAATTTACTTGTCACTAGACTAAACCACAAATAACCATTTCCAGTTCTTTATTTAATTTGTAAATTCATTTTTAATAATATCTGGTCAATAAGAATCTATTTTAAGCTTATAAACAAATTTTAGTTTTTAATATAGTACAGGAAAAAAAATAAATCTAAACTTACAAATACATGTACGTACATACTTGTAAACGTAGATGTTTACAATCTGGCGATCTTTACAGTACATCACGGACTCTTTATTTGTGAACGTGGTTTGCTCTAACACATTATAAAATAAAACGATTTTGTAAGGTTAAATAACAAATGCAGTTGTTAAAATTATTGTGCGATAGCAGAAAATAAACTAATTTTTGTTAAATATATTTACCAATAAATATATATTTAAATATATTTACCAATATTTACATTCGATTAGTTTGTTTACATTGCAGACGTAGATAACTGTGGATTGTCAGCATCAACAGTGCAGTAACATGATTTTATGTGCTTTTAAAGCTTTTCTAGTGATATTATGAGTTCAATATTTGTGGCGGACAGACGTAAAGTCGAATAAAATGACTTAAATGATTTTTATTTCTCCATATATATATATATATATATATTTTTTTTTGACAAACGACGTATAATCAAGTACGACTTAACTTGAAACGACGTAACACCCGAGGTATACCTGTAATATGAAAACATGTTTGTTTGCTCTTTTTTTTTTCTGGTTGCCGTGCACATTGCACAACACCAGCATCTTGTTATATCGGCTGACAATGGTATTTAGCTCGAAACGCTGTCTCCTGTGGGTATTGACTTCAATGTCCACTTTTATATCTACATACACTCTATCCCACTTTAATCCATAAATATAGCATCCCTTAAAATGCTTTTATCTTTATGGAGGGGCAAGTTTTCTTTGGAGAGACTTTTCGATTGTTCGGGTTGTTAGGTAAAAATAAATATACTGTTTGAATGGATAAAACGCTTACTTAGTTAAAAGTAACCACTAAAAATAATATTTAAAGTGATTCACACAAAAAATATCTTAAATCTTAAAGAGAAAATTTATTCAATAAAATCGACATTGGCTTCAAACCCTGATTTCTTTTCTTTTTTTTTAATCGTTTCCCATCAAAAAAGGCGGTACTGCCACTGGTGCGCAGGGGGCGACATAAGAGAAGAGTGAAAGGGGATGTCAGAGGAAGGGCAAGAGAAGGATGAGAATACCAGTGTGAAGGCAGTTTCGAGGGTAAAGTGAGAAAGGAAAGGAAGACGGTACACGTGGTCATGGGGGAAGGACGAGAGAAGGACTAGCGTCAAGAGATGGGAATTGACGTTGCATTTCCAGACGGCTTCGTAATCACCTGCAACTCTTCTGGACGGTCTCTTTGTTTAAGTTGGTGAATGCTGCTATAATCCTTGCCTTCACTTCATTTTTAGTTTTACAAGAAGTTTTGTTAGTCCCTCGCTCAACTACGTCCCAAATATAATACTCAAGGAGGAAGTATTCAAGGGTGTTAGGTGGCCACATGTAGGGGTTGATGTGGTTGCAGAAATTGTCTAACAGCCATGACTGGGTTCTCTTCCTTGTTTGGCATGGTTCAGAGTCCTGTTTTTTTTTGTTTTTGTTTTTTTAATCATATCACCCCGAGCAAGGCGGTAAGGCCACTGATATGCCGGGGGCTACGTAAGAGTGAAAAGATTAGAAGTGAAAAAGCCGGAAACCACATCCTAAACAGGGAACTAGGGATGAGCCTCTACACCTGTTCAATAGACGTAGGTGGAGTGTGAACCGGGCGATAGTTTAGTCTGTCTACTCCAATTGAAAAAAAAAGTGAAGATTGGAATAGAAAGCCGGAAAGCACATCCTAAACAGGGAACCAGGGATAAGCCTCTTTAACCTGTTCAATAGACGTATGTGGAGTGTGAACCGAGCGATAGATAGATCTATCTACTCCAATTGAAAAAAAAAAGTGAGAAGATTGGAAAAGAGAAAGCTGGAAACCACATCCTAAACAGGGAACAAGGGATGGGCCTCTTAACCTGTTCAATAGACGTGGGTGAAGTGTGAACCGGGCGATAGATAGATCTATCTACTCCAATTGAAAAAAAAAGACGTGGTCTTCCCGCAGCCAGCCTCTTGATGCAGGATAACACTACCTCCTCAACACGTTTCATGTAAACCTCCGTACTGAGGCTGAAGCTCTGGGGGAAAATTAATGTTGTGGTGCAGTGGATATCGGCTCGGAACGAGAAATCGGGGAGCCGAGTTCCAATTCCAGTTGAATTCCTTGCATTCACTTACGCACAAATACCCTTGGGATAGGTATTAATCCGTCTCCTCCCTCCAGTTATGAGTTAAATAACAGGACAGATTAGGTTCTATAGCCTTAGCTGGCAACCAGTCTACCGCAGAAAACAATGGCAACCTACTGCGGGATATTCTTCTGCTCAGTCAGTCATATCTCTTTCGAGACATGATCGCCCAAAATGTGTATCATGTATGACACTTAACTGACTGAATGCAATAGTTGAAAGAATGATTAAGGTTTTTACTGGGCATAAAGTGGGAGATCAGTTTTATATTGTTATGAAGTAAAAAACTGATCCCCCACTAATTACTAGTTAATAATATAATACATCTCTTCCTCCGCTAGCTATGAGTCAAATAACAGAACAAATTGGGTTATATAACCTTGGCTGGCAACCAGTCTACTGCAGAAAGTAATGTCAACCTACTGCAGGATAATGTTCTACCCAGTCAGTCATGTCTCTTTCGAGACATGATCGCCCAAGCGTGTATTACGTCTGCCACTTAACTGACTGATGGCCATCACTAGTGACCACACCAATTACCATGATGTTGACTGAATATATCATTCAACTATGTCCTCATATTGACACCCAAACACTCTGAAATGTTCGGATTGGAACTTCGGGGTCGAATGCCGCCAAGCAGAACAGCATGCTGTTTCCAAATTTGTCAAGGTGTGAATTGCGTCATAGTAATCTTTTCCTCACAGACAGCGCCCAACTGACCCTACTACACTGTGCACTGGATACAAAAACAAAAATTGTGCATGCGTAAAATTAAGTATATAAAATTGTGACAATTTACTTACCGCCCCCATCCCGTAAATATATATATATATTACAGAAATTAACGAAGATTAACGAAACTGGTTATAAACAACCGACAATTTGAAATGATTTGTTTGAACATTATTTTTCATCGATGCTCGTATTTAAGTAGATATTCTGTTTTATATTACGGAAATTAACGAAGATTAACGAAACTGGTTATAAACAACCGACAATTTGAAATGATTTGTTTGAACATTATTTTTCATCGATGCTCGTATTTAAGTAGATATTCTGTTTTATATTACGGAAATTAACGAAGATTAACGAAACTGGTTATAAACAACCGACAATTTGAAATGATTTGTTTGAACATTATTTTTGATCGATACTCGTATTTAAGTAGATATTCTGTTTTATATTACGGAAATTAACGAAGATTAGCGAAACTGGTTATAAACAACCGACAATTTGAAATGATTTGTTTGAACATTATTTTTCATCGATGCTCGTATTTAAGTAGATATTCTGTTTTATATTACGGAAATTAACGAAGATTAACGAAACTGGTTATAAACAACCGACAATTTGAAATGATTTGTTTGAACATTATTTTTCATCGATGCTGGTATTTAAGTAGATATTCTGTTTTATATTACGGAAATTAACGAAGATTAACGAAACTGGTTATAAACAACCGACAATTTGAAATGATTTGTTTGAACATTATTTTTGATCGATACTCGTATTTAAGTAGATATTCTGTTTTATATTACGGAAATTAACGAAGATTAACGAAACTTGGTTATAAACAACCGACAATTTGAAATGATTTGTTTGAACATTATTTTTGATCGATGCTCGTATTTAAGTAGATATTCTGTTTTATATTACGGAAATTAACGAAGATTAACGAAACTGGTTATAAACAACCGACAATTTGAAATGATTTGTTTGAACATTATTTTTTATCGATACTCGTATTTAAGTAGATATTCTGTTTTATATTACGGAAATTAACGAAGATTAACGAAACTGGTTATAAACAACCGACGATTTAAAATAATTTGCTTGAACATTATTTGAACTTACCTTTATCTGATTTCAAACAAGTAATAATTGTTTATTGCCTAGAAATTAACGATAAAAATTTTCTTTTAACTACGGCAACCCTCTTTATCTGAGTTATCTTAGGTGATAATTGATGTATTGACAAGTGGAAGTTCTCAGGCACGCTTGTATGGCGCCCGAAAGTGATAAAAATTCTTGTAGCTTAAAACGTAACATTTGGAAATTTAAATTTTTTTGTTGCTTTTTAACTAAATAGTAAAATTAAAATTTTTAACAAAATATTTTCAGCAATTATATAATATTTTATAGAATCTTAGCTTAGATTTATAGCCAGACTATGCTTTCTGAATAAATAAAAATTTATGGTCAGTTAGGTACTTTGCAAACATTATATAAAAAGTTATCACACATGATAATTCTTCATATTTAATAAAAACAAACTTTTATCGTGAAGATTATTTTTAAAGTTCAATTGAGAATTTTTTCACATTTTCTTGTGCTATACATAATTTTTTAAAGAATTATCGTAAATTAGTTAATGCACCTACAGTCACAATTAAAAAATTGAGAAATTAAAAAAAAATACTGTGTAAATATTTATGGAATGACTTGCAAAACAGGCTGTTGAATTTTATAAACGTCTTGAAGAGACTTGAATCAGAATCGAAGTGTGGTTTGTCTCGTTTTCGATGTAAGGACAATTAATCCAAACACTTGTTAACTTCTAAAAACAATACGACCCCTACGGAAACTTGTTATGGAACACCGTAGTTAATAAAAATTACCATATTTACACACATTTTTTTTTAATTATTTAAAAAATGAAATGGGTGAACGATTTTTATTAAACTTTTCAATTTTCGATAGGCAATATAATCATCAATTCTTAACAAAAAATGAAATTAAACAACGTTTCCATAAAAGGTTTTTAAAATATTAGTAACACTTTTATTAATTATTATAGTAAAAAATAAAAAAATAAAATCAATTATTTCAAAATTTTATTAGTAAACGAAAATTGTTTTTTTCTTCAGACTATAATGTCCTCAATAATTATTATTTATTCCAGCAATTAAAAGTCTATCAAATTAAATTATATCAGTTTTATTGCATTTTTTATCTTACTCTTCAGAGCAGATTTTCGGTCAGGTTGTCCACTTTAAAATAAAAAACATAGATGATTTATATGCCCCAATGAGTCCTGCATTTAACTAATAAAAAAATGTTTACAGCTAATTAAAATTTATTAAAATTTCATGGATTTACGTAGAGGGGGGGTAACAGACTTTAAAAATATATTTTCACCAAGATATTTAAAAAATAATAATTTTAAAAATAATTTCATTCATTTGTGAATGAGTACTGAAAGTTTCATTCAAATCTGACAATTATTTGATTTTTGCGAGAATTTCCAAATTAATGTGTTTGTCACCGGGAAAAAAAGTGGGTTGTGTCATTATTTTTTTGGAGGTACCTAAAAGCTAAATGTTGTTTGCTTTCTTGGAAAGGGAAAAATTTAAATTTGTGAGAAGTTCGGTGAGATGGAATGCGTTACATCGGATGGGGTACAAAATGGGGGTTAGATGGCTTCAGTTTCATCAAAGAAAGCTTTTTCCCGTCCAAATTGGGGTACAAAGTGGGGGTTAGATGGCTTCAGTTTCATCAAAGAAAGCTTTTCCCGTCCAAATTGGGGTACAAAGTGAGTTAGATGGCTTCATTTTCATCAAAGAAAGCTTTTCCCGTCCCCTTCCCTAGTTCATAATCAGAAATTGATTTGTTTAAGAGAAAAAGATCAGTTGCTTTGAACTAATTCCCAACTTAAATAAAATCACAATTTGGGGCCATCGAAAGGGAGCTTTACCAATATTATTTTTGGGAATGGATTAAAGCCATGAGTACCAACAACTCCTTAAAATAATCATATGTACAAAAAAGCCATATCTTGTTTTTTAGTGCCTAGAAGAAACATTCAAAAATAAAAAGCCTGTTCGCTCGTAATAATAAACAGGAAGAAAAATCACAGCAAAAGTCACAAATAATCTACAGTGTAGGTAACTCAACCAAATCGCTAAAAAAAACCAGCATAGTATGAATAAAAAATGGCCTCAAACTTGATAAAAACTAACTTTTTTCATCAAAATGTTTATATTATTATTAAGAGGAAAGATCAAAGTAGTTTTTAATTATTCTTTTAAATTTTTTAACCCTTTCGAAATTTTAGTAAAAAATCTTGTTTTGATTTTAGTTAGCGGGTAATCGAATCGTTACAAGAGTTTACAGTGGAAAACGTAATATTACATAACTCCGAATTGCCGAATTTTGATGGAACTTTCAGGACGTATTCACAAACGAATGAAATTATTTTTGAAATTATTATTTTAAGAAAATCTTGGTAAAAATATTTTTTTACATCTGCTACCCCACTCTGCGTAAATTCATGAAATTTTAAGAAATTAAATTTTGTTGGGAAAATTGATTTTATTAGTTAAACGCAGGACTCATTGGAAAATGTAAATCATCTATTTTTTTTTAATTTGGCCTCTATTTAAAAATATCTGCTCGTAATATTAAAATAAAAAATGCAATATAACTATTACCTTATTTAATTTGATAAGCCTTTAATTGCTTAAATAAATAATATAAGGACATCATAGTCTGAAGGAATTTTATTTTTCGATTAATAATGAAATTTTAAATGAATTGTTTTAATCTATTTAAATATAATAATTTATAAAGTTTCAAAAATATTTTTTAAATATTTTAAAGATTTGTTAGGGTTAGTTTATAAAATTATTATGCACAGATTATATTTACTAAATTAAAAAGTTTATACAAATCGTTATGCTTCCCTATTTATAAAATAATTTTTAATTTTTTTTTCTTTTGTGTGTATTTGAATTGTTTTATGATAATTTATGGTAATTTGAATTGTTTTATGGTAATTTATGGTAATTTGAATTGTTTTATGGTAATTTATGGTAATTTGAATTGTTTTATGGTAATTTCTATGTGTAAATTAAAAGGTCATGTGTTTCAAAGTTTCTTCTCTTGCTGGAAACAAATTGTAAAATTATGTCAATTGTGATCGCAATACACTTTCTCATCTATCAACACATTTGAAATATGGCGGACGGGTCCAAAGATTCAACTCTGTGATTAAGAAATAGTTTTATTCTAAATTTCATGCTACAAATAAGTAATACTTGTGCAAATCAGATTAATTTAACATTAAATTTGCTAATTTTCAAAAAATAATGTGCCACAGATGTATATTTGATTTTTGCAAGATTTTTAAAACCGCGAATTAACTTTTGTTCACAAATGTGTCGATGTAATCTGCTAAGGTGATGAGAATGTTTTGTTCATGCACTAAAATCATCAATCTTATTATTAATTTTAATGCTACAGTCCCCATTTTGCTTTTATTTGAATTAGTGAAATATTTTCTTCACATGACTTAGACTCACCTATTTTATTTGATAAACTATTTCAGTGCTATTTATATTATTGCAGAAAAATATTTTCTTTGAATTTTGTATCCTACAGAAAGTTGCGAGTATCACTAATTAATTTTAGCCCTATAAGCTGATTCAAGGGAGATTACTTAATTATCTAATTCGTTTTTTACGGGTCAGTCAGTCAGTTAAAAGTCATACGTAATACACGTTTGGGCGATCATGTCTCGAGAAGTGACATGACTGACTGGACAGAATATTATCCCGCAGTAGGTTGCCATTGCTTTCTGCAGTAGACTGGTTGCCAGCCAAGGCTATAGAACCCAATCTGTCCTATTATTTGACTCAGAGCTAGAGAGAGAAGAGATGTATTATATTTTTAAGTGGGGGATCAGTTTATTACATCACAACAATATAAAACTGATTCCCCACTTTATGACCAGTAGAAGCCTTAAGCATGTTTTCAACTATTATATTCAGTCAGTTAAGTGCTATACGTGATACACTTTTGGGCGATCATGTCTCGAAAGAGACATGACTGACTGGGCAGAAGATTATCCCGCAGTAGGTTGCCATTGCTTTCTACGGTAGACTAGTTGCAAGCCAAGGTTATAGAACCCAATCTGTCCTGTTATTTGACTCATAGCTAGAGGGGGGAGGGATGTATTATATTATTAAGTAGTAATTAGTGGGGGATCAGTTTATTACTTCATAACAATATAAAACTGATCCCTTACTTTATGCACAGTAGAAGCCTTAATCATGTTTTCAACTATTATATTCCGTCAGTCAGTTAAGTGCCATACGTGATACACGCTTTGGGCGATCATGTCTCGAAAGAGACATGACTGACTGGGAAGATTATCCCGCAGTAGGTTGCCATTGCTTTCTGCGTGCCAATTTATTAATGTAATTTACAAAAACAAAAACAACTTGTTCAGTTATAATTTTCAAAAAAATATACTTTCTTAATTTAACTGTGATGGACCAGTCTTGCCTCCCAGAGAGTAAAACACTACGCCTCCTTGGTCTCACACTTTCAGCGAACCTCAAGTAGAATGACTATATCGAATCCATTGCTAAATCCGCTGCCATGAAAGTCGGTTCTCTGTGCAGGGCCCGGAGGTTTTTTCCGTCTGAATCCATCCTGCACATTTATAAATCTATCATCCGCCCGTGCATTGAATACTGTTGCCATATCTGGTCGGGTGCCCCTGCTATTCTCCTTGGGCTTCTAGACAAGGTACAGCGGAAGTTCTGTAATGTGATCGATACCGACTTAGCAGACCGCCTGCAGTCTCTCTCTCACCGGCACGACGTGGCTTCTATAAATACTTTCACGGCTTCTGCTCCGATGAACTTAGATCACTGGTGCCCCCTAGGTTCGAATTTTCACGAGATACGAGATTAGCAACTAGATCCCACCCTTTTACAGTGAAACCGATGAAATGCAACCGTAACTTCTACTCCAATAGTTTCTTTTCTCGCACTTCCCGACTGTGAAATTCTCTTCCACATGACTGCTTCCTCGACGGCTACAATCTCCAGGAGTTTAAATGTAAGGTCAATAGACACCTCCTAACAAACTAACTTCCATTCTTTCAAACACTCTTCCCACCCACCCAACTATCTATCACCCCTCCTTCTGACATTTCCTATATCTAACCACTCTTCCTATTTACCTCCCCCTATGTAGCCCCAAGTGCAATAGTGGCAGTGGAATGCCTTGCTTGGGGTGAAATGATTTTAAAAAATACTGTTTTTGTTTTAAATATAAGAATTTAATTTAGAAAAAACTTTTGTTCTGTCAATTTAAGTGATTCAGAATGATTAAAATTGTTTTTCGAGACAATGGTAAAAAAAAGAAAAACTTAGTCTGGGGGCTTGCAGTTTAACACTACAATTTATTAAGGAACTATAATTTATACCGATAGCATTTTGTAGGGGCCTGGGTTACCTTTGTCAAGTTGACCTTGAGCTAAATACAACCGAAGTTCCCACAATTTAAAATCTCATAAGGTTGAAAGTTGGATGTTGGAATGGAGAAGAATAAATTATTTCGTTTTGTATGTTAAAATAAAATTTTATTAACTAAGCAGTATAACAAATTTGTCAGAAGAAAATGTTCAAAGGGAAAATGCATGTAGTTAATTAATTTGGATGAGTTGAATGTTAAAAGAGAAAGTTAAGTGTTCCACAGAAATAGTAGTAAGGAGTTAAATGAATCCTGCTTATTGCTGATAGTATCAGAATATGTGTATGTAGAAAGATTAAAAAGGTTACTAATAAAGTCTGTGTTCCTTTCCTTTTTTATGGCCGGCGAAAAGGTGAAGCAATAAAGGAAAATTGTACTTATCGGACTTTAGTTTTTAGGAGTCAGTTGAAGTACCTTGCTGTTTAGAAAATTGGAAGAAGATAAAGAAGAAAGAATGTATATCGACGAGACATGACAGGGTCGGCATCTTGAAATTCCTTTTGTTACATTTTAGCATGTCGTCTCTATGCTCCCAACTGACTGACTTTTGCCGGTCAAGGGATGTGAATAGCAGGTCACATGGTCAGTTCGAAACTGCATACCCATTTTCTAGGTGTTTAGAAAAAAATGACCATAAAAATGACATAGAAATTTCCGTGTAGCAATGTACAATTAATATATATATATATATATATATATAAAAGAAATAGGTTAATATGTAGTAAATCATGACCTAGAGTGTGAATGCTTAAGGTTATAATAAAAGGAGCCGTAGGACTTAGGGTCAGAAAATGTAAGGGCTGCAGGACTTAGGGTCAGACGGTCTTAGCGCTAAAGAGTTAGATCTATATGGTTGTTTTAATTAATGCTATAGTGATTAGGAAGAGGGAAAGAAAGCTTCTGTCAGACTGAAATTAGTTTTGGATTACTTTTAGAGGGGTATTTTACAATTTTAAATTTTAGATTTGTGGCGGCATATGCTTATGAATTCCTTACGTCAATTTAAAAGCCGAATTCCTAATAACATTTCCTCTCTCTCTCTCTCTCTCTCTCTCTCTCTCTCTATCTATCTATCTATCTATCTATCTATCTATCTTTGATTACTTTCTTTTCTTCTCTGTGTATTAATATATTTTTTGTTTAATTTTTTTTTGTGTATTATTTAACAAAATTCCCTTTTATACTCGATATCAATACAATATTTCTTTTTCCGTTCTTCCCTTTTATTCCAGTAATAGAATTTAAATTAAATTAATTTAATCCCAACAATAGTCAGATCATATTATTTTAAACAGATTTTCTTTTTTTTTAATTTTAACAAAGCCGAATATTATATAATGGTATCTATTTTTCCTTATTTCACCTTTCGAATTTTTTTTCTTTTTTTTTTTTTTGTTCTATTTTAAGAATTTGTCCTTTTCTTTCCACTCTTTTTAGCTGGCAATTGTTATGGCTGACAGTTTCGGCATGCATTTTTTCTCTCTCTTTCTCCCTTTCTTTCATTTCTGCTTGTTCCCCCACCCACTTTCCCATTTAAATCTATTCCTGTCTACCTTGTTTTTTTTCTTTTTCCCCTCCTTTCTTCTTTTTCTTTCCCCCCAACTTCCATTTCTGTGACACGCTCAATTTTGACTTCTTAACACATATGTAATGATCGAGTTTGAATCCGTTTTGCCGTCTCTCTGCTTCCCCTCCTTCCCTATCCTCCAGACGGCCATCTTATAACAAAAGCTACTCTCTCTTTTAACTGCACCCCCCCCCCCACTGTTCATTCTTATTTCTTTTATTTTTCCTTCTTTCAAGTGAACTTCCGGTGTATTAATTCTTTCCTATAAAGTGACCTTCCGGTACTTTTTTTTCTTGAATTTTCCATAATAATGAAGAATTTTTTGTTGCTGACAAAGCGAGGATTCCTCGCGGAAATGATCATACGACACATGTGATTTTAGTTTTATATATATATATATATATATATATATATATGTGTGTGTGTGTGTGTGTGTGTGTGTGTGTGTGTGTGTGTGTGTGTGTGATTTTAGTTTTATATATATTATATATATATATATTTATGCGAATTTAGTTTTATAAATATATATAAATTTTATATATATAATTGGAGTAGATAGATCTATCTATCGCCCGGTTCACACTCCACCCACGTCTATTGAACAGGTTAAGAGGCTTATTCCTTGTTCCCTGTTTAGGATGTGGTTTCCGGCTTTCTCTTTTCCAATCTTTTCACTCTTACGTAGCCCCCTGCGCATCAGTGGCGTTACAGCCTTACTCGGGGTGATATGATTAAAAAAAAACAATTGGAGTAGATAGATCCATCTATCGCCCGGTTCACACTCCACCCACGTCTATTGAACAGGTTAAGAGGCTCATCCCTTGTTCCCTGTTTAAGATGTGGTTTCCGGCTTTCTCTTTTCCAATCTTTTCACTCTTACGTAGCCCCCTGCGCATCAGTGGCGTTACCGCCTTGCTCGGGGTGATATGATTAAAATATATATATATATATACTTTTCAGTTATCATTAAATTCGACCATTACCCAGTTGTATTAAAAAGTTTATTAAAAAGCCTTCCAAAAATAAAATATTCTTTTCTGAAACTTTATTTGAGGAATATTAGCGGGTTTAAATTTTAATTGATTTGAGAGAAGTATTATCTACTTTTAGTTCAAAATATTTTACAAGAAAATTAATTTAAATTATATTCCTATGATATATATATACCACACATATATGTAAACACATAGTGGCGTGTCCTCCAGTCAACATCTCATGATCATCACTCCACAATTTTCTTTACGTTATACACACGGACACTATCGGACTTAGAAAACTGACCACCGGAATCCAAAAGTGCGCAGGCACGTTAACCCCACCCGACAAAGACACCCGAGGTGTACGTGGCCAATGAAAAACAAAACAGAACAAAAAGTACCGGAATTTTCTCTTCCAAAATTAATTTACAAAATTTTCTGATGATACTTAAATAAAAACAAAACCTATTAAATTCATAAACGTTTCGCTTTTGCTTATCTCTGTCATAATTATATATATATATATATATATATATATATATATATGAAAGAGATAATAACTATACTCGAGTCGAAAAATCTTCGACGTATCTACGAAGAAGGGAAAAAATGGTTTTTAAAAGAAAGAGTTAAGTACATGAACATCAGTCAAAAGAGCTCAGACCGAGTCAGCACAACCTAGGTAGGTTGTCTGGCTTTCTAGGTATTCTTTATATATATATTTAAATTGTGTGTATTTTGGCAGCATTTTTTCATTAATGCAGGTTTCATTGAATAATATAGACAAGTTTGGTCTATTAATTTTGTGTAGGATCCGTTCGTACCGACCGTCTGAGATACTTGATGGTGATATCGTTGAAAGACAACCAAAAATCACAGTAATTGTTGATTTTTTTATAGTAATTTATCAGTCTTGCTTAATTTTTACAAATACCAGATACTAAATCACTCAACCCATCAGAAAGACAAAAAATGCTTTTCTGCTATATTTTAAGCTTTAAGTGGACACTTTTGTGTCAATTTAAATTAAACATTTAATCAGCTAATTTTCCTTGACATTCCAGACAAATATATTTTTAAATGATCTTTTAATAAAGACAGATCTGTGAATATATGTGGAGTAATTCATATCTTTGGCTGATAAGGGAAAAAAAAAAGATTCCTGTCTACTAATTTTGAAATACACCAAATTATCTTGCTCATTGGGAATATGAAATTTATTCTAATTAATAAAAATGTAATTAACACTGAAATTCAAGCTTCAAAACTGATTTTTAATGTTTTAAAATACACTTCAAGTTTATTTATAGCTTCCTTATGAAGGGACTTAAATAAAATTCTCTACTATGTCGGACAGTTTTATGATGCAAGGGAGATAACTAAGATTTCTTCATTAAACTGTAAGAACAATTTTTTTTTTTTCTGCTTTTCAATTATTTATTTATTTTTTTGCTTGTCTTCCTTTATTCTGCGCGTTTTTCTCTCGTTATTATTGCTGTTTTTTTTTTTTAATCTGCCCCCTGCTTTTCTCCTCCATTCCAACTCTCAATTTCTTTCTCTTCAGATTTTTGGAGAAATATAAGCATTTCCTGATATTAAAAAAAAAGTTGTTTTTTATTTCCTCGTATTACATACCGGGGAGCCGAGTTCGAATTCCAGTTGAATCCATTGTATTCACTTACGCGCAAATACCCTTGGGAAAGGTATTAATCCGTCTCTTCCTTCCAGTAATGGGTTAAATAATAGGACAGATTGGGTTCTATAGCCTTGGTCGGCAACCAGTCTACCGCAGAAAGCAATGGCAACTTACTGCGGGATAATCTTCTGCCCATTCAGTCATGTCACTTTTGAGACATGATCGCCCAAGCGTGTATCACGTATGGCACTTAACTGACTGACTGAATATAATAGTTGAAAAACATGATAAAGGTTTCTACTGGGCATAAAGTGGGATATCAGTTTATTACTTCATAACAATATAAAACTGATCCCCCACTAATTACTACTTAATAATATAGTACATCTCTTCCACCTCTAGCTATGAGTCAAATAACAGGACAGATTGGGTTCTATAGCCTTGGTCGGCAACCAGTCTACCGCAGAAAGCAATGGCAAACCACTGCGGGATAATCTTCTGCCCAGTCAGTCATGTCCCTTTCGAGACATGATCGCCCAAAGCGTGTATCACGTATGGCACTTAACTGACATTTCAATGGTATCAAGGGAGACAACTAAGCTAAGTTTTCTAAGGGAGGCAACTCTTAGTTTTTTAATAAATCGTAGAATATTTATGAAAATTATTATCACATTCATGGAATGTAAAATAATTCTTGCTTCTATTATCATTTGTATTATCAGCTGTACTCCTCTTTTCTAATCTTGCCACAGCCCCCCCTTCCAGATTTAGGGGGTCATCTTCATAAGACGGCATTTACATGACTGTATCTCTCGACCAAATGAACCAGAGTGAAATGATGTTATATAGGACTGCTTTCCGAATTTGTGACTATTATTTCGGTTTTTCAGTCCCTAATACAAACGGGCAATGACTCCTCTCCTTTGACATGGAGAACTCTCCTTCGCGAGCATAGATCATTGGGTCAACAGAGCGCGTTGTCTCTTTCCGACAATGTGCAATTGTTTCTCACTACAGTAATAGAATTTTTACTATTCTTTGGTTGCATGGGCCTTCACTAAAAACAGAGGAATCCTCTCTCGACGGAAACCTGGACACAAATAATGAGAATGGATCTCAATGTGTCTTGAAGGGACCAGATCCGTCTTAACACAAGGGCCACATGCAGTGTAGAGAATATGATAGTTAAACGATGCATTCAAACGTGAAGGGTTACTCTATTCACCATCCCAAGGTCATATGTATTGCTTCTCTCTCGGTTGGTATCTCTATCTATACATATCTCTTTGTCTATCTATATATCCATACATACAGTACCGTGCAAAAGTATTAGGGCAAGAACTATTTTATCTTTTATGAGGAATACTGACAGAAAATAAACAATTTAATTGCGACAATTTACCAATCGCACCTATATATATATATATATATATATATATATATATATATATATATATATAGTACTGTGCAAAAGTATTAGGACAAGAACAATTTTAACTTTTATGAGGCATATTGACAGAAAATAAACAATTTAATTAAAGTCATTTTATTTGATTTACTCAACAAATGCTTTAGCAAGAAAAATACTTTTTACGAAATAAATTTAATATTTAGTATAATGGCTTTTTGCTTTGATCACAGCCTTCATTCTGTCAGGCATTGACATCACAAGCTTCTTCAATGTATCTAATGGTATCTCCTGCCAAGCAGCTTGTATTTGTTCTCAAAGTGTGTCTTGCGAAGTAACATTAGATTTATCAATTCGAGAGGGGGAATAAGAAAAAAGTCAGTCATATCCAAGGATAATAGAATAATGAGTAATTTCAAAATAACTTGTTTAATAGAAAATAGGAAAAATTAAATATAACTTCTTTTTAATACATTTCTTTTACACCTCATTTTAAATAATCAATATTTATTAGCAATTTACTTGGCTTTTCACCCTGTATTTGAATTTCAGTGAGGTTTTTAGGAAAATCACCCGTCCTAATATTTTTGCACACTACCAGTAGTGTGCAAAAGTGTTAAGACAGGGGTGATTTGAAACTTTATTTTGATGCCTCATAAAAGATAAAATAGTTCTTGTCCTAATACTTTTGCACATTACTATATATATATATATATATATATATATATATATATATATATATATATATATATATATATATATATATATGCTACTCTCCCATCAATCAATATTAAACCCACTATATTAAAAAAACTATTATTAGCATGCACCACACAAGTACCCTTTCACGATCCCTTAGGCAATATTTATACACAAATAGATGGTATTGCGATGGGATCTCCTTTAGGTCCCCTCTTTTCTAATTATTATATGGCAAATCTAGAAAATAAAATAATTAATGACAACAATAAACCCTCTATATATGTAAGATATATAGATGACATCTTTGTTTTAGCTAAGAATATCGATCAAATTAAATATCTTAAAAACAAATTTGAAAGTCACTCCGTCCTGAAATTTACATTAGAACTTAATATTAATAACAAACTCCCATTCCTTGATGTATTCATTGATTCTAGCACACATAAATTTACTACTTCTCTATATAGGAAACCAACTAGCATAAATTCGTGTCTTCTTAATTATAATAGTGAATGTCCCCAACGATATAAGTTAGCTGTTATAAAAAACTTACTTCAACGCACACAAATGATATCTTCTTCGAAATCTATATTTTATAAAGAATTACACAACATTAAGCAAACACTAGTCAATAATGAATTTCCTAACTCCGTTATTGATCAACAAATTAAAATGTATCTCAACAAACTTAACAATAGCTCTAACAATAATGATAATATTAATAATAATGGTTTACATCAAAATAAACATAACACTATTAACTTATACTATTGCAACCAAATACATAATAATTATAAACAAGATGAAAAAACTCTCAAAAACATAATACGTAGAAATGTTAAACCAGTCGAAAGTAATAATCAAATTAAACTCACTATATATTATAAAAAGTTTAAAACAATTGACCTCATAGTCTATAATAACCCAACAGGCACTAAACTAAATTCTTTACAAAAAACCAATGTAGTGTACCAATTTACATGCCCATTCAGAGATTGCATCTCTGATACTACTCAAAAACCTAGTACATATATTGGTTTTACCACAACCACGCTCTCCCGTAGACTTACATGCCATCTTTCTGATCAGAGTACTATTAAACAACATTTCTCTGAAAAACATAAACATGTAGGTAATATCAGACAGATTTTGGTCAACAATACGGTGATCCTTACTCATACACACAGTAAGAGGAACCTGCAGATATTGGAGGCCATGTACATCAAATCAAAACAACCAACACTCAATAAAATCAACTTTAAAACAGGAAATAACATATTACATTGCATTTGACTAGATGGTTTTGTTGTCATTTCGCGCTATCCCGCGGTGTGACGTCATAAAACCGCATCGCAAACTTAAGAACTGCGTTTATTATTTTTGGTAACTATTGCCGTTGCCAAGCGGAGTTTTATGTCAACACAAAATAAAATCGTCGGTGATGGTGGATTTTATAATATTTCAGTTTAAACTACCTCTCTGAAGATGGCTCATGTGAGCCGAAAGCTTAGAAGAAAACCAATAAATAATTATCCAAATGTTGGAGAATTTTTGTCTTTATTTTCAACCGAAATTAAAGCAAAAATACGACGTTTAGAACGGCTCATGATTAAACATAATAGACATTCATTGTCTCTTATATTTAATAGCATATGTCTGGAAGATATATATATATATATATATATATATGTGTGTGTGTGTACGTATATAGATAGATAGATAGATAGATAGATAGATAGATAGATAGATAGATTCATAAAAATAAGACAGCCATGTTATTCTATGGTAAAGCGAAAGTATGGCCTATTTCAGGAGAACCATCTTCAGTTTCACTTTACCATGGAATAATGTGTCTGTATTAATTTTTACGTATATTTGCTCTATATCTATTTATATACATATATATTTAGAGCTCTCTTAGAGTTATCCTACCACTTTATGTACAGGATACTCATTTAGATTCTTCTATATTTACACCACGTGTGTGTGTGTGGGTGTGTGTGTGTGTGTGTGTGTGTGTGTGTGTGTGGATTCATCAACAGCTGAAATCAGAACAACCCAGACTTGGTGGACATATCATATGCTATCCAAATGTGGAGGCATCAATATTTACTCTTTACGTCTTTGTTGCATTTATCACATTTCAGTCATTGTGTCCTATGGCCTTCATCAGGTCTATACCAATCCGGGTAACCTATAGTGTATTCCGAACTGAACCCCTTATATAATCTACAAGGGTATACTGTTCACTGCACGTGCCTAGAAATATGTCTGCTTGTTGCTATTTTTAGTACTGCTCAGTTATTGCACACCGTTTTTAAATACAGCCGATTGAACTCAGAATTACGTTTCAAAATTCATGAACCAACAATTTAATTCACTATGAGGCTTCAAACCTTGTATTTTATTAACCAATGGATAGAACGCAAAACTAGGGAAGACAAGCTCGCTCACTCAATGATTGATATTGTACGACATCGGACTTTGTTTTGATGAATTTGGGAAATCTTCTGCGTGTCTTGAATTTATATCAGATTGAACCAATTACGCCAGGAAAAACAAAACATCAGATATTCATAATTTTTTATTCGTTTTTTTCCTTTTGTTACGTGACAAATCTTAATTCGAATCAATAAAACCAGAACCATTTGCCATTTCAGTCAATCATCTGCCTGTTACAATGTTTCATTTAAACTCCATGTTGTTACTGTCTGGAGGCATAATGGATAGTGCCTCAAATTGAGGAAGTGGAGAGCCGTGTTCAAATTCCAGTCGAGCTAATTAAGTTATCCACATTACCAGCACATTTGTGAAAAATATTCGTACGACAAGGGGACACACAGTAATGGATAGCAGCCCGAATTGAGGAATCAGAGTCGAGTTCATTGCATTCACTTACAAGCTCATACCCTTGGAGAAAGGTACGCATCTGTCTTTACCCTCCCCCACCAGCTATGGGTAAAATAGCAGGACAGACATGGCTCTATAGCCTTGGGTGACAACCAGTCTAGAAGAAAAACTGAAATTAAGACAACCTGGTATCTTTTAGGTCCTGCCTCTTTAGACAAAGGACTAGAAGAAACAAAAATAAATCCAACTGGCATGTCGTCTCAAAAACAGGAGCCATACTACCCCCTTTGAAACATGGCAAAAAATAATGGACTCCTCAGGCTGGGTACAATGGTTCAAACAAATACAACACTGGGGCATAGTCCTGTGCCATGAACCTCTCTGGTTTCGGACCATTATTATCGACTATTCCAGTGAGTTCTTTTCTGCCGTTTTTTGCGTTGTTCTAGAATTTCTCAAATCTCTACGGTTTCTTCAATTCTTATTATTAATCTTTACAGTTCCTACCAGCACATTTATCCTGCAATAAAAAATCTCATCTACTCGTTTCGTTTTGCGTTTTTTCTTTTCCAAACATCTGCTTTCACCTACTTTTATTGTACGTCTATTTCAACAAACTTTCTCTTTTCGAAAATAAAACCAGCCAAATTTTTTCCATGTTAACAATTGGTTCTTAAATACCGAGTGTTTTACAGCTAAAATCCCCAAAACAGATTTTTTCCAAATGGTGGTCTCGTAACAAGTAATTTGATTTCATATATTCCACACGTTGCCTGCACCCACCCCACCCCAGACCCTTTGGACAACTTCATAATTTTATCATTGCTCTACAGAAATCTAAATAAAATGTCTTTAGATGCCTTTTAGGAAACTAAAAATTATATCTCATAATTTCGCAATAACTGTTTTGGGTCTGTTTTTGTTTGTTTGTTTAAGTCTCTAATATATGTTTTAAAACTGTCATTTGCAAAAGACCTCATAGCATATTCATATAGAAATTAATATAGGGCCAAATTGGCCAAATTCAATATAAGTTCAAAGTTCGGTTGATGTTATGAATACGTACCTCAGAGTATATGGATTAATGTTGGCCTCTTAATGTGGTGTTGCGTTTCGTAATCTACTCTTGAAAATCATCTCTACTGAGTAATGACTTTAATTCCAATTGTGACTTCGTACTTATAAATAATGATGTGACTAATTTAAATTCACTAAAAAAAAAAAAAAAAAAAAGAAGAGTTACCATTTTAAAAAAAATGTGTCATGTTCCTACAGGAGATGCCTCTCCACAATTTCATGCTCTCAGTTTTCCTTAGTAAAGCTTGTCTTTTTACTGTCTCTCCTAATCCCTGTTCTACCAACCATTTATACAAGTTTGTTAGGTAAGTTATGCACTGCTTTTGTCTGTCCCTTGTGCCTTCAATATCTTCTGAGAGTGTCAAATTTTCCAAACCCTCTTTCCTCATTATGTTTCCTAGAAATTTCAACTCTAATATATATATATATATATATATATATATATATATATATAATCAGTTTAGTATTTAAAAAAAGGATATACATATTAATGACAAGTACTGCTACTGAAAAATATGACATCACTAGCCAGCATTTAAATTGGGTGCTAAATGTCTTTCCCTTCCTTTGTGCTATTCATTCTCATAAGACAAGGAAATATTCTGGTTCCCCTATGAGGATTGACAATAGTCTTTCAATGAAAGAAATCATTTTCATTTCTCTCACATGCATTATCTTCTTTGCATTTATATTTCTTTCAGTGGAAAATAACCTCCAACCAGACAATCTACAAGGAGCACCACACAGCTATGGGGTGCTGAAAAGTTCTTTGTCTGATCAAAAAAAAAAAAAAGTTGCAATATTTATTCAGATTTTAGCAAGTGGATTCTACTGTGAAGCTACCAGCACACCATTCCATATGAGCATTCGTGCTATTCTTATATTCTTTCATTCATTCTATTCTTACTACCAGTTTTTTTCTTAAGATCCAAGGTAAAGTTTTTCCAAAATGTTGGTCCAAGGGAGAATCCTGTTCTTAATTCTGTTTTCATTGGCTGAAATTAATTTTCAAAATAAACCAATCAAAAGTCTCTGCAGACAACAAAAGAAACCAAAAACTTGTATCTCCAAAAAGCAAATTTTCTTAATCATTGCAAGAAACAAAATTGCCATTCTTTTTTAAATAAAATCAAGAGTTGAGTAAAGCAAAGCAAAAAAGCAGAAAAAGAGAAAAATCATTAATTAGAAAAGTTCCGTTTATTGATAAAGCACAAAGGTTAAAAAGCGCAAAGATTAATGAGGCATCAATTTTAGAATCCCTCTTGGTAGAAGCAAGAGAGACGTCAGTTAAACTAGCAACAGGCACAAAATTAGTGAAAGCTGGCAGATGAGAACAAATTTCATCATCACACTCACAACATAAGGTTTAAAAGAAAATAAGAAAAAAAAAGCGGAAAATTTTATCAGCCATTTTGGTTTTTGTTACTAATTTGTTTACTTGTAATCATAAGGTCAACTAAATGCCATCTAATCAAAAGGAAACTAAAATATTTATTTTTTATAACTATGCAAAGACATTAAAAGAGTAAGAGCCAAAGAAACTAAAAATAAATATATACATATATAAATTCCTAAGTTTGTTTCTAAGAACGATTTCCAATCAATGTGTAATGGTTTACAAGCTGATGTTATTGAGCATTACCAGAGTTTTACGTTCAATCCTTACTGAGTGCGTGACATTTGTAGGCTTGTGCCAAAAACAATTTAAACAGCTTAATAAATAAACATTTCAAGAAAAGATCAATTCTAACTTGATCATATTTCTAACATTATTTACTGAATTTATATATTTTTCATGATAAAACTTCCAGTTATTTTATCTTTTTCATGATAAAACTTCCAGTTATATGTAAAATGGTAGGACAGACTGGGTTATCTTACAAAAAAGCTATGGCTGCAAATAAAATTATCATTTTTTTAACTAATCAATTGCAAATGGATATTTGTCATTTATTCGTCCAGTTACTTTCTGTATAAATAAATATTTTACACCCATGCTATTTAAAAATAAATAAATAGGTAGATGGCAAAACAATTATACAAAAGGAAAATGGAATTGGTAAAATGAGTTCCAACTCCAGCTAAGTTACTTTGCACTAATACCATTGTTAAAGGCATGAAGCCATCTTTTATTCCCCCCACTCCACAAAAAAATTTATGGATTAAACAGTAGGGTAAACTGGAACCTGTAGACTTGAAGGACAACTGTGAATTCAAAGCCAAAACAACAAATACTCAACTATTTTCTCCAAGAAGTCATGGCGATTCATAGATAAAGAAAGCTGTGGAGAATCTTAATCACTCTACATTCTAGAGAGACATTTATTTTTTAAGATTGCTTTTAAGGTGTGGTCTTAGAGTAGACTGAACTTTTGAGCCTTGGTTGGTTGACAGTTTAGGAGGATAACTCAACACTGTAAAAGGCAATGGAAAAATATTACAAATTTCCAAAAAGTCAGAGCAATTCACAGATAGTTGTCTTGAAAGGAGATGGAATTTTTTTTTTAAGTTGAAATCGCCCACGCTATGGCTGCAAATAGAATGAATACTCCTAATTAATCAGTCTATCAATTTACAAATGGCTAGCATCATTTATTCAATTAATGTAGTCAACAAGGATGTTTTAAGGAAAATTGAAAATGACACTTGTATTTACAACCAATAAGAGAAATTTCTCAGACATCTAATGAGGAAAGAGGGCTAAGAGAATTTGGCATTCACAAGACATATTGAATGCAAAAGTGACAGGAAACAAATAATCAGCCTATTCTTGGGTAAATGGATGAGAGAACATGAACTGGGAAGAACAGTAAGGGTTAAACATTGCTTAGAATTACAAAGGACAAGAAGTTGTGTGAGAGCCATAATTCGGCCCCATCCTAAAGTGACACAGTGCTTTTGTAAAAGTAAACAATTGCCTGTTGTTTTCAACTAATATAATTAAAGACATGAAATGATAAAATTTGCCAAAATAGAAGAACTTGAAAAAGAATGTGGTATGCTTATAGAGTTTGAATTTTGTTCATTTTTAACTTTGTAAAGGGCTTCGATTGTTCATCAATATTCTTCCAAAAATCTTACTACAATTGGAACAAAAATAAAACACATTTCCAGTTCTACAAGAATAAAGACAGAAGAAATTGTTAAAGGCTACATATTTGAAGTGCTGACCAAATTTCCAATGTTCCCTCAACATGTGAAATAAGTTATATACAAGTCAATGGGTTGGGGGAGTGGTGGAAAAACAAAAACCATTGTTAACAATTATTTTTGTCAATTGATTTATTTCTGCTCAAACAAGTTAGTGTAAGCTTGCAGCCATTTAATAATTAAAAAAAGAAAAAGAAGGCGTTAATATAAAAGCCATACGAGCAATACAAAATTTACAGAAGCACATCAACATTTGAAAGTTGTTTATAAAATCAATGCTACAAAGCAAGAACAAGTCAAAAGTACATGCAACTTCCAGCATTGACATTGCAGTCAATACTAACATAAAAATTTGAAAGCACAGAGTATAGAGTATAAAAAATAAGGTCATCAGAAAAAGAAATGCAATTTGGGGTAATATTTTAATGAGCGTTCTTTTCTTTTCTTTCTTTCTTTCTTCTCTTTAAATGCCAACCAAATATCTACCCAAATTGAAATGTCTGTTTGTCTGTCAGCAATCTTGGACAATGAAATATCTTTTCTTTTTTTTAACAAGGCTACTGTATTCTAGCTTTTTAAAGTGATTCTAATTTGATTTGTTTTTCTTTTTTTAATGATGCCAATTTATTTTCTATTCCTAAATACAGATTGGCCATCACCAGTCCAGCAATAATTAACTGGGAACTAATTCTGACAAAAGTCATTTCAGATTTTTTTTTTTTTTTGACAGAAAAAAGACAAAAAAATAGAAATTGTTCAAATCTGTATTCAAACAAAAGAACTTATCTGGCACATTCCAGGTCCTAATGATGCTGGGTTATTGATGGTAAATCGCTACGAAAATGATTTTTGTAAGCTTTTGTAAGACCTCACTGGCAAAAACGAGATCTGAATTTAAGTAGGTTAGAGGTTATAAAATAAAATCCACAAAAAATATCCGCCTGATTTACAATTAGCTTAACTGCTGTAATCAACGAACACATTTCAGCCTTTAAATTCACAAACTAAATATTATTTTTTTGCATCTGAATAGAACTTATTTTTATGTCAGTTCTGAGAAGAATGAAAAGTGAATTAACAATATACACTGACACATGAGATATGATTATAAAAAAAAAAGGGGGTGCAGAATTCAAAATCTCAATATCCCCAAAGAAAAGAATTTCTGAAATTTTTTACGATCTTAGTGCAACTGCCAAAGAAGCCGAAGTTATTTTAGTGCCATGAGAAGGGGAATAAGACTTTATGCAAGACTAACATTGGTTTAAAATCTAAACCACTTTTGCACGCAGGAGAGAAAAACTAAAAACATTTTTACCCTCTCAAATGCAATGGTTTGAATTCTGCGGATGTTAGCATTGTAACATCTGCGGCACACTGTGAAAGAATTGGTTGATGATCTTGATACCAACTCTCTTTCTCCCTTCTGACTATGTCTGTGTATATATATGTATGTGAGTTTCAGGTGTATATGTATATACATGATACGAAAATGAGTGCGAAACATGAAGGAAGATACAGTGTTAGCCATTTTGTTTTGTTTTTTATCAACAATACTATATTTTAAGCATTGTGTGCAAATTCATTGAAAAGAGCTTCACAAATTTAAAGATTAATTTGATTATGAATGTCTTATCTCTCTCAAATCAGTATTGTTCTGAAACATGAACATTTTTGTGTAGTGATATAATGCTTTTATAAACCATTGTAATAACTAAATTACAATATTAAGCTCTACTCTGTATCGAGCACTCTTTATAAATGTAAATGCTTGAACAGTGGGTTTTAATCTGTGTTCTTTCATTTTCTTATAATATATATATATATATATATATATATATATATATATATATATATATATAGGTACAACTCTGAGTTTCAGACACAGAATGAGAACTGATCATTATAAAATTTAAATATTAATATTTATATCCTACTAAGATAGTGAGGCAGTTACAAATAAAATTTGAGAACAGAAAGTAGCAGCTAAATGCACTGCTTTTTTTTTTTTTCTTGCTTCTTGAACCCCCCAATTTTCTTTCATTCCATTCTTTTGCGTGGGTTTTAATTGTGAAGAAACAACTAGGTTCCATAATGTATGACATGGAGTTCTTCAAAATATGTTACAGAACCAAAGTTAAAATTCCTCAAAAGCTTCTTTTTTCTTTTTTGATAATCCATATTAGTAAAAATTGCTTTATTTAAAACAACTGAAGAGAAATATCAAGTTCAGCAACTCTTTTGTGTCCTCATAATTTACAAGAAAGTAAAAGCAACTTGTGCTTGTAAATAACTGATTTTATATGGACTTAAATAAGAAACTTGATTTTTCAATTTGTATTTCATCTTGGTTGCTCTCCATTACAACTCTCAGATCATCTTTTTATGACCATTAAAAAACCAATGCAGATCAGAAATAAAGAATAAGTACTTAGTGAGACTCTTTCCAATAGTTCTGATCTTTTCTGCAATGACACACAATGCCACTTCCACAGAGTCAAATCACCTGTTTCCTCTGTATTCCAATTGTAAGAAGGAAGTTCCAATCAAGTTTTCCCAAGAACTGTCACTTTATGAGACAAACTCCAATGTGGATGTTTCTCTCTAAACACTTTAACCTTTTTTAAACCAAGAGTCATTTGTTAAGTACTCATAATCTTCACTTGCTACCACCACCTGTTTTATTCATATGACACACCTCATTCATCAGAACAATTTTAACAGTAACCCTTTACTTTGAGTGGCTCTCAAGTCTTGTATTGAGTGAATTTCAATATTCAAAAAAAAAATTTCCAAAATGAGAGTTGGTAGTAGTTATATCGTCTTTGATGATTGTAGTGAGAGGTTTATCAAAGTAGATGGCTTGGGGTCATTCCCAGATGCCTGAGATGTTTCTTAAAAGCGAAAGTAACAAGGGGGTCACTGGACTATTTTTGTCCCTGGTCCCATGTTACGTATGGAACTCACATTTTAAACCTGACTTTGTGCTACATTCTGTTCAAGTCAACATTTGGATAAACACCCTTAAAAATTTGCTTTAAGCTTTTTAGCTAAAAGCAACCCAACCAAGTCCTAGGGGTCCATTTCTCCTGGGGTTAATTCTCAGTGTCTGAGGTATCCCCAAAGGGGAAATGCCAACAGGTTGGGCTATTTTTTGGTCTCTGGTCCCATACACAGGTGAGATTTCCACCTTAAAATTTTGAGTGGGCACTTGGATAATTCCCAGTTATAAGCTTGTGAACTTCAGAAAGCTGCATATTTCAAGATTTGAACTCAAAGCTTTAATAATACTGACACTGTTTTTGTTTTTCTTTGGGAAGCCTGTCTTACTGATAATTAGGCCACAAAGCCTATTGGCTACAGTTATTCAAATCTAACCATTTCTTACCTTCTTTGACTGTCTGATACATTGCCATATATATATATATATATATATATATATATATATATATAGTAATATTTTTTTTAATTTGAAAAAAAAATATTATTGTTACATGTAAGTAAAGAAAGCAACAGTTCCAATTAGGGAAGATAAAGAATAGCTGCAGATGAAGATCTCTATGGCATAATAAGGAAAGCAGCTGTCACATTGAGTTAAGCTTGTTGAGGAAAAAGATGTATCTGAAGCTTATTTTCCAATCTGTATTACTTAATAATAATAGAAAGACAGCCTGAGAGTTGTTGTGGAAGTACCTTAAATTAAGATATGAAATACTAGTCCAGAATTACCATAAGACTTGATGTAAAAGCAAGAGAAATAAGATGAAAGAAAACTAGTCAAACACTTTAGCTTAAAAATTCAAAAAATAATTATTCCCAAAAAGGATCATAAGACTAAATTTTGAGAACTTTATGAATTCTTTTTCTTTTTTTCTATAATCATTCTCTTTGTCTGTTAATGCTACTTTATTTCTATATGTGAAATATTTAAGAAAATGAAGAAAAGTTAATTTCAACCCCAAACTAGTAACAATAACTTGTAAACCTAAACAATTAAATTAAAATTAGATATTTGCACCTAATTAAGATTTAATTATTTTTGCCTGCAAGTTTGTTTGTTCTTTTTTTTTTTCTAGGACCTTAATTGAGCTTTTAGCGTCCAAAAGATAATTATCAGATCTACAGTAGCTAGCCATTAACTTTTTATAATCTCACAAGCTCAAGTTGAATTCCCATTGCAACTGCCAAAGCTTAGCTCACAATTTACAATTTAATTAACAAGCAACGTGAACATCTATCAAGTCAATTCATGATCTATATTTCCATGGCAACAGATCAAAAACTGAACTGATATTTTCAAAGTATATTCAAGAATAAAAGAAAAACAAAGATATAGCCAACATTCGAGCCATGCAATTAAAACTGATGCATAAAACAAGTCAACAGCCATGTTGGAAAATGCAAGAAAAGTTTGAATCTATAAACAACTCAGTTGTAAGTAGCAGCAGCAGGCCATTAGCACACAATCTGACAAATCTCGTCAATTAAAGAACTGCCTTGATATTGACAATTTATTCACTAATAATTACATACACCATAATGACAAGAGCAAAATATAGTGGCAGGGTAGTTGATGACCTACATGGACTTTGTAGACCTATTCTTCTGGAGGCCCTGGTAACCAGAAACAAGATGCCAGAAGATTATTGGCCAATCTTTTTGGTGTCATTTGTTATTACCTGATATATAAAAGCATCAGTGATTTGTCCAAAGTTTATTCCATGGAGAACAATCAATTATCACAAACAGCTTGAACCTGTGGAGAGATTACCAGGCTTGAAAGTGGCCATTTTTTTATTTCTTTTTTGTTGTTTTTGAGTTTGTTTTTTTTTAAATTTTGTTTTTAATATTTTTTCTAATATTTAATAACAGTAAAAGATTAAAAAAGAAGAATATGAGAATAATAAAAAAAATCTTTGAGAAAACAGCAGTAAAGTCTTTTTAATGATAATCTATTCCACTAAGCTTTATGATGAGTAATACAAGAAACCCCAAAACAAAATAAAATACCAAATACCTTACACATTTCCACCTGGTTTCAATATCTGGTATCTTAAAGCAAACAAAATTAAAAAGCAAGAATCGGTAGAGTCATTAGTCAATTTGTTTAAGAGTCACTAAAGTCTGTTCACATCACTTGTAAGTGAAACCTAGCTAAAGTGGTTGGATTTCACTGACATTTTGTTTAAAGACGAGCAAGAAACAGAAAATGGGAATATTAGCCAAAATCTGGTTCATTTGTTTTTCTTCCAACAGAAATGATGATAAACAGACACAATTCTCAAATAATTTACAGAATCGTTTGGAATTGTTTACTTTTATACTTATAACTTTTTTTCAGTGTTTTTTATTGATGTTTGCAAAAGAAAAAAATACACTGAAAATAATTTTTTGCAGATACAAAAAAAGAAAAAGATAAATGAAAGTTGCTTTTTCTAAGTGAGAGGCAAGACATCAATATAAACAATGTGACTCATTGATTATAAAGACTCACTACCCAAATCATTCGGCAAAGAACAAAATGAACAGAAGTCCAATTGGTCTCTGTACACTCATCAACTTTTCGTTACAATGTAGATGTTCATATAGAAAAAAAATTCATTTACTTTTAAGCAACTTAATTTTAACAATTTCTTTCTTAATCAAATTCAGATAAAAACTCAGACAAAAGATAAACAGATACAAAACTTAAATCTAGAAATGATTTAAATTCTAAGAAAAAAAAATAGATAAAAGAAAAAGTTTTCAACTCAAAATAAATTCCAACATGTTGCTGACATGAAAATCATCCAATGATATTCCTTAAGATCATTTATTAAAAAAAAGGAAAAGTTCAATAGAATTGTGAAATTTTTTCTTTTTTTTTTTGGCTTCTGTTAAATGACTTTAGAATAATTATTTCAGTTTATCCTCATATCACTTTAAGATCTGAATATGTCAATAAAAACGTGCCTCATTATCCACAATGTAGACATCAATTATGAAAATATCAGTTTATATACAAGAAATTATCAAATTATGTTTATAAAATCATTCTCTACACATGAACTTCCAAATTGAGAGATCATGTAATGTTGATCAAGTAAAATACCATTTAAAAACGGGATTTGTTCCTCACCATTTCTTTTGGAAATGTATTCAGTTTTCAAAGAGCCAAAAAATATTCATTGTCAATATTTATATTGGACAAGTCATATTGTCATTCAGTAGCACTTTAAGACAGGTGTGTGTGTGTGTGTGTGTGTGTGTGTGTGTGTGTGTGTGTGTGTGTGTGCGTGTTTATGTAACAATTTTAGCAATTAAACAAAATGAACAAATCTTTGTTTCTAGGTCAAATAGCCTTTTTCCAAAACTGAGACTAAAATAAAGCTTTACTGCTATAACCTCAAAGATGATCTAATAATATCATGCAAATTCCTTTCCTCTTTCTCTACCCATCCCATAACCGTGGTTACACTTTCATGCTAAAAGAAAGAAGTATTATGGGATGCAAGTAGTATCAAATATTATCTCTGTCCCATAATAATTCCAACATTTATATAAACATTTCGTATACTAAATGGAACGACTTTTATGGAACAGAAATAATAATGAATTCTATCTCTGTCCCCATAATAATTGACATATGAAATACACATTTCATATGCTAAATGTAACAACTATTATGGGACATCAATAGTATTTTGTTAAGCTGAGATTGACAAAGGAAATTAAATTTGTTCAAATTCTTTCCACTATCTCACTTTAACCAGTTTACTGTCTATTAACCAATGGAGATCTTTCTTGAAAGAACTGACAAATTAGTTGTTCATAATCAGCCATCATTAAAAGCAAATAACACCACACTGGATAACTCTAAGCTTACAGAGTAATATAAAAATATTAAATGGAATTGCTACATAATTTCAGATCACAGAAACAGTGTTGCTGTATGAGATGAAAGAAATAGATCTATAACAATTGAAATACTGTAGTATATTAAGGCTGCATGCACAATCAACCACATCTTCAAGATTTTTCAGCAATGAAAGACCAAAGCATTTCAAAATAACTTTTGCAAAAATAATGCTAAAATTGTGTTAAAAATGTTGTCATTGAGAGATGTTATACTGGAAAGACTGGAAAAGTAAATTCTTACAAACTTTCTTGATAACGTCTTTATTTTGTCTAAATTTAAGCGCATTTTAATAGATAATTAATAATTTTTCGAATAGAGAAAATTATCTATGTATAATGAATAAATTTCACTTTATTGTCATTTTTTTAATCATACCCAAATTTCAATTTAATCATTCACTGACTTATTTCTTGTTGCATAAACTTGCTATCATGAAACAACTTTTTCTTTATAAAAGCTTTTAAAATAATTGTATATATATTTCTAGTTTTCTCAAAAAGAATGTATTGAAGATATGGTTTGACTACATGTCTATATGTTGCTTTTCTTCTGTGATGGAAAAAAAAAAGTTTTTGATTCTTTTGATCAACTAACAAGGAATATTACTGCCCATTACCGGAAATTCTTTCAAAATTAAATTTCACAGTTATTTGTACAAATACTTAGAGCTAACATTTTTCAATATTGCAAAATATTTGTAAAATTTCAAAACAAGCTCTTTTCAAATATCCAGTGAAATAATTCAATCTACATTGGTTACTGTAGCTGGGCAATGACATTAAAAAAAATAAGATGTGTGTTTGTTTTTTTGGTATTTTTTTATAAATTAATTTTAAAAGGCATTAGTATTTGTTAAAGATTTACGTCTGATTGCCGAGGTGATTTTTTTAATTTGTTTTTCATGTTTTTTGTTTTTGTTTTCTTCATAAAACAACAATGCATAACAGTGATATACTTACCATTTATAAATGAGTTTCAGTTTCTGCAACTATCAATAACAAACAATTGAATGTTGAGCATTTTGGAGAAAATACACAAGTGGGGTGGTGAAAAGTTCTCAGCCCAACCAAGCCACCAAATTCTGATCAAATGACCGAACATCAGAATTTATTTTTTGGGGAGGAAAGAGAATTTTTCAGCACAACCTTGTATGTATTGTATGCCCTCACAGACATGCAGAAATTTTGTTATACAGTGATATTAGATCAAACAAGTACATATGTTTTCGAATGAACATTGCAATACATATTGAAATAGAATGTAATTTAAATGATGATAAAGACTGATTTTTGGGTAGTAATTTGAATGAGGCAATCATAATCTTGTTACAGTTTGCTGATTCTTTATAATGGTTAGAATTTAAATTAACCATTTATGAGGGAAGAGAAGGAAAAAAAATGAAGCAAACCTGACAAATCACTTTGTCTGGACTGCTGACCAAGAAACAGATGACAATATTTATTCTTGAGCAAATTTTTTTCAGATTTCTTAACATTTTTTTTTTCTTCTAAATTTTAAATTAAATTTATATCATATTGTCATCATTATTCTTCTGGCTAGAACTGTCTCAAAATACAGTAAAATCATCCAATTTTTTTCCCTATTTTTTCCCTTCCCTTGAAAAAAACAAGTAAAAAGAAAAAAATCAGTCACCATCATATTATCCCAAGTGTTGGCAGGGGTGGGAAGTAACAACATTTTCAAAAAAAAATGTGCTGCTATATAAGGTGAATGGTTTTGTTATTGTGTTCAAAGTTGTTTGAAAGTGGAGGGGGTGTACTTTTTTTCCTTTTCCAGCAGCAGCAGTAGCTGCTGATTCACAGTCTGACTGATCATCTCCACAAATACCACCACCATGACAATCACAGGAAGGGAAGAGAAGAAAGAAAGAAAGAAAGAAAGAAGAAATAATAATCAGCTGTAAAAGATTCTTTTCTCCTTCAAGAGGTTTTTCTTTCTTTGAATGCTTGTTGGGTTAATTGAATGAGTTACTAACAGCCTGAAAGACAGTGAACACAGATCTAATCCAAGTCTTCAATGATTGCAACAAGATTAGAAGTCAATTCGGTTGCATTCCCAGCTATGACTTGTCAACACCAGTATCTGTGCAGAAGCCGGCATTTTCTGTAAAATTTAGCCTTTGGTTTTCAACCTACAAAAATAAAATAATACACTCTTTTTAAAGGCATGAAATATTAGGAAGGCTCTCCGATTAAAAAAAGCTGACAAAAAAGCCAACCCTTTAAAACCTAAGAACAAAAAAGAATGAAAAAATAAAATCAAAAAACTTTAACATAAAGATGCACCAAGGCAAGAAGTTTTCACCTTTTACACATCATAATCGATCTACCGCTAATCCAACTTACTTCTTGATAGAGACGCTAAGAAAACACATGCTCAATGTGAGAATATTAATAACAACAAAAATATTATTAATAATGAGTGTACAAAATAAAGTAAAAAGTATTTAAATATACTTTAGATCCAGCCCAAATTCTGAACAAATAAAGGAACAGAATTGTAGTGGAGAATAAAAAATATGAATTTAAACATGAGAATTAAACAGAAATTAAATAAGGAATAACAAACAAAACAGAAGCTAAAATTTTACCATAAAACAAAATATAAAAGTATTTGTAATATATCTTTAAAAATATATATTTACAGCTACCAAAATAAACTAAGTGCATTCACTTACACGCAAATACCCTTGAGAAAAGTATTAATCCGTCTCTTCTCTCTCCAGCTGTGGGTTAAACAGCAGGACAGATTGGGTTAGCAACGAGTCTACTACAGAAAGTAACGGCAACCTACTATGGGAAAATATTCTGCCCAGTCAGTCATGTCTCATTTGAAACATGATCACATTTAATCGACTGACATTTTCTAAGTTGCCTAATAAAAGTGGGGGGGGGGATATATTAAAGGAAATATTTTCCCCTGCCCACTATCAAACAAAAAATAAATTCATTTTTTAAGAATGACTCTATTCCATTGCATTGTTTAAAAAAAAGTCTTTAATTGTGACTCTTTGATAAATGTCATTTTTTTTGTCTAATTTTTTTTTAATCCAATCCCAGTGAAAAAGAAAGCAAATATGAAGAAGACCATCCAAATGTTCTTGAAAATGTCTGAATAAATTTTATAAATAAGTTGGTTTATTTTTTTTAGGGTTGAAACAACCTCATCTCTACACAAATGTGCTTTTGATTTTTAGGTGAGCTATACTAGATGATATTTAATTTATGCTTTTGCATACTAATTTAGTTGTTCCAGAGTTTCTTTGCATGCTACTATCTTCGCAAAAAGAATAAGAGATTCTGGAAACAAGCTTAGGTGTTACAGTCGTGGTTCTCAAGAAATAACTTTAAACTCAATTTTTTTTTTTACACTTTAAATGATTTTCCAAACCCAGCCTTATTAAGATCCTCGCCTTATGTTTATTGCATAATGAGAAAAATGCTAACCCCACATTAGTCACCTAACAGGTAAAATTAAGTATTATTAATATTAATTTTGACTAGTAATTTCTTTAATCTTGGATTGTTTTTTTTTTTGTTTTTTTTTTTGTGAGTTCATAACAAGAACCAGTGATAAACTGCAGATCTTTTCTTATTTCTGACCTGTGCTATTTGTCTGTACCATTCTAGGCTGGGTGGCCTTGTCTGTACCATTCTAGGCTGGGTGACCTTGACTGTACCATTCTAGGCTGGGTGGCCTGAGTTGTAATAAAAATCAATCTCTCCATTAGTTTTGTGCTGCATCATTCCAACATTACTACCATGAAATTTGCAAACCTAACATTCCTGTACTTGTACTAGTGTAAAGTCTCATGCAGTCTTGGCAAAAGCACGTTCGTAGTGTACTAGTTATTCACATAAAAAGTGAGATTAACATGCCAAGTTCAAATTTCAGCTTTCTCCTAAATACCCTTAGAAAGATATAGGTATTGATCTAGTGTGTGTGTGTGTGTGTGTGTGTGTGTGTGTGTGTGTGTGTATAAGTATTGATTGACCCTCAGCTAAGGGTTAAATAACAAAAACTGGTTGTCATCCGAGGCTATAGAGCCCAATCTAAAGTTTATAAGCCATTTCCTGTCCCAGTTAACGACTAATTGGAGATCAGCTTCCAGTTTATTTTATCATAATTATCGGATTCACAATAAAGACAAGTAAATAGGTGTGTCATCAGCATAAATACCAAGTCAATACCTGCTGACATCTAAAAGAGACAGTCAGTTCAAGAACAGAGTGGAGATTGGGGTACTTGCATTAATGTGTAAAAAACTTGGAACTACTTTGTTTCTTGTCATGAAAGTTGTTGATAAAGATGTCATTAGTTAACAACTTGTTATTTATGGTGCAGTAAGCAAAATAAATAAACTGCTTGTAATTCACACAGATATTATGACTAAAACCAGAAAATCTTTCATGAAAATTGAACTTGTCACTTTCTGAATATTAAGGAAAAAACAATTTTTTGCAGTGTGTGTGTGTGTGGGGGGGGGGTCCAAACACCCCCCTACACACACACACAAATAGTACAGATGGAGGGTTAAAGGAATTAGTAGCCAAAATTAAGAATGGCAGCTGACAATGCTTCATCTAAAAATTAGCCTAGTAGTTTAACAATATTCATTTACTATTTTCAATTGAACATGTACCAAGAAAAACAAATGCTATCCATCCATTTATTCTGATAAGATTTTGGATGAAAAAAAATTGTTATAGTTTTCAGATATGAACCAAAGATAAAAACATAACTGTGTGATTTAGCATACAATATTATTGATATCACATTCTTAAACATACAATATTTTCATCAGAGTTGATTTCAAAATCAACTGTATAAATAATATTCATGAAACAAGAAGGAGGATCAAGCTTGCAGTGAAATGTCCTTAGTGCAGGGCTTGCAGGAGACATTGGTTTAGAAAAAGATGACATCAAAATAATGTGACAAAAATAAAAAGAAAATAATTTCAGAAAAACATTAAAGAAAATTCTTTTGAAAGACATACCTTGAGAGATACTTTTTCTTAAACTTCTCTTAAACCTCCGAGGGGAAAAATGGATGTTTTCAAGAGAGTTAACTTTTGATGACTGGTTCCACTGAGTTTTATAAGACTTGATGATAACATTTCCCCCACCTGGTCGATGACTGAGGTTTTGGAAGGAACCGACTTTAGGCAATGCCAACCATTTTAATGAATAACAGACAATTCTCTTTTGGCCACCCCTCGAAATGTGGTTAATATTTTCTCTAGATTTTACTCGAGAATCAATGCCACTTGTTTTAAATTTCTGATTGATCTTGGGTAACTTAACATTTCCTCCACTAGGTTTGTAAGAGAAATTTGCAAATGAATTGACTTTGGAGCAAGCACTCCAACCAAGGTTAATTGGGGGGAGTCCACTTTCATTTGGCTTTCTATCTAAAGATCTTACTTTAGAAAAATCAAACCATATTTTTTTTTGTAGTAAAGTTTTACTTTGTTGGAATTTTCTGGGAAAGTTTTCTTCAATCATTTCTGTTTTCTTAAATGATTTCTCCAAGATGGCAAAGTAAAATTGTTGTGTAAGTCTCCCTTTTTGATTACTTATAAATCATATTAAACCAATTTTTAAAACAATTGACTGGGAAAATAAACATGTCAAATCTTGTCGGTTTAGATATCATAACAACCAACAAATCTCACCCCCACTTAAATGACGCTAGGGATTTGATCTATCGACTTAAAACTGCCAAGAAACTGAAGTATGCCACTGCAAGCTCAAGATCTTTATATGGTAAGGGACACTTATCCATCAATTAAATAAGAGCTGTGTTTTCATTAGCAAAAAAACTAGACACTTTCTTCCAAAAATAACTCACTTGAAAATTTTCTTTTCCAGGTTAACTAAAGCTGTCCTTAGATCCAATTTTTAGCTGTGCCTTATCCTTGAAATCAAGTTTGTAGGATTCAATCTTTGGAAAGAATTCAATTTTATATATATATATATATATATATATATATATATATATGTGTGTGTGTGTGTGTGTGTGTGTGTGTGTGTGTGTGGGTTTCATTGAAAAAATCAAATAAAGTAGACGTTAATCTATTGACATAGTTTTTTTCAAGTTTGTTTTAACATTTGAAATATCTCTTACAATTAGAATTAATGATAAATAATTTTTATTCTTTTTGTTTAATATAAAAAAAAACTTTCTTAATCATTGATTTACACTGAAATGATTGTCAGAAGCTGGATTTTATTAATAATGCCAACTGATAACTCACGCTAAAATTTGTATGAAATAATTGAGAAAAATAACAAAGAAAGCAAAAAAATGTCTTAATGCTACTTTTGATGAAATTTGTGAATTCAAAAAATTAAAAAAGAATTATCTTTACATTGCTCATAAGACAGATAATTTATGAATTATTCTTAATCTTAGAGAACTTTCTACTACCTTCTTCACTTGACACACACACACATATATATATATATATATATATGAAATGGGTGTATTCAGGTAATGTTTACTTCAAGTTTTGTGAAATATAATAGACAAGGTATCTTAAATTTAAAAACTCTTTTCTGCTTAATATCTAAAGAGAACTGTAAGGAAAAATTTTCAGATAAGCAACATGGTAAAAAAAATGTGTGTGTGTGTTTGTATATTATGTTTTTTTCTTACATATAAAAATTTGGTCTTTGCTTGTTTGATAGATGTAAGCTTGTAATTAAACAAGGTGTAGTTTATATATTTATGTGCACATGTCTGTTGAAATAAGGTTTAATTTATTTGGGGTTACAATTGAACTGTGTGCCATGTTGATAAAAATGTTATCAATAAGAATAGTTTTTCTTTTCCCCATGCAATCAAACAAACACTTAAGTTTTTTTTCACCACAAACTCTCTACAGTATAATGCTAAAGCCCCACTCTTCAAACTCAACACATGAATAAAGTCTCAAAATAGTACACGCTACACAAATGGTTAATGAAATAACACACAAAATCTAATACAAACTTTATATAACAAAAATTAACTGAAACATAAGGAAATTTCTAACGACATAATAGTGTAGTTCTCCCCCACATACAATCATCAGTACACTAGCCTTTGAAAGGAAAACAATGAATATCATGACACAAAATTAATGGATGTCTGTAAGATGCTAACAATTTCACAATTATCTTAATATATAAAATGTTATTGTATTTTTAAGAATAAATATGAAATTTTGACTTATTTCGTTGATAACTGATTTTAACAAATAGTGCACTATTTCTTATTGAAAAAAAAATGCTTGTAATAAGATGACTGAAAATGGAATTTTCTAAAAAAATACCTAAAATTAATTAAATGTATCTAAATAAATTATATGGGCCTCCAAGAAAAAAAATCCAACTAGAAATTTTCCATTTTTTTGTACGGTAGGCCCAAATTAAAACGCCTGTCCTAAAAATATTTGATTTTTTTTCTCTGCCAGAATACCTAACATCATTTCCTGGTCTATTTGCCTGCAAATAAAGTTGGAAGAACAAACCAAAAACAATGCAATTCCTACATGCATACTTCTCAAAGAGAAAACAGGCAAAAAATAGTGACAACTTGTGAAGAAATGCACAAATCCATTTGTGAACCAAATGCTTCAAGTAGCAAACTGTCAAAAAAAAATTGAATTTTTGAACCTGAAATTGTTTTATTTTCTTTTTCTTTATTATTATTATTATAATCTAAAATAGTTAAACTATCATGACTATAGTTTTTTGTTTTTTTTAATAAGTGAAAATAAGCATAAAAACTACCTTTTAAAAATAATTAACTTCTACTTTGACATATAAGTTTTGTTTAAATCTTATTCATCATTTTACCCCCAAGCCACTAAGATACAAGAGTTTACTGAATGTAAAAGAATAAAAAACAGAAAAATATTAAGGAAAGAGAAAAAAAGAATTAAGAAAATAATGGTTAAAGTTAAGAATTATATGATGTCTTATCATTTTTCAATAACTGATTTGCTGTCTGTAAATATAGGTTGCATAATCAGTTGATAAGAATCTTACTAAATGTAATTCCTAAAAGTAACACATAAGACAGACACAATTTTGGTACCTAAATGAGAACAGCTAAAAGTGAAAATCCAACTCAAATATAAGATAAGCCATAAAGTTGCCTAACTGGTTTCTTAATTCTTGGGGGAAAATTTTGGAAAAATAGTATACCTTGTTGTCAACATTTAATTATCTGAATATAATTAAAAAATATCCCCAACTTTTTCAAAACTAAAAGTATATTAAAAGGGAAATATGCTCAAAGTAGCATAAAATAATTATTTGAATATCAAAAATCAAACCTGTATTTCTGTGTCTGTAACAAAGAGTAATATAAATGTTGCATATAATGTCTTCATAATTTGAATGGAAAATTTAAAATCCTATTAAGGGAGAAGCAAAAAAAAAAAAACCAACAATTTACTTTCAAATAGACAGAGTGATTGGAATTAAACAGACATCTGGATTTCTCCAACCTCCCACCTCCAGCCCTGCTAATTTTCTGTAATTAAATGCTTTGGTCAAGAATGCTCACAGCCTAAATTTAAGAATCGGAGAAAAAAATTCATGAATATCTAATAAAAATGGGTGGTTAGAATAAGGATGCCCTGGATGAATTTTACTCAAAATAGTTGTCCCAGCCTGTTTATTTGAAATTGAAAAATATTTAATAGAATCTGTAAGAAAGAAGAAATACTTATTTTTTTGCAAATAACAATTTTAACAAATAAGATTTTGTTATAAAGACTGAATTTCAAAGATACATTAAAAAATCATGAAAGTGTTAAATGAATACAGACACTAAAATTGTAATTAATTTCTTATTGAAAGCAATTTATAAAGGTGCAAGAAGTAATCCAATGCAATGATGATGAATAAAGCTTCCCAAGGATTCATCTGTTGATGCTGATGTGATGATGATAAACCCCAACAAAAATGTCTGCAATGACCATGCAACAATGAACAAAATTGTCTGTCACACATTTTTCCAGAGTGAACAAGAAGCTTTAAAAAGTGACAATTTTTTTTTAACTGTTTATACACAAGAGTGGTTCAATATTTAAGTTATGGAAATCATAAATAAATGATTTTTGGACTGCTATCTATTCATATGGATGTGTGCATAGCGTAATGGTTTATTAGCATATAATGTGAGTTTAGTGTATTGAATTCAAATTCTAGCAGAGGCCATTTCATTCACTTTTGCACAAATACTCTTTTCCTTCCCCAGCTAATCGTGACTAGCAAAGTAGATTGGGCTTTGGTAACCAGTCTAGAAGGACAAGTTAGGTGAGGGTCTAGCATTTCCACCCTATGAAAAACCACAGCAGCAACAACTAATGTAGTAAGGCTGTGGCACTATGGTCCACTGAGAATCTACAGGAATAACACACATACACATTAGAGACACCTTGACATGGTGTAATGGTTAACAAGCTCGTTTTGCTAGAACAAGCCTGACTGAGTAGTGAGTTCAGTCCTCACTGGATGCCCCATACTTTCAGCTCTGTGCCGCATCATCTAAGTTATGCTTAGAAAATCACCATACATACATATTAGTCTGAAAATTATGATTTTCATATGCACACAATATGGTTTTTAGACACAGAGCATTTATTGAAATAGATGCTATATAGTGACAGTTTCATGCTTCAATATGATTTTCACATTCTGGTCTTAAGACTGCACTGAATTAATGAAATTGACAGTCACCATGCAGTATTGATTCCTATGTCTACACTGTTTACATCTATAAATGCTCTAGCACTAATGTTCAATTCTCTTCTACTATAAATATATCAGATTTTAAACCTACACACACAAGACTATAAATAGTTCTTGGCTGATCAATGTTCAAGAACTGTCATCTGTAAATGCTATTTGACATGCTTTGAATCATTCAGCACATAGTCATTTCTCTCATTTCTTTGTTGGTTACAAGTGGAGCCAAGAACTTTTCAGCATCCCATTATATATGTGTAGATGAAGGGTAGTGTCACTGGTGATATAACTATCCTAGAAAATAGAATCTGAATTCAATTTCCAGCCAAACTATAGCATCTAATTCATGCTAATGCCCTTGGGGAATGCATGGATCCATTCTTTTCTCACCTTTAAATATGGTTAAAAATGATGGGCAGCACAGTGTGAACAGAGAAATCAACTCTGCTTGGGGTTTGTCAGTTACCCTCCTCCGCATGATTTTCTGACCAACCAATGCATTGTTGATTCTTATATCCACACCATTATAAAAATTATATTTTTCTTTTCTTTTTTTTTACCTAATCATTGTAGCCATTTATGCCTTTGCTGATATGCATTCCATTTTAGTAAAAAACTTCAAATTAAAATGTCATTCACAATATGGTTAACGGAAAACAGTTAAAATGTTGACAAGAGTTTCTACTTGCCTGACAAAATGCTGATTCTAATATTCTAACAAAAGCACAGGCGAAAATTTTAGTCTAAATAAAATCCATTTCTACCTAAGAGCAAATCAGACAAAAAATACACAAGCTTCTGAAAAAGAGATAAATAAATACAAAATACTGAATTCAGTAAAATTTTTTAAATAAGCAGCTGAAAATAAAAAAGAAAAAAGAAACAAAAACATTTTTCACTTTCAATTTTTTTACATCTGATATCTAATAATTTCTATGGTTGGCATCCAAAATGCAGGAAAGTAATTGAAAGTGAATCTGCTTAATATTTGTTAATTGATAAGAGAATTATTGAAAAGTTCTCAAACTAACCAAGAAGCCTTTCCAGAACAGGAAAAAAATTTAGGGAAGTGATCTGGACTGAGAAACTTTCAGCACTTTCTCATTTTATAACTGCTAAAAATAAACAAATTAGTCTTTAATTTCTATTTTTAAATGGTAGTGTATGTTAATCATTAAAAGCAATAAACGCTTTTAAATAAACCATAAAAATATTTTAAAATCTAAGTGGTTTCATAGCAACATTCAAAATTACATTTCAAACTCAGGCCAATTGCCAGTGTTTTGAGGTGGGAGGCTAGTGGCAGCCTTTAAGTCCACAGTATTTTTTCACATCATTTTAACAGGTGGAGAGAATGATTTTTAAGGGAGTAGCAGGTGCCCTCTTAGCATACCTTTATAAAATAGACTGAAACTAATCTAAATCATTTTAATAAGTATTCACTACAAAAACTAATATATCCTTAAAAAAAACAAAAAAGAAATTAAGTGGGGGTATTCAGACCTACAAATGCAAAATTACCAATTAGCCCTCACATGAGGAGTACCATCACCAAATACAAAGCAAAAATATAGACATTATTGTAAGCTTACAATTCAATGAAAACAGGTGACACATGAAATACAGCAAAACATTTACACTTATAAGCAAACTTAAAATGTGATTGAAAGATAAGATGCCTTTTCCACTGTTTATTCACAACTGGTGTCAAATAGAAATAACACTATAAAAAGCCATGCACATTAAAAGCTCATATCTGGAGAAAGGTAAGTGAAAAGACAGGATCCATAAAAAGCTAGAAAATGAAGTAGCAATCAATTCCATATATGAACATTTATTTATTTATATAAAGAACATAGATATGTTTAAATTTATGTATAATGTTTTTTTTTGTTTAATCCTCAGTTAATATTGTGGTATTTTTTAAACAAGCCATTATAATATATATATATATATATATATATATGATTTAGTTCTTAATTTTCTTCCTTTATACTGTCCATTCTCATTTTATAAGATAAATAAAAATGAAAAAAATATGACAAATTTTATTAATATTAAAAAATTAATTTCTAAGTTTCAATGACTCAATTATACAAAGAAAAACTAAACAAATATTTTGTTTTCAGTAAACAAAAAACCTACTTATAATTCAAATAAATATTATGACTAAAACCAGAAACTCCCTGTCATTACTTGAAAGCTATTCAAGAAAACTAATCATGAAGATGTGACTTACCCCTTGCTAAATATTAAGGAAAAACATTGAAACAAATGACATTCTAACATACCACAGTACTAACAGAGGGTTAATAAAATAGATAAATTACTTATATTTTTTAAGATATTTTTCACTGACGGATTAATTTCAATACCTTAGAATTGAAACTATAGAGGAACTAACCAGTTTGTCTGTTTATTAAATATTTTAAGCTTTTGACTAACTTCCACTATCATCCAGAATTAAAGTGAAGACTTTGTACCATGATTGGAAACCTGTTAATTTATAAACAATGTCATGTGAATATGGGTTATTTCTTAAACATTTCCTAAAGAGACTTATCCTGTACACTGTCCCTTCATAATAGAAATTTATCCGTCAATTAGAGAAAAATATTTTTAAATATGATACATGAAACAGGTCAATTATGCCTAACAAAATGTTTTAAACATTTTCTTACCATATTATATTAGTCAGTAATTAAATGACAAAATGAGGAAAGCTCCAAACATGTGTTCATCCTGAGTAGGAATTTCTTCAGGTATAGAAGAAAAATAAACACTGGTTACAATTTTACAACAAAAAGCATAAATATACAGGGATGCTTAGCTTTGAATTTTAGTTTAAATTTACAAAGTTATCAAGTTTAGGTGTCTAGATAGACCAAACATTTAAATTCAGAACTTAGCATCCCTCTATCTTTAGCAGTTTTAATGTAAAATTGTAACTGGTTCTTTGTTTCATTTCTTCATACGTCTGATGCTTTTGATAAATTCATTAATTAGTCTGAAGAAGCTTTTACTCAGAATGAAACCTGTCACTTCAAAGTTTTTCCCATTTTAGCATTCATTTACCCACTATTTGTCATATATAAATTTGTGTATGTGTGTGTGTGTGTGTGTGTGTGTACATGTTTATGAATATAAGATGTGTGTTTGTGTTCATGCATGAATATGAATATATATATATATATATATATATATATAACTTATTGGAAGTACAAAAATAAATAATGCCACGTAACAAGGTAAATTTCATACTTACAGGTATATAAATGATGAAAAATAAAAAATAAGTGAAAAAGTGTCCAGTTTATTTAAGGCTTCCTTACATTGGTTCACGTGGTGAGATATTGGCGAGGCAAATTTCTAGAGCAGTTAATTCTTTTTATTTCTCTGCTCAGGTTAGAGTACATTTTGGCACTCATTCTATTTTTCCGTCTATGCAAAAGGACTTACTTGCTCCACATCATATTTCTTCTGTTGTTTCTAAGTTTATTCCTAGTTGTGATAATGACTACATAGGAAGGACGTCCCAACGTCTAGATAGCAGAATTAAACAACACATGCCATTAAGAATTCTCAAAATGGATGCTCGTCCAGGTCAGCAATTACTGAACATCTGATAAAGAGCAGAAATTGTGTGACTGACTTTAGTGTGGACCAGTTCACTGTGCTCAATGCTTAACACTCCATGTTTCATTTACAGGTGTTGGGGTTTCTCCATACATTAAACTTAGGACTCCATCTCTCTGTAAGCACTGTTAGGACTCCACATCATTACGATCTAGCGACTGCCTCCCACTTTTTTTTTTTTTTTGGCCCTTTTTCATGTTCATCTTCAGTTTTAATATTTTAAAATATTGAAAAATTTTTAAAAATCCCAGTTGAACCCTGATGAAAAATGGGATTGAAATCAGTCGGTGGTTTTTTTTGTTTCTTATTTTTTATTTTTCATCATTTATATGCCTGTAAGTATGAAATTTACCTTATTTTGTACCGTTATGTGTGTGTGTGTGTGTGTGTGTGTGAATGAATTAACTGCTACATCATCATCATCATCATGTGTTGCTGCTTTTTATCTGCATTGATCTATCCAAAAGAGTGGGCTTAGCTGCAGATAGTTTTACCTGTGATGGTGAAGAAGGAGGAGAAGGCGTTGCAATACCACCAACAGCTTGGTGGTCATCACTACCAACAGACTCAATGTCTGATTTGACTTCTTTTTCTTCAGTTATCTGTGAGTCAATCTAAATAGAACCATAGCTACCATTAGCAAACATACTGGTGTCATTCTATACAGTAATTATTACCAAATGCATTGAATTCACAAAACACATGACAATTGTTCTCTTTCTTTTTATTTCATTTAAGCAAAAACAAGAAAATCTTATAATAATATCATTAGATGCATACATATAGTCATTTTCCAAAAAACTTCCTTTTTATCATTGTACATTTTTTTAATTATTTAACCCTACACAAGGCAATGAAGCCAAAAGGGGGTTGCTGAATGTAATAGAATATGAGAAAATATAGTTAAGGAGTGAGAACAATAAAAGAACAGGAATTAAGAAGACAGAGGATAACGATTAACAGTGCATTTAAATTTTTGAAGATCAAAGTTGAGTGGAAAGTAAGAAACCAGAAGAGAGAAGTGTGAGAGAAGAAACTGTTAGCATAGCGCTTGCATGTAACCCTATTTTTAGATGGCTGTTATTAATTTTAAGTGATTTTCAAGATGAGAAGAGATTCTAAAATTGAAGAATATAATTATTATTGCCGGGAAGAGTAGCCAAATGTTAATGAGTGGAAAATGCAGATGCAAGGTTTCACTGAGTGCAAAATCCTTTTATTGAGAAAAGCAAGCAAAATTTATTAAAGTTAGTCAAAATATCTGTCACTGGGTTTTGATGATGTGTGACTCTAGGTCAAGATAAGACCTTGACAATTTTCTGTGTACTGGATTACCAGGGCAGTTGATAAGAAAAGTAGGACAATAAGAGCAAGTGTGAAGTCAAAATGGATAAATGTAATTGTTTTTATTTCAATATGGTAAGGGTTTACAGTGAGGGGAATGAAAACTTTATACCCCTCTTTCTCACCCCAATCTGAGTGCTGTTTAACAAAATCAGAATGCAAGACAAGATTTAGTGAATCAGCTCACATGTCTTGAGTGAAGAAGTCAGAAGAGAGATTTGAAATACAGTCGGCCTGAAAACTCGCCTGCTGCTAGAAATAAAAGGAAGACAATCAGAGAGAAATATTGCAAATTCAACCAACTGATCGTCTCGTAGAAACAATGTAACACAAATATTATCGTGTTACGGAAATACCAGCCAACTGATATTTCTTTTCCATCACTTATTTTAACTTGCTTGTAATCTTGGAGTTATTCGATATATTTAAATATATATAAATCTACACCGTGTTGTTGCGGTCTTAAATCTGGTTTTCATTATATATCAATCCCTTGCAAGTCCGGACTATCCTCATCAAGTGGTAATAAGCGGTCCTGTTTTGGCTAATCCAAGATCAACAACACAGCATAGGCAGAATCAGCCAAAGGTCAGTGAGGTTGACTGGACACAGCTAGGGTTCGTGTTATATACCACTACATCTAGCCAATTTAACTGTAAAATAATGAGGGCTGGCCACTAATCTAGTATCACACAAATTCATAAAGTCTAGGCAACATAGAGGAAAGATCATCAGAACAGTTACCAGTATTTATAGAAATTTTTATTTATATAGTTAACAGTATTTATAGAAAAGGCAGTGGGAATGTGACTAAAGCAGAGATGTCAGGTCAGAACCAATAACATTGAAGATTCTTTGTATTTTATCAAAAATATCTAAATAAATTGCAGAAGCACAAGATTATATATATATATATAGTGCTGAGTTATGATAATGTTTAGCACCAAGATTGTTGGTTTTTAAGTAGTTTTACTGATGAAAGGTACTATGAGAAGCAGGCTTTTATTGTAAAGTGTTCAATATTGGGGTAGAGATAGAGTGTTGATAGTTTTAGTGTAAAAAATTTATCACTTTAACTGAGAAGGTTCATGCTGAAACTTCAAAGTCAGCATGAACCTGGTCAGTTACTTTACACTAAAACTATATATATATATATATATATATATATAAATTATAACATAGATATGTTATAATATCACTACAAAAGTAGCTATTTTGTTTTGACACTACTTGTGTCATCAAATGATGAGGTTTATTTGATAAGACACAAGTAGTGTCGAAACAAAATAGCTAATTTTGTAGTGATATTACAGCATATCTAATTTCTAAATAAATATTATTATCTCTACTTTGTATTGAGCCCTTTTTTAAGAATAGTGTTTCTTTGGATACGGAATATTATTCCATCCATACCTACCCGATACTTGGATATATATATATATATATATATATAAAAACAGAAATTTCTATTTTACCTTTCTTATAGAGTGACCCATATGGTCAACTGCTCATTACTGATAGCCACAATCTTAGCATCATCAGATATGCAGAAGAGTCTTGATACAAGACACAGAAAAGAAATTACAGAAGGAAGTAAAGGAAAGCAAGAAGAAAGGACTAAGCATTAATAGTAAGAAGACCAACTAAATGGTTCTCAGCAAAAGAAACAACCCAACAAAAAGAAGAAAAAAAATGGAAATTTCCAGTAAGTGTTTTAACAAAAGATAGAAAGTGAAACACTGAAATTTGAAAGTACATTAGGAGATCAAAAGAAGCCCTCCAAAGGCTAAGCAAAGTATTAAGAAAGAAGAAAATCTCATTAGAAACACAGAAAAGAGTACTGAACTGTTAGGGCTTAGAAAATTTGACACTCATATTACTGAAGTCAAGAGTGACAGAGGAAAACAGTGCATAATCTATATTATGAGCTTGTATAAAGGGTTTGTCAGAACAGGATTTAAAAGAGATAGCAAAAGGATAAAATTTACTAACATTTACAAAGGACAAGGAAAGTATGGAGAGCCATGATCGCCGACGTCCTGAAGGATATGACACATAGAAGAATGAATGTGTGAACAAAAAATGTATGCTTTTAGCCTACCCTTTTCATGACTCTCACTCATTACATGTACAATTCAAGTTCACATTATTTTTTTTTAATTTTCTTATCTGCCATCAAAAAACAAAAGAAAGGGACTTTGGAAAAGAGAGATAAGAGACAAAAGAAACCCTAAAACACAACGTCCTGGGCTCATCTACTAAGTTACTTTTTATGGTAACAGTTTAATTATGATTATTAAATCATGAATTTGGACAAACATTTAATAAGATAAGATAATGAAAGTAAAAAGTTTGGACAAAGCCTCTTCCTCCATAATGGTGAATCAAAAGGACATTTTTTTTCTCTTGACACCGTTCTTACTATACACTCCCTCAGTCATTTTTTTGTTTTAAAAAGCTATTTTTAGAACTTCCATAAAACCATAACATGAAACTGAATTTATACATTTCTGTCTTGCTGAATATTTTTTCATGTGCACCGGAAGAATAACTTGATATAGATCAGAGAATAACAAATATTTTTTACTGAAATATTGAGTTCAGTCTACAATCACTAATGAAAACAAACCAATTATACCAACATTTCACAAATGGCATTTAAGAATATGAGATTTCAAATTATTAAAACAAACAACATCACTTAATGAAATTTGAAAAATAAATTGCATTTCTGCTCACCAACTTCTCCATAATATTTGGGATAAAGTATTTCATTTACTGCAAATATTTTCCAACTTCTCAAAAAAAAAAAAAATCAATCAGTATGGCCTGATCATTTAAAACTGAATGGACAGCAAAGCACCAGATCTCAATAACCTTTCTTTCTCAAACAAATTGCTGGATTGGTTTTATGCTGACAAGATCATTATTAATTCATTTGGCAGCCATGTTTAATTTGATTTAACATTTTTAATAATTTTTCTAAACTATTACCATCCATTACTATTGAACTTTTACTAGTATTTAATGTCACCTTATTTTTTCTATTGAATGAAACATAGTAAATTATTATTTTTGACTGGAACTTACTTTCATCTTCAGTTTTTATTACATGAAGCATTGTCAGCCAATTATTAATTCTGAATAAATTTTCTTTCGTCGTAAGTTCAATTACTTTCGTTCCACTAATAATATTAGTAATATCATTTTTGTTTTTTATTAGATGAAGCATTGTTAGCCATTATTATTCAATTTTGACTAGTATTTACTTTCCATTTACATTTTTATAGTTGCCTTCATTAATCTTTCTATCCCATCTCTACAGTGAGTAGACAGCATGGATCAGAAATACAGTGATGAGATTTTGATGAGATTTTGTCTGATAAACACCCAGTTTCTTTAAGTGCCATGCTATAAAAACTTGCTATGAAGATCAAAATTAAGCCAGCTTCTCACTTTATTCTACAGTCTTCATACCAAATTTTGTTTTTAGTTTGTGAAAACACAAAATGATAATAGCTGACAATCATGTATACAAATTTAGAAATCAATAAATTTCAATAAAAAATTTATCTAATTCTTTCATCAGTGATTAAATTTATGAAAAGATGTACTGAAAGTTCTTTTAATTTAGACTTGCAAATAATCAAATATAAAACTCAAAAAAAGTAATATAAAATTGCATAATCTGGAACCTTAGTAGATATTATGGACCAAAGTATTGATCTTTAGACTTAGTTGATAGGTAAAAGATATTTATTTTTTTACAATTAAGCAAATATTAACTATTTTTTTAAACATGTTACGCTAATGTGTACATTGTTTTTCAAAGATTACATACACACACACACACACACATGCTGATTGTATAACAGCCTAATTCATGGTTTGGAATTACAAAATAATTTTTATTAGAAATGACAAAAAAAAATTAGAAAATCTAAAAAAGCTTATTTTACTTTTTAATGAAAAAGTGGCCCATACAGTGTCAGATTCTCTAAGCCCACTTTAAGAGAAATAAGTTTGTTTGGATTATAGTACCAATTAAGTAAAGAAAAATTCTAGACACAAAAATGACTTTTTCATTGAACATTTTACTAAATTCTTTCAAACTTCAGTTTTGCATTAGTCTTACCAAATAGAACAAATGATTAAAATAAATACAAAATTTTATATTTTGATATTGGGTATTTCACAATGTCACTCTCAAAATATTAAAAAGCATTATGCAAGAATTTCTGTAAATGTTAAAATAACAACAATAATGATGCAAAAAAATAATAATAAAATAAATAACTTACAGGATGTTTTTAGCTTAATAAACTCAGAAATCTTAAAATGTCAAACTGCTCCAGATGACAAAACATTATGAGAAAGGGAACGGAGAGAGAGGCTAGGCTGATGAAAATTCTCACCTTTATAACTCCTCCTCCTGGTGAATGTTTAAGATTATCTTTTGATCCAACTTTGGCTTCCACTTTCCATTCCAATTTTTGCTCTTCAATCTAATCAATGAAAAAATGAGGACAAACGTAAAAGAAATTACTAAAAGAAGAAAAAATATCTTTAGCAAAAAAAGAAAAATATTTGAAGTTTAAAAATACCCTTCTTTCTGTCGAGTCTTTATTTAATAAATAAAATGAATCTGAACTTTTTAATGTTCAAGTCAATTTTATTTCATAATCAAATTGATTTTTGGACTCATTGCTGTTAAGTAAAATGTAAGCTAAAGAAAAGATGTGGAATTTGTTATTACAGTCTCAAATGTGAACTGCATTGTAATTTGGTAAACAGATGACAAATTTGCTGACAGCAAGGCAAATGTGATAAAAGAAAATCGCCATCAAATTAATTTTGGAAATATCAGAAAGCCAGTATTGGAAACAAGAGATTTAGGAAAACTGATAAACCAGAGTGCCCATTACATAAGAAAGTGCCTAAAAACAAATTGTGTACATATAACAAAAAGATTACACGTTGAAAATAATATAGAATATTTCTTGCAAGAACATTAGAGAAACTAAATTTCACAAGACACAAAAAGTTCTTTACTATTTCTACTAAAGCTAAGCATTTTGTAGCATGAAGAGCAAAAAGAAAATAAAACAGAAAAGAGAAAAATAATAAGATTAATAAAGACAAAAACAAATTTAAAAAAGAAAAAAGAAAAAGGACAGTAATAAAGTAAAGAGGATAAAATATATATACTAATACTGTCCCATAATGGTTGTTACATTTGCATGTACATTTCACACACTAAATGAAACAGAAATTTTGGGATAAAAGAAGGTACCTCCACTAAATTGCTGAAAAAACAGCAAAGTATAAAGAAAAAAAAGTCCAAAACTTCAGAAAAATGAACTTTTTCCATCAAAATGTTTATGCTATTATTAAGAGGAAAGATCAAAGCATTTAACTATTTTTTAAGTTTTTAATCCCTTCTGACACATTCAAAACTTTGGTAAAAATCTTGTTTTTATTTTCATTAGCAGAGAGCCAAAATGTTACCAGAGTTTACAATGGAAAACGTAATATTACATAACTCACTTTTTTTCCAGTGACACATTAATTTGGAAACTCTTGCAACGATCAAATAATAGTCAAATTTTAATGAAACTTTCAGGACTTATTCACAAATGAATTAAATTATTTTTGAAATCATTATTTTTAAAAAATATTGGTAAAAAACTTCTTTTTTTTTTTACATCTGTTACCCCTCATGTCCATGTACATTCATGAAATTTCAAGAAATTAAATTCTGTCAGCAAATCTGATTGTATTAGTTAAATGCTGGATTCATTAGGGAATGTAAATCACATTATTTTTTTCAACCATTTAGCCCCTTTTACGAAAAATCTGGTCCAAATAGTAAAATAAAAAATGTAATAAAACTATGACATTATTTAATTAGATAAACTTTTAATTGCTTTAATAAATGATATAAATTAAGAACATTATAGTCTGAATAAACAAAATTTTTCGATTAATAATGAAATTTTAAAAGAATTGTTTTCATTTTTGTTTTAAATTATAATAATTTATAAAGTTTAAAAAATATCTTTTAAATATTTCAAAGGCTTGTAGACATTAGGTTGGCAAGTTATTAAGTCAAGATCATATTTACTAATTACAAATTGAAAAAATTAATACAAATCATCATATTTTTAAAATAATTTTTTTTTTTGGTGTGTATTAAAAGTTTTTTTTTGCATGGTAATTTCTATGTGTACATTAAAAGGTCATGTATTTCACGGCTTCTTCCCATTACCTGGAAAAACATTTGTACAATTATGTCACTTGTGATCACCATACACTTATCTCGCATTTGTCAACACAGTTGAAATAGGGGAGTAAAGGTTAGAAAGTTAAACTCTGTGATTAAGAAACAGTTTTATTCTAACTTTCATGCTATAAATAAGTAATACTTGTGTAAATCAGATCAATTTAACATTAAATTTGCTAATTTTCCAAAATAATGTGTCACAGATGTATATTTTATTTTTGCAAGTTTTTTTAAAACTGAGAATTAACTTTTGTTTACAAATGTGTTCATCACTCAAAAATGGCTGAAAAATTGAAAGATTAAAAATAAAAAACTCAAAATTTTAGATTCCAATCAATTTCTGTTTGAATTAAACCACAGTATTTTACTTACTGGAAATAGTAAATTTAATCATTTAGCTTTCAATTAAAACAAAAATAAAAGTTTCAAGAAAACTTTATTTTTAAAAATTCTATTTAAACGTTAGTTATCGAAAATGAGTGGAGGTACCTATACCATAAAAATATTTTCCATAGATTTCTAAAAATGCAATATCTGCATTTTAATGCCATATTTTTACTTTCAGCAAATATTTTTTTGCATTTTCTGAAAAATAACTTTGATCAGCATTTATTATTTGAGCGAATATACTTTCAAAGAGAAATCAATGGGCACTTTGAAAATACTTGTTTCCATTTCATATATAAATACAAAAAATTACATTGATTCATTTTTATATTAATTCCAAATGTTAACAAGAAAGCAATTCACGACTCATTTGAAACAGATTTTAGAAATAAAAAATGTATACTTTAAAACACATTGACAAAAATAATTGAATTAATACTGTTGGATCATTTCAATAATTACAAAGAAGACCCTTCTCCAATCTAAAAGAAGAACACAAAATTTGGAGTTAACACACAACAAGTGATGCCATCTGTAGAATTTTAAGTAGGAGATTCTGACTATTGACGTCTAATAGTCAAATCAGTCAAAGTTGTCAACCCTACTCACCTTCTTATCCCCACCACCTGGTTTGTGAAATAGATTATCCTTTGAGCCAACTTTAGACTGGACATTCCACTCCACCTTCTCATCCAAAATCTGATTTGGAAAGGCAAATTAGAAAAAAAAGATCCAGAATAACATTGGTTCTTTTCAATAAAAATTGTTGAATGAATTACTTGGAATATTGGAAGCACCAATTCAAAGTGTCCCACAAGCCTTTCATTCAAACAGATTACTGCATATATGAAGTAAATAATTATTACGTCTTTTTTAATATTCATTTTATTACTTTATCAGACAGCAAACTTAATTCTTTGTTCAAAATGTAAACGGGCAATTTATTTTCTTCTTCATATGAGCAATGCATTTCATTTACTTTCAGAAACGTTGATGAAGCAAAACAATTTATAATTTAAAATAATTGTATATTAGAATCACAATGTCCATCGTTATTCAATATTAATGAGTTCAACAAGTTTATCATTTTATACATGAAAACATTGACTCAGATGAAACAGATTCTAATATTGCATGCTTCAGGGAAGATAATCTAGTCACAAATCAAAAGAACAGACTGCTTGGAGTAAGCATGTCAATAAATAAGGAAAAAAAATTTCATTTTGGTCGGCTTACCTCCTTCTAATTAACCCATATCTACCTGGTGTCAGCTTAAAACTACACTTTTTTCCTTTTCTTTTTTGCATAACTGTAATTATGGAAATGAAAAATTCCCAAGTTTTCAGTTGAAATCAAGAAATTACAAACTTTAAGCAAAATGATCCCACAAGTAGTGTCAGTTTAAACTGATGCCAGACAGATTTGGGTTAAGATTGATTTCCATTTGATACAAAAAAGACATGCACACAAAACATGCTGCCAAATATTATTTTATATAAAATATTATATTTTTAATTCAATAACTGATTTGATTATACAAAATAATTATAGACACATGTTTGTATATGTAAGTAGGTACATCAATAAGTGTGTAGCTTAATGATGATAAAACAAGCTTTTAATTTACACAACAAATATTTTCAATATCATCTCCTTTGTTCTTAATGCACTTAATTAAGACAGAGTCAGGCTGCCCCCTACCCCAGCCACATCATGGAAAATCATGGGAATCCATTAGTGTGGGTAAATTTTTAATCCCTCCACCCCATCAAATTAAAGCTGGCCTACCACTACCCACAAACACATGGCAGTTAGCCTGAGTGAATATTAATCTCACAAATTGGCCCTTATACAGTAAATATTTCAAATTAAAATTCAGTTAATAAGTGCATGTGAGGCTACAGAGTTATTTATCTGCTATTGTACAGAAAAAGGTTATGGAGGTTAAAGTTCTCAGCCTGACCAAGAAGCCCTTCAAAGAAATAAAATGAAAATAAGAAATTTAATGTTTGGTCATTCATTCAGATTTTAAAAAATGTGTCGGACTGAGAACTTTTGCAGCATCCTTCATAATATACAAAAAAAAAGAAAAGAAAATGTTGAACACTTGAGATTATTTTTAAATTTCTATATAGAAGTTGATATCACTCATGAATTAGCAAAAGCATAACCAAATTGGCCATTTTAATGATTTTATTTTGCCAAATGTAAATCAAAATTTATTGGTACATCAATGTGGTAAAGGATTTTGTAGAAAACAAAAAAGTCACATGCTCACCGACAGATACTAATTAAAATAAGGATAAAAATAAAAGTAAAGTTCTGTAATACCAACTGTCTCATGATAGTTGTTACATTTATTGTTTGCAGATGAGACAATTATTATAGAACAGAAGTACTAAAAAAAAGAAAAAAGTTTCATAATAGTTGTTACATTTATTGTATAAAAGTTATATACAAGTATACAAATGTGACAACTACAAAGGGGTGCTGAAAAGTTCTCTGCAGAAAAAAAAAATGACATTGAGCCATAACACATATATAATGTCCAGAAGCAAAAATAACAAGTGAAGGTGCCATGGGACAAGTTAACTTTTCTTTAACAAGTTTCAGTCAAAATTACTACTCTTTTATAAACAAGTGTTTATCATAGAGAACCCATTAACCAATATGATACACAATTAATCCACTATTGTCCACGTTAACATTTTGTTACTCTCTATGCTCCTGTTACAATATGTAATCAAATTTAGAATTTCATCAATAAAATTCAACCAAAGAAAGCTATTTTTAAATAATGGATGCAGTTGCAAAACGAAAAGATGACAACTATTTACTGCTGTCATAATGGTAAATGTGATTAATTCAAGGTCAAATTGGCAGCTGATATAAAAAATGACCTATAATCTGTTGTTAACTGAAGCAAGAAATAACCTGTTAATTTTAATGCCTCCAAAATGAAATTGCTTTTTTCTAATCATCAAAGAGAACCTTATTTATCTTTCATCAAGATGACTGATGCTAACCATATATGGTCTGGTGCTCCTGCTATATATTTAGAGATTTTTAATAGAATACAAAGAAGAATTTGCAATGTTATTGAGCTTGCTCTAGCATCTTAGTTTTAGTCACTTTTCCTACCACTATAATACAGATTCTCTTAGTCTTTTCTATAAATACTTTCATGGAAATTGTTCTGAAATTTCATTATGGTTCCTCAACATTGTGAATTTAAGCACAGTACTAGATTGGTGTCAAGGTCTCATCATCTTACCATTAAAATAGCCAGGTGTAACCATAAGTTTTATGCTAACAGTTTTTTCTTGCTTGTGGAACTCCATTCCGGCTTCTTACTTTCCAGTCAACTTTGATCTCTAAAAATTTAAATGCTATGTCAAGCATTATCTTCTGTCTTCTTAATTCCTGTTCTCTGTCCATATTTTCTTTTTCTTACACTCCCTCACATTCAGTAATACGTTGTGTCTTAGTGGCTTTATTGCCTTGTTTGGAGTGAAAAGATTACAAAAACACAATAAGATTTATTTAATAAGATTGATTATGACAGAGCAAATAAAAACCACTTCCAGTCTTTGGATGAGATGCTTAAATAAGCATCAATGTTTATAATTACAATTTTAAACCAATGATATTTTTTATGCATATAGTTTTTGGTAACCAAATATATTTGTTATCGTTTCATGTTCATAGAGAAGGAGAAGAAAAGAAGAATTATTAAATAATAAGAATACAATAAATTTATACATGTTCTTATGCATAAGAATCTCTAAATTATATTCCCAATAGAAGAGAAAATGATACAAAAATTTTTATATGCCAGAACAATGTTGGGAAAATCAGTAACAAAGTGAAAAATATTTTTCATGTCATGTGTTTCATCTTTCACATTACATAAGAAATATTGTCTACTTTGCATGATATATTGGGGGTATTCAATGACAAAGATTAAGAATAATTTTTCTTTTTCTCATGCGTATTCCAAAATAGCAAGATTTACAAAAAAATGGTCTATAGCATTGAAATGAATCATTAATATATCCAACTTTGGTTGCTCAAATCACTTTGTACAATTGCTGCTGTTAACACTATAACTTTGAAAAAAGTCATTAACATATCCAGCACTGTTCAGAAAAAAAAAAACACACGCCATAAAAGCTGTTCTTTAATGTTCTGATTGGATGAGTTTTATTTTCACAATGTCAGGTGCAATAAATGACCAAATTATTGAAAACCCTACAATGCCTATTTTGCTCAAGAAAACCATATATTGTTAAAATCTAGGTTAACTTGATGCCTGAACCCAATCAAACATCAAATATAGGCTTCTCTCTCAGTTATCTGTACCTTATCTCAGAGAGAGAGGTAGGGAGAGATTGATAGTCTTGTGGTTAAGTGAGCAGAATGATAGAATTCTGATTACAAAACTTGGCTTTGCGTCTTACCATGGTTGATTTTTTGGCAATATATGCATGGTGGAAACAATCCCAGTATGTAGCAACATTAAGTGCCTAAACCCTCTTCCATGGGTTTACCCAAGCCTTGTGAGTGAAATTGACTAGATATAATTGTTTAGAAGTTGTCGATGGTTGTACTAGCACAAAATCACAAGTCATCATGACCAAGAACTTGAGTATATTAGATGTGTTCAACAAATGGTCACTTCAGATTTTGCTCTCTCAGCCCTATAAACTGTAACTAAGGTCTGTTCTGCATAGTCACAGTATAAACTATTCAGTATAAATATTCTTTTATACCTAGACTCTATGAATTTAATCACAGTACTAGATTGGTAGCTAGGTCTCATCATTTTACAATTAAAATGAATAGATGTAACCATATATTCTATGCTAACAATTTCTTCTTGTAGTAAAAATTACTCGCAATACATTTCTGGGGGAAAATTTTTTCTGTTGAAAAATATTACAAACAATACACTTTTGAAGGAAAACTATTACCAGCAATACATTTCTGATGATAATTAATTCCATCCATACACCACTGTTAAATATTACCGATAATATATTTTTAGAGAAAAAATATTACAAGCACTATATTTTTAACGAGAAAATTTTAATATTAATACATTTTTAAAAAGGAAAAAAATACAAGTTCAAACAAATAAATCTAAATAGAATAATGAGGTTCCTTTAAAGTAAAGATGTAAAGCTCTATTTCTCCCTCCCTCCTTTCTTTCCTTTCTTCTCTTTATCACTCCCTCTTTCTCATCTGACCCACCCGCTACCCTCGAACTTTCTTCAACACTGACCGCTGGGTGGGCGGCATCAATTTTGTTTAGGGGCGAGACGTGTTATCTGGTGTGGGTTCTATGCGAATTTTACATCTGATTCTGTGAGAATATCTGTGGGTTCGACAACCCGACAAAAGGATGGATTGTTCTTATTTTCTTTTTTATGGGAGGCACAGTTATATTCTTATCATCTTATATGTTTTTATTTTTTTTATTTTTTATTTTCTTATTCCCTGGATTAGGTTTTTGTGAATCCCATTCATGTAGAATCGTTCCTTGAATAAAGACGGAAGCTGAAGATGGCTCGCCTGAAATAGGCCTATACTTCCGAATTACCATGAAATAACGCGTCTGTCTTAATTTTTCTTATATATATATATATATATATATATATATATATATATATATATATAATGAAAGATTTTTTTACAGAATCAGTAACAAGTGATCAAATATGGAAATAAATTTTCGTATTTTACAAAATCAAGCAATTAAAAACTTTTTACTTTTCTTTTAAACTGCATATTTCCAACTTTAAAAGAAATTAATTTGTCTGAAGAAAAAATTTTGGTTCCAAAACAGAAAAAAATTAAATAATCAACAAAGTAAGTTCTTAGCAAATATGATTTTTTAACTGAAGTTGATGTAAAAAAAAAACTATTCGAGAAGTTTTAAATTGTGAAAGACATTTATTTTTTTAAGTATGTGAACCAGAGAAAGTGCCCAGGTGATATTTTTGTTCATCTTGAACCTGTAGATTCCCCCACTTTACCATCATAAAGTATAAGGCCGTACCTATGCCATGCTACAGCAGGTATGACTGCTGTGGTTTCAGTAACAAATAGATTTTTAAAGGGTGGAATTGCTGGATTCACATCCACAGTTGTCTTTCTCCTACACTGGTTTCCAACCAAAGTTAGAGAGTTTAGTCTGCCCTACTACTACTACTTAACTCATAGGTATTGAGTGGGGATGGATTCATACTTCTTCTAAGTATAAAAGTGACTGCAGCAGCCTCAAACTGAATTTGATCTCTGCTTGCCCATATCACTTTCTGTGACAATAACCATGATGCTCCGGATACATTCCCAGTTAGATATTCAGTAACAAAAGAGATTGTCATTATAACGACAGGAAGAAAATGAGATTGCTGAACTTTATGCATGTAAAACTGATTTAAAAGCCCAAAAATATGACTAGAAAGAAAGAGAGATGCTGAAGAAAAACTTAAAGTCATTTAGATAAAATACTTGAAAAATCTTATAGTCACAATTTAGAAGTAAAAGACATGCATACAATTTAAGTTAGGAAGACAATATTCAGAAATGATAGCCATGAAATTGACAGGAACAATGAATTCAAAATAAAATGCATAAAAAAAAATGATCAGTCAGGTAATTAATATTTAGTGTAGAAAAATAATTTCAAAGAGAATTAAGTTTTTAGATATACAGGAATAACTTCTGCAATTGAAACATAAGAATGGATCGATATATTGATTGCCAGAGAAAAGGAGAAACAACTGCAAAGTTCTTGTCTTTATAACTCTACTCCAACAGGATCAAAAAGAGAGTGCTTAGTGTCTATTATAAATTTGTTTTCTTGTATGATATATTGCTTCTATGACTCTACACACCAAATACTTATGGCTTGTATATATAGTAAAAAAACACACACACACACACATATATATATAGAGAGAGAGAGAGATAACACTTTCAAAACAGTATAAGAAACTGCCATTCATCAAGGATTGGACTGTTAATCCACTCCAGAGGCTAAGTGTGACAAAAACAGGGAGCTACATTATCTGGCAAGATAAATGGATGCCTACTATATATGACTTATAGTTGGTAATGAAATGACAAAAATGGAAAAAAAAATCCTATATGTTTTGTCCTATTATTAGTTCTAAGAAGTTTCTTTTAGGAACAAAATGTGTATTACAGAATTTTTACAGCCATTTATATGAAGTAGTACACTAAAATTCTCAAACTAACCAAGAAGCCGTTCCTCTAAGAAATTTTAATGTTTCGTCAGATTTTAGGAAGACGGTCAAGCCAAAAATATATCAACAGTCTCTCAGACCAAATGACCAAATATCAGAATTTTTTACAGTAGCTGAAAGCTTTCTAGCACCTGCTTATGTCATTGAATTATTGCATCTATGAGTGGACATTTGGAAATACTTATGATAATGTGCATCTCTTTGGGGATTTTTTGTGTGTGAGACTGGGGGTTTATTTTTTACTTTTTTAATTATCAAAGTTTGTCACACTTGAATTTAAACAATAATAAATACAAAAACAAAATTAGGTCAATAAAAATTAGTGATTTTTATAATTACTTGCTAAACAAGCCTTCTTTTTGCTGAAACAAAGACACAAGAGTTAAATGCTTAAGTTATCTGTACATGGGAGGCCAGTCCATATGAGATGAGACATACGTGTGGAATTTAACTGTCTGTTGTGTATAAATAAATGATCAGTTCATGGTCTGCAACATCAGGTAAACTTTATAAAGTTTCACTCAGTCACATGAACAGACCTATATTATTTTACACCTTCCAAAAGAAATAATTACCCAAAAACATAACTTAAACATCTAATCAAAAAACAAATACAAACAATACTAATTCTAAGACAATAATGAAATCCATTTTACTTCAGAAGTGCACTCAATAAAACCAGAGTAATTTTCAGTGTTACACAATGTCACCTTCTCATAAAATTGCTTTTCTATAAATACTTTCATGATAATTATTCTGATGGATTTTCTGCTATTGTAAACTAAACTTTACAAATCTGAGTGCAGTACCTGATTGGCAGTAAGGTCTCATCATTTTACAGCTGAAATAGCTAGATCTAGCCAAAAATTTTATGTTGACAGTTTCCTCTCTCTTGTGGAACTTTGTAAATACAATGTCAATTGTTATCATCTGTCTTATTAATTCCTGTTCTTATCATGTTATTGTTTATTGTTCTCTCTCCTTAATTACGTTCTCTTTCTCATATTATTATAAGTTTCTTCTCTCGGTTGTGGAACTCTCTTCCGGCTTCTTGCTTTCCACTCAACTTTGATCTTCAAAAATTTAAATGCAATGTCAATCGTTATCCTCTGTCTTCTTAATTTCTCTTCGCTTATTGTTCTCTCTCTCCTTAATAACATTTTTCTTTTTCTTATACTCTTTCACACTCAATAGCTGCTTGCATCTTAGATGTTTTGTTACTTTGTTTGGGGTAAAAAATGTAAACAAAGAAAAGCTAGACATCTATATGGGTAACTATAAGAAAAAAGAATCCAATTGTTGTAAGAAATATGACTTGCTCAAGATTAGACCCCAAAAGTATTAAGAAACCATAATCTGAGTTAGGATAACAAAATCAAGGTATATCAGACCATGTAGAAAGCAGGCCCCTGAGAATAAAATAAAAATAAGAAAATAATCCACATGCTAAAATGCATATGAATTAGTTTCTTCATTTGTTTAAGCCAGTGCTCAAGAAAAGCATAAAAATTAAATAATAACTTAAGACATTTTTATATCCAAAATGTGTTCACGTGTGTGCACATATATATATATATATATATATATATATAGGTATAAATGTCCAGTCTGTAAATGGTGAGAATAATCCAACAAGATCAACTGAATATAAAATATCATGTTATATCTATATAGAGAGCTCAATGGATGTTATCCAGAGCAATATGATATTTATAAAGGAAAACTCAACATGTCATTTAATTGGTTTTATAAATTATAATTCATTTCAATGAGCTAAATTAGCTCATTTCATCAGACCATACAACATTCATTCCATTTGATACAAAAAATTTTACCGGAATCTATATATGCCTGTTATTTTTATTTTATTTCTTTAAATTTTCTTCAGGCTTGCCTAAGAACATTTCAAAATGAGCACAAGGCTCCAGTATCAGTTGGATCTGGGAATTGTTTCTACTGAAGAGAAGTAAAAGATTCAGCATGCAACTAGGAAAGACTAAAAAACTTTTCTGCCAAAATGCTCTAGGAAAAAAGACCAAAAGAAAACAACTATGATAAAAAAATACTTACTAAAATAACCTAAAGACAAAATGACACCAACAGTGGATATATTTTTTCTGATCATACCTGTATTTTGAGATTTTGTACTCCATTCCACATTCTCATTGAATGAATATCAGGGGAGAGTGAAAATAAGCAGTTATTGTCTTTCACTGTTATTAAGTAATGCTTGTTGACAGTGAATAAAAAGACAGAAAACCTAACAAGTTTAAATTATTCTGAATAATTCTGAATGGTTTGGTTTGTAGATTTTTGCAACAGCAAAGCAATCACTGGTAAGACATTGAATGTTAGAATTGATTTTCTTTTCATTATAATTGAGTCCATAAACAAATATTGCTAACGTTTATACTTGGATCTACAGGTCAGATTTATACTTAAGTCTCTATGTAAACACTGTTCACTTCAGTCTATAGCCAAAAACGGGTTGTTTTTATTCTAGAGTCTGTAAGTAAATGTTGGATATGTTTACATTCACGTCTAAACTGTGTCTAGAGATTATATGCAAAAGAGGTGTTGCCTAATATTTTATGTAAAATTCATAGATATGTGTTATCCAATGAAATAATTTGTATTATTATGTATAGCGCGTAAGCATGAAAGCAATTAAGTCCCAATTTTCAACTTCAGATTGATATTTAGTATTTTTTCAGTAATTATAACAATTTGGAGTGTCAAGAGATTATTTGCAAGTACTAGAATTTAGTATCATGGCTCATAAAAAAAGAACTAACAATGCATGAAAAGAACTATATAATCAAAGAAATTAGCAAAGGAAAGTCTTTGCTTCAAATTTCTAAGTATTTGAAAAGAGATCATCAAACAATCAAGAAAATATGTCAAATGGGAATTCAACCAAGGAAAAAAAGTCTCAGGCTGAATTCAGGAATTTAACAAAGCAAGATCTATCACATATCCGAAGTGAATTAATAAGAAACCCAAATGTGTCAAGTGCATTCATATTTGAGGCCGCTTGAGCTCTTATGGTATCAAGGGAAACAAGGTGTAAAGCATTAAGAAAGTTTGCTGATGTAAAAAATTGAATAAAGAAACCCATTTTAACAAGAAAAAAAAAGAGGAAAGAAGATTGCAGTGAGCAAAAAAATACATGAAAACTGATTTCAATAAAGTGCTTTTTACAGACGAATCAAGGATCACCCTCGATGGGCCCGATGGATGGACTCGAGGATGGGTTTGCAAGCAACATGAATCAAGAAAATTTTTTAAATGCCAACAAGGCGGTGGTGTGATCATGATATGGGCTGGGATTATTGGTAATGAGCTCATAGGTCCATTTAAATTGAAAGACAGGGTTAAAATGAATTTCAAAAGTTACTGTGATTTTCTAGAGTAATATTTCTTTGAATGGCTTGATAACCAGTCTTTAGCCAAGCGTAGATCTATGATCTTTGTGCAAGACAACGCACCAAGTCATGCATCAAAGTTTACTAAATCCTGGTTGAAAGAAAAGGGATTTGTTGAAGATTCTCTTATGGACTGGCCTTCAAATAGCTGTGACTTGAATCCTATTAAGAACCTGTGGAGCATCCTCAAAAGAGATATTTAATCCAATGGAAGACAATTCAGCAGCAAGTGTGACCTCTGGGAGGCAGTTAGAGTTGCTGCAAACCACTTACCAGCCACTAAATTTGAAAATCTAACATCAGATGTTGACAATAGACCACTAAGAGTTATTGAAAAGAAAGGAGCATTTGTGCAATAAATTTTAGGAGATTCTTATTATTTTTTGTTAATATATCTTTTATTTTTAAAATAATGTTTTTTTATGTTTTTCCTTAAGAAATTGATGAATTTGTTCTAAAATCTTTTCATATTATTTTTTACATTAATTTTACAAGATATAATAATGTAAAAGTATCAAAATAAATAGTTGCAAGTAAACTATTGACAGTCAAATTAGTCTGTTTTGTAACTTAGTAAAATTTTTTCCAGCCAAAAACAATAGTTTTCTCTATCACTATATATCTAAGTTAATAATATTGAATAGAATCTAAACAACATCATAATAGGACTTTTAACATTAAAGACACAACTCTTTATATCAATTCGTAACTTGCATATAATCTCTAGACGCAGTTTATAGGCAAATATTCATTGTATTTATTTTTAAGTTTGCGGGTATCTACCTGATAAGTAGTCCCTTCAGGGAGGGGTGTCTTTCTCATCTACAACGATTACAGCCAATATATTCTAAGCCTTACTAATAAAACAATTGGATAAAATAGTCTTTTTAAAATTATATATGTTTGCAATATTGAGTATTCAAGAATCATGTTTTAAAAAATGGACAATTGATGAACACAATACAGGAAATGATGCTATTCACTGTATTACTAATATCCTTATCTAAAGTTTTTCTTCTATTAATGAAAAACACATGAATAAGATCAACAAATTCATTGCTATGTATTAAAATGAGATTAAAATTATAATTACACTAAAAATTAATTGTTTATAACAGTCTCTTGTTTCAATATATTTTAAGAATATTTATTTCTGTAAAGAACATTTTATATTCAAATGAAAGAAAGATATTCATAGAAAATAATTTAGAATTAAAAGATATTACATAAACAATGGTAACATTCCGACTAACAGAGCTAAAAGCTCTCTACATTTAAAATAACATTTATTTAATGCCAAACAATAAGACAAGACAAAACGGAGTATGAAAAATACAACATCAAAAATGGAGTCAGCTATAAAATTTCAAGGGAGAGAATCACTGACAACTAACAGACCAATAGGTCAACCCTACTCACCTTCTTATCCCCACCACCTGGTTTGTGAGTTATATTATCCTTCGAGCCAATCTTAGACTCGGCACTCCAGTCGACTTTCTCATCCAAAATCTGATTTTAAGAAGGCAATTAAGAACACCCAGAATGACAACTACTTTTTATAATAAAGTCAATAAAAATAGTTTAAAGTAATTAAAAATAACCTGATAATGAATGAAAATATATCTGTAAATCTTCATTTAATTGAAAACAAATGATTTAATCTTACAAATGGACTCAATGTTGGATTTTTAAAAGTCCATTCTCAATAAATATTGGCACTAAATTCTAGCTTTATCATAATATGAATATTCAGTCAGAAATGGTTACCAATTCAATTAATACAGTTTAAAATTTTCTGTATTCAATGAGAAAAGAACCATTTTTAATACAATGAATTATTCAATACAAAATTAAATGTTAAAAAAAAGTAAGCACATTAAAATTGGTGTCACCTGTAGAATTTCAAGTAGGAGAATTTGACCACTAACTACTAATAGTCCAACTGGTCAACCCTACTCACCTTCTTATCCCCACCACGTGGTTTGTGAGATAGATTAGTTTTCGAGCCAACTTTAGATTCGGCATTCCACTCCACTTTCTCGTCCAAAATCTGATTTAGGAATGTAAATCAGAAAAAAGACCCATAATAAATAGGTTTTTTCTTTCTTTTTTTTTTTTAGTGTCAAATTTGATTCTTCAATTTTCACATATTTTCATGAGAAATGAAAATAAGATAAGCAATCATTTGAAAGACTTTCTAAAGAAGCATTCAAAACAAACGGAATTTAGAGAAGAAATTTGTCATTTTTAATCCTATTAGTCTTTTGTTAGAAATGAGAACCATATGAATTAATAAATTATGATCATAATCATGATTTAATTGAAAGAGGATCGTTAAATGTTTGATCAGTTCAATGCTAATAAAATATTAGAATTGACTTTGATTACATTTAATCTAATATTGACGGTTGTCATTTAAAATAGTAACCAACCAAAATTGCAGGAGCATGGAAAATAACAACAGAGACAATGTTTCTTTCCAAATATTGCTCTAGATCCAGTAATTTTTATATTAATGTTAATGACTTTTTATATTAATTTTTATATTAATGTCAATGACTTTTATTTTAATATTAATATTAATTGACTTTGACTTTTTCAGCTTGTTCATGACTAGCATTTAGATTCTTGCATTGTATCAATTTCAAATTACAATGGTAATTTATATCTCAGTATTTTCTTCATAAATTTCTGATATCACAAAAGCAATGGTAACAATTCAATTCATACAGTTTAAGGATTTCTGTATTCAATGAGAAAAGAACCATTCTTTAGCCTAAAACAAGGACACAAGACAAAATTAAGTGTGAAAGTAAGCACATTAAAATCGGTGTCACCTGTACAATTTCAAGTAGGAGAATTTGACCACTAACTACTAATAGTCCAACTGGTCAACCCTACTCACCTTCTTATCCCCACCACATGGTTTGTGAGATAGATTAGTTTTCGAGCCAACTTTAGATTCGGCATTCCACTCCACTTTCTCGTCCAAAATCTGATTTAAGAATGTAAATCAGAAAGAAGACCCAAAATGATAAATTTTTTTAGGAATAAGAATTAAATAAAAAGTGCTATTGAATAGTTTGATATCCTGATAATTAGCTGTTAATGCAATAATTCTTAATTTGTATAACTTCAAATAAGTGAAATGTTGACAATGTCCAGAGAACCAATATGTAAAATTTCATTTTCAACCCTGCCATGGATTTTTGCCATTGGATTAAAGAAATTTTAGTAGCTAACTGCTTTTGACAATACATCTTTTACATGAGGAATGTTGTAGAAAATACTCTAAATGTTTTAAATTACAAATTTTTATTTCATTTTTTTTTTTTAATTTACAAAGTACCATTCTGGCATCAATGTTTTCTGAGCTCACTTATAATTTACATTCAAAAGCTTCATACTTAATCACCAGTGGTAACGATTCAATATAGTTTAATACTTTCTGAACTCAATGAAAAAAGTAAAATAGACCATAAGATTTAATTCCTTTAAATACAAAACAAGATTTTTTTTTCTTTTTTTGTCTGGATTTCATTGCAACAACTGAATTGCCTCCTCTAGAAATTTTAGTAAGAAAATCTTACCAGTTACCCATAATAGTCCAATTGGTCAATTCAACTGCTCTTCTTATCCCCCACCCCATGGTTTGAGTTATATTATCCTTCAAGCCAATTGTAGATTGAGTATTTCACTCCACGTTCTCATTCAAAATCTGATTTAAGTCTTCAAATCAAAGAAAATCATAAAAATGTTTTCAATGTTCCAATTACAAATATTTAGGAAATTTGATTGTCTAATAGATTTAACAGAAAGTGTTTCTTACATAAATCAATAAAAACAAATTAAAGATTCTATATATATAATATTATATAGTCAGCTATACTTGTGAAATTATCCAAAAACAATCATGACAGTGCTCTGCTGTAAAAACAAGTGTTATTATTTGCAAAACAAATGTTTTAAACAAAGGAATGCAAGTTGTATTTACTGAAACATTTGTTCATTGTTTTGTCAATAAAGATAGAGCCACAATAGAGTCACTATAGTAACTCTCCCTTGAACATTGAGCACAGTTTAAAAAAAAAAAATACTAGGAAAATGGGGTTTGCCCATTTTTATTTTCCATCCCATAAGTTTTCACGTGTATATGTATCTATGTATGTACATGCTAACACTTTGGTATCACTCCAAAAGTAATGCCTTTTATTTTATTATGTTGATCCACAACATCAGGACAATATGGTAGCAGTAGTTGAACCTTCCCACCAATAACCGATATTCTTTTTTTTTACTTTGTTAGCAGCTAAGCAAAAAACAGTTTCTGGCATAAAATTCTATAAGAAATAGTGCATATGCAATGTTGAATTCCTCTATGCAGAAAAAATGTATCCATTGACATTCAGTGAATATTTATGGAAACCAAACAATGGATATGAGTACAGTTAGCTGAAACTCTAAGGCTATTAGTTGTGACTACATGAGAAAATAGTGTTTTGCAACTAAAAAAAATTGCTCTATCCACAAGTCTTATTTTGCTCCCTGTATTTATTGTAGCTTCCATGGAAATAAGTGGCATTATTTTCAGAGTATGATGTGTACATGCACACACATTTTATATTAAAATTTTATATTATATCATCAAATAGGCTGATTTTCCTATTACAGATGACAGAAAAAACACCAGAAGAAAGGAAGAAAACAATATGGAGGAACAGATTTGAAATTCTGAAACTTTTATGCCTGTTTGATGTATTTTGTGGGTTTCTAATATTAAATCTGATGGAATTAAAGAAGAAGTGACATTACTTTTTGACAGACCTTTGTGCACATGTTCATATAAAATGATAATATATTTTGATTATAACTTTGAAATATTGGAACCATATTTTATGATTAATACCTTCATTAGTAATATCCTCCATTTCTTACATATCAAATGACAATAACCGATATTGTTAAATCTTAGCAATTATTAACTGATTGATATCAGTTAACATTAAAACTCATGAGAATTTTGAAGGGATGATTTTGATAAAGTTCATAAAGAGGGAAAACATTGACTCAGATTACAAAGGATGCATGCTTTAGGGTGAATTGCAAATGTCAAAAACAAAGGAAACAAGAAGGGATATAAATTGTATCCATGGACTTTTTTTGTTCTATTTTCAACTCCTATTTGCTGGTAGCATTCAGAACAAAACATTTAACAGCAAATAAAAAAAGATAACATTATTCTTACCTGCAGACAATAAGTACAAAAAAAATAGAATCCCAATTCATAAAAGTAAGAAAAAAAATGAAAATTCTATCAGTCACTAATTTGACATGCCATTTTTTAACCAAAAGAAAATCTACTTTTCATTTTTGTTTTATGAATTGGATAAAGCAAGTATTATCAATGACTATGAGAAGTGTTGTTAGTATATTCAACCTCATTTGGACACTCAAATCTCTTTGCATAGTTGCTGTTGGGAAAATGACATATTAATTTTTATATATCAAGAATTTTAAGAAAATCTTTGACAAAAAGAAACTAAATGAAATCAGCTAGAATATATACCCAAAACACGTATTAAAAAATCAGAAAAATTAAAATTTAAAATTTCAACATCTCTTCTTAGTCCAATGATGAAAGGTATCACATGAAAAGATTTTTCCATTTTGTCATAGATTTTCATAAAATAGTTACTATTATAAAACAGCTTCCATCTGAACTAATTTTTCTCAAAAAAAAAAAAAAGCGATGTAGGTTCAATCCCTACCAAGAGTCACATTTTCTTTAAAGACTGGTAGATACTAATTTTACTATTTGAAGAAAACAAGGATGTCTACTCAGCCATGTGTCAGTCAGTCAGTTAACTGCCATACGTGATACACATTTGGGCGATCATGTCTCGAAAGAGACATGACTGATTGGGCAGAACATTATCTTGCAGTAGGTTGCCATTACTTTCTGCAGTAGACTGGTTGCCGACCAAGGCTATAGAATCCAATCTTTCCTGTTATTTAACCCATAACTGGAGGGAAGATGCAGATTAATGCCTTTCCCAAGGGTATTTGCACATAAGTGAATTCAAGGAATTTAACTGCAATTTGAACTCAGCTCCCAGATTTCTCATTCCAAGCCAATATCCACTGCACCACAATGCACATCCATATGTACTGAGTATAAATAGCATTTCTTATACAACTAATAATGATGATGATGATTGTAATAACTAAAGTCATTTCTTCATTTGGAAGCCTAAGTAACTCACTTAATAAATGGACTAATCTCATATCCAGTGATCACATTTCAAACACAATCATCATCACCATCAGTTGCCATTTCTGCATACAACAGATTACAGACAACTTATTTCCCACTATTTATTATAAACCTTGGGCAAGTTTATTTTACTACTCTTAGTAACTACAGAATTATTGTTATCCTTGCACTTTTATTTTAGTTTTTCTGTTTTTTTTCCCAGGCACCACACCCTCAAAACACAGTTTAGTAAGCTCCATACTTGATCTTTCAATATGTCTAAATAGTTTCAAGGATTTGCAACAAATGTTATCAAAGAGTTGAGGCTGGTTACATTTCTAAGAGTGGTTGTTTTCACTTTTAGTTTTTTGATTGGTGATGATGCATATCATATGGTTTTGAAAAAATTAAATTTGAGTTGAAAATATTTCTTTTTGAGTTCATATGACACAAATGAGATAAAACTGGAATACTGTATATAAGGTGTGTCATTATTTTAGTGTAGATTGCTTTCCTAAAGCAATGCACCTAATGTTTATTTGGTCTTTTACAGTAATTTCTTGGTCATTCTACAAACACACTTAACAACAGAGTAACGAGAGACAATCTATACTGTAAGATGTAAGAAAACTTGCAGTAAAACATGGTCAAAAGAAACTTGTACAAAAGCAGAAGAAAATAATGTTCTTCATCATATTTGTAAAATCCATTAAGGTCAACATTTAATGAAGTTCTACATCACAGCATTCAAGAATGTGGGTGGGGGGAGGTCTTTCATTCAAAGATTAAAAAAAAATCCAGTAAGGAAACTAACATGCAATAAAAAAATAAAAAAATAAAAAACTATAAACTCCATATTATGCAGGAAGTAATTTCACAAATTTAGAAGCAGGGGAAGGATTTTTTTTTAATCAATAAATCTAAAATTAAAAGATGACAAAGAAACTCTACAAAAATTTTATCCAAATATCAATACTAATTTCAATTTTTTTGTTTTTGTTTGTTTATTAATTTTTTTGTTAATTCCTCAGAAAAAAATCTTGTGCTAAAAATGAATTCAAACTTTTGATCAAAGACCAAAAATGATACACAAAAGACTAACCTCCCCAAATTATTAATTGCTACTTCCCACACAAAAATGAAGGACATAAATTCTAAAATTAGGAATTATGATACTTTTTTTCTGTTTATTTTTCTAAAAACTAATAACAGGAATATTCTATAGATATAGCATCAATTCAGGTCTATCCTTGGTTTAAGGCCAACTCATCAAAATAACATCACAAGACAAAATTTGGTGTGTTAAATACAACATCAAAACTGGTGTCATCATTTCATGTTGAAGAATAATTGACTATTTACAGTGAAATAGATCAAAGGCTGCTCACCTTCTTATCCCCACCACCTGGTTTGTGAGTTAGATTATCCTTTGAACCAATCTTAGATTGGGCATTCCATTCCACCTTCTCATCCAAAATCTGATTTGAAGGCAAGTCAAGTAAACCAAACAATGACAACTATGTCTCTTAAGAATCAAAACTGATAGTTGTAATTTTACTTAAAAAAAAAATAAGTAAACAAAAATTGCTCTTAAGGGGTCAGCATTTTGGTCAATTCTTTTCAAAATGGACCGTTGATAGATATTAAACAATAAAACAGAATAACCAATAGAAATTAAGTCAAATATTCTAAAAGTAATCCTTATCTTACCTTTGGTTATATAAAATGAAAAACAAAAAGAAAACTCAAAGACAAATCATAGTTTAACTTAATCAATATTTGATAGTTTAAACAAACACAGAAAGTCTTTTGACTTACAAAGAGACAATTTGTTATCTAGAAATGTTCAAATGAAATTATGAACATGTAACACTTGGAATTTTTAAACGGTTGTTTGAAAAAGTGTTAGCACAAACACGATTAACAATGAGTTGTTGGTCAATTGTTAAATGCACATTCTATCAATGTCATAGTTTGATGCAACTGATCATTCTTAATCCAGAATGAAACATGCTGCTTAATTCTACGTATCAAAAAGCTGATTACCTCTAAAGACTTACAAGCCCTTTTTTACCAAAAGTAATTTTTTTAAAGTCTCTGCTTCTGTATTCTTTACTTATGAATTTTTCCAGCTTAAAATTGTTAAATTTTGGTTAAATGTTTGCACAATTAATAACGAATAAAACCCACTTATTTTGATGAAGTGACCCATATACATTTTAACAAGTGAGCCATTAACACAAAATCAGTGTGCACTTTCAAAAATGATATATTATTCATATGGCTATTAAAGTGATAACAGAAACAGTTCAATTAATACAGTTTAAGACTTTCTGTATTTAATTTGAAAAAGCACTATTAATATTAAAGATGTGTGTGTGTGTGTGTGTGTGTGTGTGTATATATATATATATATATATATATATATATATATATAGTAGAAGAATCTGACCACTGACAAGTACTGGCCTAACTAGTCAACCCTACTCACCTTCTTATCCCCACCACCTGGTTTGTGAGTTATATTATCCTTTGAGCCAATCTTAGATTGCGCACTCCATTCCACTTTGTCATCCAAAATCTGATTTAAGAAAGCAAATCAGAAAAGACCCAACATAATAGCTATTTTCTTCCATTAATGAAAATTGTTAGAATGCTGTTACTTAAATTTTTAATGGCCTCAAAGTAAATATATTTTTAACAGTTTCATACTGAATATATTTTTTACTGGACCTATTTTGAATAAAATGTTATAAATCTTGCTTTTTTTTTTTCATGATTAAAAATAGTTATCATTCAACAATGAATGTTTTCAAGATCCAATGTTAAAATCTCATTATGAATATGTAATTGCGTTTTTGGACCTTAATATTATCATGATATCAAAAAATGGCAACAACACAAACTAAAACATTCCATATTTAATTTAAAAGGAACCATTTTTCAGAAAAAAAAAAACAAGGACACAAGACAAAATTGATGTCTTGATCATTTTAAGCAGGTTCAATAGGTCAACCCTACTCACCTTCTTATCCCCACCACCTGGTTTGTGAGTTATATTATCCTTCGAGCCAATCTTAGACTCGGCACTCCAGTCGACTTTTTCATCCAAAATCTTTTAGGAAAATAAATCAGAGAAGTAACCCAAAACAATGGCTATTTTTTCAAGAATCTAATATAATGAAGTAAGTTCAATGTTTAATTGTTGGATAATAATTTAAATCAATTCTTTACCTGAAGTTTTTAAAATTTAGAAAAAATATCATTTACCAAATATTTTTTCTTAATGACAAATGTCTAAAATTCAAGTTTTATTACACAATGTTAATATCTTTCTTTTTTTGGGGCGGAGGGGATCATTTTCCATACAGTTATTTTAAATGAAGCACAATTTCAGACGTTTGTTCATAATGTATGTCAGTTTTTAGAAAAATATTCCACATTCTTGGAATCAGAGTGAATTTTAGTGGTGGGTGCCAAGCCCTGAAAATTTCAATTTCTTTTAAAATCTGGTGAAGCCGCACCTGGTGTTTATATGCCTATACGTGTATAAGTCAACTTATTCTTTTTTTTTTCTTTTCTTTTAAGTTCATAATGAATTTCTTGCAAGGATGGTTACACTTTGTTAGTTAATTGTATTAATGAGATCTATATTGGCCTCAGACATTTCATGAAACTAGTCCATATGAAATTTATACATGCTTATGAATTCTGAGGAGAGCTAAAAATGTACTGGCCTAACCCAAAAGAAATGAAAAAAAAAAATTCTGATCAGCAGAAATTAGATCAGGCCAAGAACATTTTGCCATGAAGATTGGAAATCAGACATATCACAAGTCCTAAACATAATTTGTGGTCCATGCTGATCAATTCAAAGAGTCTAATACCCTCAATTGCTGAATATATCTTAGCATAATCAGCAAAAAATATAGGCAGAGGAGAATTAAGGTGAAAGTTTGGTTTCTGGAAAATCTTACATTTGTCAGACTGACAAAAAATAGAAACAAACCCTACTTTCTAAGCCTTGATGCATTGGCCTTATACATTCTGACCTTCTTTAGGTATCTATCAATGCAGGTAGCCTTCAAAGAATTCCAAATTGAATGCTTGATTTATTATTCTCATTCTGCTGTCACATGTCTAGGGATATCTTATCTTTGTTACATTATTGTTAGTCCTGTTTCCACTGAGTCTGAGTGAATCCATATTAGCTGGTTCAGTGATTGAACTCATAAATATTATATCACCAAATTCACAAACTAACCCTTTAAACCTCTCAGACCAGTGACTCCTAAATGGTGCAGTGAACCACATAAGTGCAGTAGAAGAGAATACAAGGTGAGGTGGAATGATTGAAAGAAAGATTTAGAAAGCTTCAAAAAATTCATTTGCCAAAAATAAATATGATTTCAAAATTTAAAATATTATTATGGATTACTTGTAATTGCATACATGAGTCTTCCTCCATCCCCATGTCTCTTTGCTTTTTGTATTGTCTTCTTTTGTCACTTTGGAACTTAGGAAAGACCTGAACACAAAAGGTGAAATATACAAACATATTTCTCATATTATATACTGATTCTTTTTTGTCTTAATCTTGATTGTTATAGTCACAAGGTCTGATCTTTTCAGCTGAGGAATCATCACTATTATTATTATTATTATTATTATCATCATTGTCATCAGACTAGTGAACTTATTTTGGCTGCAAAAATCATAATGTTTCGACCCTTATGCCCTTCGGCCTTCTTCAAATGTGACAGTAAACTTCTGGAAATTTCAACGTGAACTCTTTATTCTTTTATAGAAACAGCGTAATTATAACAACCAGGATGAGGATAGTAGCCTAAGTAAATTAGTTTATAATAATGATAATTCTTCATCTAAAAAGTCTAGACAGAATTTTTTCATTCCACCACAGTCAAAGGATAAATATTGAAACTGAGATTTTTATCAAACTAAATGTTTGAAAAATACTAGAATTTTAAAAAATAAATACAAAACTTCTTAGAGAAGTGGCTGAAAATTTATTTGAGAATGATGAATTACAAAGATTTATGAAATATTTGAAGCTAGATGTCTTTGACATTTCTTCCCCTGCTACCAAAATTTCTCTAGTAAATGATATGTTAAAAGATTTCACAAGATGATATCAAATCAAGAAATGGAACTATAATTTAATAGGTGGTTATCTGTGAGGGCACCATGATGATTCATATCATTAAAGAAAACACTGAGAAACTGTTTATTCACAATTTGCAAATTTTGATGTTGACTTACACATGTATAGTAGAATATAGATTATTTGTACAATAATTTTTTTAATAAAAACACCTGGTTAATTCTCTCAGTATTACATATATATATATATATATATATATATATATGCAAACATTGACATTCTCATAAATGCTTGAAAAGTTTATCAAAAATTGTGAAAACAACATCCATGAATAAAACTGACAATCAAGAAGAATTTTTAATATAATTGCTAATTTTAATCGTCATCAACACAAAAACTGTTATAACTAAAAGATTCTAAATATTTGTTAAGTTTTGTTTTTTGTACTATTTCAGTTTCATCATTTTCAAAGTTAGCATCATGATGTGATAGTTCATGCTATGTGATATAGTAATTTTGTGTTATTGGTAAGGATTTGTCAGGTTTCTGATTTTTTCTTTTATCATATTTAAGAAAAAACATACTATATACATTTTATAAAAAAAATAAATAAAACAAATAAGACGATATGACATGAACCAATGCATAAAAATGCAAAGTGATTTTTGAAAATGATAAAATTGGAATAACACAAAATAGCAAAACATTTTGAAAAAAGGCTGATGAAAGCCACAAGCACTAAGACATTGGACACTATATATGCAAAGTTGTACCAGAAAATTGGTCCAAAATATAAAAAAAATGAATTAACTTTTAACAAAGACTTTTCATTGGTCTTTAATCAACTTGTGTGTGCGTATGTGTTATATATATATATATATATATATATATATATATATATATATATATATAGTTTTAATCACCATTATTTATCCAACTCTTTCAGAATCCTCTGTACTGTCATTGACACACAAACACTGTGAAATGTTCATATTGAAACTTCCAACATTAATGCCAAGCAGGACAGCATGTTGTTTCCAAATTAATGGCAGAGTCAATTGCATCATGGTGCTCTTTTTCTCACACAATACCCAACTGACCTTTCTATACTGTGCAATTGACAAAATCAAAATCAAAAATATGAAAAGGTGATAATTTACTCATTGCACTCTGTGTGTGTGTGTGTGTGTATATATATATATATATATATATATATATATATATATATATATATATATATATGACAGTCTAATGACAGATTACCCAAGGGAAACAGGTTTGAATCCTGCTGAAGGATGCATATTTTTCTAACAAGATTTCTTGAATATTCAGGCTGGTAGATATAAATAAATAAAAAGAGAGAGCACCTACTCAAATATGAGTATACATTAAAAATAATGTTTGAATAAATTAAATACATTTAAATAAAAGTTGGGGAATGGTAAGTGAATATCAGATATAAATCAAACTGTCAAATATAATTGAAAAGATCCGAAAGCAATGTTTTTTTTTTGTTTTGTTTTTGCACTATATCCCTTCAGGACATAGATAATCACATGGCTTTCCCCAGCTTTCTTTTCTTTTATAATCTATGAATTGCTACGAGTTCTTGTGAAAGATAGTGGATAGCTTCGTAATACTTTAGAGCATGATTTTCAATTTAGAGTTTTCCTTTTTAGACAGGCAGAGAAGACTAATGGATTCCTGCCTTTCCCAGGGGCATCAGTGCCAAAATGAATGCAACTGACTAGGCTGGAAAGTAACCTCTATACTGTCGGTTACACTTTCTATGCTGATAATATCAGAATAGTGTGGAACTCTAACAGACGGAAATGGATGACACAATGAGAGAAGCAAACCACAATGTTTCAAGATTTAGAAATGTTTTAATACAAAAATCTGTTTCATTTTTCACTTTCTTTTTTTTAAAATTTTTCTCTTTCCTTTTCTTATTTTAAATAAACCTCTTCGGGAAGAGGTGGGTGACATTTTTATTCCAATAGAAATATTCTAACAGAAAAAAATAAAAAAATAAAAATAATGAAAATAGTTTGAATATTTTCTGTTACACTAAATTACAAATCAAGTTACACAAGTAAATAACTTTGAATAATAGACTAATAAAACAACAACAAAGACTGTATTTTAAAAAAAAAGGTAATAAGAAAAAAGTTGATCAGTGTATTACCGGAGGATAATGCTTTTAAGGCAAGCAGGTTTTTGAAAATGTACAGCATTAAGAGTAGACAAATAAAAGAAACAGTAACAAATAGATTTCTTCACGGAAATTAATCCACTCATCAGTTTAGATAATACAATTGAATTTATTTACAAATATCATATATTGTTGAAAATATATTGCATAAAATTCATTAAACTAATGTTTAAAGACATTATATAAAAAAGTTATTGATTTTTGGTTTTTAGAAATTTATGGAAATAATTAAAAATAAGCAAATGATGCATTAGTAACTCAATATTTAAGGTAATGACAGGTTCAAGTGTGCTTTTTTGACCCCACAGCAAACTTATGACCTTACAGTAAACTTGACCGTGTCTCACATATTATGCTTCTGAGGATATGGTTTACAAGCCATAATAGAATAGCAATCACCTGAACACTGACCAATAAAATTAAGAAGAATATTACATCAACAATCAATGTAACTTGAGGCTGTCATAATTGTCAAATTAATAAATTGACTTACCTTTTTATCACCACCTCCAGGTTTGTGTGTTATATTATCCTTTGAGCCAACTTTTGGTTGAGCACTCCATTCCACTTTTTCATCTAAAATCTGATTTAGAAAGACAAATAGAAAACAATGACCATCCATTTTGTTTTTATTTTTCAACTTTTTCCTTAAAAACCAAAAAAAAAAATATATTACTAATTTGAACATCTGATACAGTGAAATTTTTACTTACAAAGATAGTGATTCACAGATGAAAAATATTAATTAACCAATATCATAAAGTATATATTGATATTTTTAATTCTTTAAATTTGTTATAAGTCTAATTATGTTTTATAATTATCCATTAATGTTATCCAATTGATTTTAAACACCATTAGAAAAGTATTTTATCACTGTTAAGCTTCCATAGTATACAAAAGAAAATTATTTGTCTTTGCTTATAGTCATTCTATAACAAAGACTTTTATTACTTTGTGACATCAGTCAATAAAAATTTGAATTGGAGCTAACAACTTGAAGAAAATATTTTGTTTCCCAGTCCTATAACTTAAACAGTTATGAAACTTAAGCAATATATCACTCCACTCCAGACCAAAAATGTGACTCATTTATACAATTCTTATTGCTCCAGGAAGTACTTGGCTTAATCCTGCCTTGTGTTATTCTTTACAAGAGCCAGATTAGACCAAAAAAGATGTATTGTTGCCATACATGAGCTGGTGCTGCTCCATCTTCACTTTCCAGCCGTGATAGGATTCAAAATTGTTAAAGCTGTCTTTTGGGTAGGAAGACTTAGTCTCTGCTATGTATTCCCTTCTCTACATATGCAATGTTGAAAGCCTATTCCTACCCTATCATGATTACATGTTCAAATGAGTTCCATTCTTCAGCTCTATTAGTTCAGACCTTGACAGCTAGAACACATCATGCCACTTCCAAAGAGTCAAATCACCCTAATTTCCAATGTTTTAAATAACACAGCTTTCCCACCCCACCAAGACCTGCTACTTTGTGAAACAAACTTGCATGTAAATACTTCTCTGAACACTACAATCTTCAAGTTAAGAGTCTCTTATTATCTAGCCTCCTTATCCTCACAGCATTCACTTCTAATCTACTCTTTCATTCATATCACTCACCTCATACATCATTACCAGTTTAATACTAACCCACTAGACTGAGTGACTCTCAAGCATCATACTGAGTGAATTTTAATATCAAAATAAAATTAATACAGCAGCAATTTCTAAAGGCAGCAATTGATGTAAAGCATTCAAAATTAGCCAATTGGAATGATACTGTTTTCCACCAGGACAGTGCCAGGCCCAACAGGAATCGGTACAGCTTGGCTGGGATGCCCTACTACACTTACCATACTCACCTGACCTTTCATCTTGGCATTGCCATTTATTTCAAATCCTACAAAGTTCTCTTAATGGGAAGAACTTTAAGTCTCTGGAAGTCTATCAAACCACTTAGACCAGCTCAGCATCAAGAAAGACATCAAGTTATTAGAGGATGGAACCATGAAGTTGTATCAAAGATGGTGCAAGGTAGTGGAACAAAATGGCACACAAGCAGTTGAATAAATCTAGATACAAATCTTCAACTATTGACATTGAAATTTACTTAAAAAACACTACAAACTTTTGTTCCAACCCAAGACAACAATTTTTAGAGCCTTACAATAAATTCCTTCATATATTTTATCAAACAGCAAAATTCATTTTCCATGTAGACATAAAAAATGGCTATGGGTTAAATAGCAAGGAAAACTGAGCTCTCTTGCTATGGTTGGCAACCAGACTCTAAGAAGAACAACTCTGAATTCAAAACCATATGTAATGCTGGTGAAGCAAACTCTATTCAGCCATGGAAAGGGTTATGGAGTTCACATCCCCATACTGCAGTTCACTGTGGACTATGATCTCAACTGAAGTCAATGAGATATATGAATAGATACCAAAACTTTCTTTAAATCAAAAAATCAATTAATTTCTTAATAGAAGTTTTTAAGAGTTTTCCATATGAGACAGATTTCGTTTAGTTATAAATTGATAATTGAGAAATTTTAAAGCATATCCATCATTTTCTACATTTCTGTAGACATTCTCATCAAGCCATGAATGTTAATGCTTGGTATGCCATTTTGTGATCAGTTTTTAAAATTCAATCATTTAAAAATTTGTTGAAGATTATTTTCAAAGTAATATTCAAGTGATCATTAAAACATAATTTGAAATAATATAGAAACTTATTTAAAAGGAAAAATACAGATTTCTAAACATAACTGCTATGTTATACAAACATTTCATGGAAAAATCCCGAAAATTATATCAAGAGTTTATCAATTAAAAAAACATTTAGCAACTAATATCAATGAAAAATATGAGAATTTCAATATTTGAAATAATAAATTCCACAAACGGAAAAACGCTGATTCAAGTTGGATATGCTTAAAAGATGTCCCAGGAGAAAAAGAAAGCAAAATTCAGTTTTTTCATTCTTGTTCATTGGCTCAAGTTTTATTGATAGAAAATCTGTGAAAGTTCTTAGAGAATAAAGTAATCAATGATGTCCTTTTTAACAATGTATGTTAACTACAATTCAATGTCAAATATGAACAGATTTAATCTTTTTCAAAAATAATGTCAGATGTCTATTGTTATTATTACATTATTATAAGTGGGGGTGTAGAAAATACAAGCTGATTGACAACTTTTACAAATATTTAACTTAGCCATTTTTATGTCAACTGAATTAAACAAGAAAGTCAAAGCCTGAAGCCATAAAAACTGGTTTGCATACATTTAAAACATCAGAGAACACTCCAACTTCTGAGGAGATAATCTAATCTCTTCTTTGAGCCTTCGATTTTGTCAATAAAAGCATTTTAATTTATCCAAGATCAAAGATACAAAAAAGGTTATTAAATTTTCTGAAAAAGAGACAATATTAATTTCTCTTCTTTTGACAATAACAACAATTTAAACGATCTTCAAATATTTTCATATTGCTTGATGAAAAATTGTGAAAATGTTAAGACAGTTTTCACTTAAAAAAAATCTCTGTTCAAAATCAAGAACATGAAATCCCTAAATTTAAGACAAAACTATAAATTCTGAATTAGACTTCAATAACATTTACTAACAACACTTGTTTATCCATTGAAAAAGATCACCTACCCATTATAATCATAAATAAAGGAATGAGGATGATGATGATGGTCTCAGTCTAGTCGAGAACATACAGATTCTTAAAAAGAAAGATTCTTCGTGAGAGAGTTTGTAAACAACTGATGACTGTTTACAAAAGAACAAATGCCTCTAAAAGCAAGAATTGATTCTAAAATTTTAATCATGTTAAAAAAGACAAAATCAAAATCAAATCTGAATGTTAAAAAGTATTTGAGTTTAAGAATGAAACAAGAACTAACCCAGGAGTAAAAGAAATAAACACACATATATGTTCATATATATATATATATATATATATATATATATATATGAACAAACATAAGATACAAACTCACAATGTTCTGATTCAACAAACACACACATGTTAAAAGTTGAAACATTAAAAGAAAATATGAATAACACTAAAGAACATTTTTACATTTCCTTCTTTAAACCAGGAAAAATAACTGAATTATGTGTCAAACACAAAACAACATGACTAGCATTTAGATTCTTGCATTGTATCAATTTCAAATTACAATGGTAATTTATATCTCAGTATTTTCTTCATAAATTTCTGATATCACAAAAGCAATGGTAACAATTCAATTCATACAGTTTAAGGATTTCTGTATTCAATGAGAAAAGAACCATTCTTTAGCCTAAAACAAGGACACAAGACAAAATTAAGTGTGAAAGTAAGCACATTAAAATCGGTGTCACCTGTACAATTTCAAGTAGGAGAATTTGACCACTAACTACTAATAGTCCAATTGGTCAACCCTACTCACCTTCTTATCCCCACCACGTGGTTTGTGAGATAGATTAGTTTTCGAGCCAACTTTAGATTCGGCATTCCACTCCACTTTCTCGTCCAAAATCTGATTTAGGAATGTAAATCAGAAAAAAGACCCATAATAAATAGGTTTTTTCTTTCTTTTTTTTTTTTTAGTGTCAAATTTGATTCTTCAATTTTCACATATTTTCATGAGAAATGAAAATAAGATAAGCAATCATTTGAAAGACTTTCTAAAGAAGCATTCAAAACAAACGGAATTTAGAGAAGAAATTTGTCATTTTTAATCCTATTAGTCTTTTGTTAGAAATGAGAACCATATGAATTAATAAATTATGATCATCATCATGATTTAATTGAAAGAGGATCATTAAATGTTTGATCAGTTCAATGCTAATAAAATATTAGAATTGACTTTGATTACATTTAATCTAATATTGACGGTTGTCATTTACAATAGTAACCAACCAAAATTGCAGGAGCATGGAAAATAACAACAGAGACAATGTTTCTTTCCAAATATTGCTCTAGATCCAGTAATTTTTATATTAATGTTAATATGACATTTCTATGACATTTTTAAAGTTTTCATTTGTTCCCTATTTCCAATTTACTTAAAATATTGATGAAAGTGTAAAGAAATCAATTTTTAAAGGATCCAAGAAATAAAAGAATAAAGAAAGTAAGCAACATTTAATCTTAAACAGTGCCAATGATGATAATTACCCTATTTTATCAATTAAGATTAAAATATATTCTCAGCATATGACAAAAAACAGAATAAATTTGTGAATAGAGTGAAAAATATAAAGATCTGGATAAATTTATGAATAGATAGAGGAAGATAAAAATTAAAATCAAAAAAATTAAATATGATAAAACTTATAAAGTACCCAAAATCATTTTAATAAAATCGATTACATAAAAAAAATAAAAGGAAAAATATATAAAGAAACCGATATACTTTAAACATAAATAATATTACTGTTTTATAATGTTGAAAATCAATGACCATAATTAGGCGAAAAATACTATTGTATATAGGAACCCATTTCAAAAAGTCTGGAAAAAAAAGAAAAGAAAGATAAACACAAAATATGCACCCACCCACTTAGACAAATAATTATACCCACTTTAAAATCCTTTTTTTTTTTTGAGATTTGTGCCAAAACTAGAGAAAAGTGAATAGAGATTAAGAAAATAATGTTGCTTTAAATTATTTTGTTCTGTAAGTATTTTAAAAGAGAGAAAAATAACAGTAATTTTAACTTTGAAAATTGTATAAATTAGCCATTAGACAAAATATGGTTGATTTAACACTCGTGGATTATGTAGAAATATATTTTCTGGCACAAATATTTTGCATTTTCTTTTCTTTTTTAACCATTATTAAATTCCATTAAAAGTGTCAGTTAATACAGTTTTAGGCATTCTGTATTCAATGAGAAAAAAAAACATTATTCAATATAATGCAAGGACAGTAGAAAAAAAAATCAGTATGTTGAACACATTAAAACATTCTACATCCCCCCTGTAGAATTTCAAAGATTTTTTTTTTACCCTCTCTCTCTCTCTCTCTCTCTCTCTCTCTCTCTCTCTCTCTCTCAAACATGTCAACATTACTCACCTTCTTATCCCCACCCCCTGGTTTGTGAGTTAGATTATCCTTTGAACCAATCTTAGATTGGACATTCCATTCTACTTTGGCATCCAAAATCTGAGTTAGGAATGCAAATTAGAAAAAACTGTCAATAAAAACAAGTTTAGCTTCAAAAGTTACAAAATCTCCCTCAATTTGAGGATTTAAAAAAAAAGAATTTACATGACGCAAGTAAATTCTAACAAAAGTCATTAATTCGTTTATGACAGGTGATCAAGTGATGCTTTAATTTCTAAAACAAGTGAAATGTATGTTGTCATAGACAATGGGTCAGTGAAAAAGTAATGCCAGTTCAAATAGTTTAAAATTATTTAAAATGATTAGTCACAATTAAGAGGACTTTTTTTTAGTTATAAACTATACGGTGTTTAGAAGCTCAGGTGAACAATTTGTGAATTTACATTCCTTTTCACTATTCATAACAACAAGTACAAAGTAATCACCGAATTTCTGTTTTTTTGAAGCAGAAAGTGAAACAAGGATTCCCAGAAGGTTAGTTACTGTTTATGAAAAGGCTGCATTTGATATAAGATGAGTAAGTTAGGTAAGTTACTGGAAATCTCAGAGAGAAAGTATCCATGAAGGAACAAAGGGTGGTTACTGAACAAAAGCTTCTGGAGCTTACCCAATAATTATGACAACACTCAGAGAATAAAATTTCTCAACTGATGATGAAGTGAGAGAGGCAACTGATACAAGTCTAAGAAAGCAGCCAAGATTGCTTGTACATGACAGTCCCTGTAGATTGGTGCAGTCATTTGGCTACTCAAATTCTTGTGCAAAGCAGGTTTCCCACACTGCTAACAGACCTGCATAAAGCATCTAGAGATCCACAACATGAAATAGCATCTTCTTAAACATATGATAGAATGAACAAGGCAACTTACACATGGCTAAGAAAGCAGCCAAGAAGTTTCTGCAAGACAGGCACATATGCACTCAAATTCAAAGGTGCAATACCTTCAAAAGGAGTGAAACTGTTTTAAGGACTACATTTGAAATCCTGAAATCTTTGAGTTCATTCTGGTATGATTTGTGTGCTTTATACTATTATCAACTGTGGCGGCAGCTTTATCTCATATACAAGAATTTAATTTCTTCTTTTCTGATCGTTTCTTTAATGATGATAGTGTTGATGACTAAGCAGACCAGTTCTTGTATGGAAAAGCTGATAACATTGGCCACATAGTAATGTTGGTAGAGGATAAGGTCAAATTTATAAAGCCTTTCTCTTGTCATTTGTCTTTTTCCTTTTCCCTTCTGCTAGTTTCAGTGGTGATGGAATATCACCAGTTAATATGGTTTTGTGCATGTGTTTCAGTGGCTTTCAATGTTCTGAGTTGATCCTTGTATCTTTAAAGAGGGCAACCCTGCGGTCTTTTCACTGAATAAGACTTGACATGGAATCATCTTCCATTCTTACTACATGTCCTGACCATCGAAGACAGTGTTTAATGATCAGTGATTCAATGCTTTGACTGTTGGCTTTTTCCAGGACTTTGGTGTTGGTCCCATAGTAATTCCATATTACATTTAATTTTACTATTAAATCCATTGTAATTAATAGAAGTTTCTACAAAACAGGCACACATGCTCTCAATTCAAAGCTTTGAGTACCTAACTAATATAATCATATCTTTCATCACTGATACCTGTGGTGAAACTATCCAATATGGGATCTCAATTATGTATAACATTTCAAAAATGCCACACTAAAACTAACAAAACCTTCATTCAACATTTACTTCTTGTTAATGAATAAAACAATCAAAATTACTCAAATAAAATCATGAACTTTTGATCCAGATGCACAACAACTTATTTGAACATTAGAAAAAGGAAACCAACTTTGTTGGTTTTATTTAATAAAATTTGTTAATTTTATATATATATATATATATATATATATATATATATATAGTGTATTTAAGCAGCAATCTCTCTTTTATGTGTTTCATTAAAAATTACTGACAAGGTACTGTAATTAAGTTTTTATTACATTTTTCTTGCATTTGTACAAGTGATGTAAAAAAAAAACTAGTCATTTTCAATAAAACACACACATTATATATATATATATATATATATATATATATATATATATATATATATATTGTGAAGAATGCTGAAAAGTTCTCAGTCTAACCCCCTTCAAATAACCAAATATTTAACCCTCTAGGGCCATTCATATCATATTTGATACAGTATTTCCCTATAAGGAAACATTTGGTATTCATTGACTAAGCAGTCAGTACTGCTTTCATTTAAAATTTATAAAATATTTCTCTTAAAAAATTTTTCAGGAAAATATTTCTTTCAAGGCTTGTTTTCATACTGTATCAAATATGATACGAATGGCCCTAGAGGGTTAAACATCAGAATTTTGGGATGGGATTTCCTGACTTCCTTGGCCCATCAATTTTTTAGCACTTCCTCATTTATGAATTCTATTTTTAATGTCTTTTGATAAAAAATATTATTTTGATAAAAATTTAAATATCACTGACTCTTCTCAGTAACAAATAAATGAAAACAAGGGAAAATCATAGGTACTGCCCAAATAATATTTTAATGTAAGTAAAAATTGAACATTCTCGCATAGCAAATAAGAAAGAATCAACATTTCTTTTTAAATAAGAAATCCTTTAATATAAGAAGGAATTGAATGTTCTTCTAAACAACAAACAAATCACTGATTCTTCTCAAATAAGTTAATATCATTTGGAATAATAAATAATAAATTCAAGTTCACAAAGATAAAGGGCAAACTAGAATAGGAATTGGAGAAATATGTTCAAGTCCAATTCACAATCTGTATTTTTTACCATGCATTGTAAAAGCAACCAGGTTTCTATGAAAAGAAAAAAGAGGGGATTCTCTGTTAGGGATTTTCATATTAAATGCTGCAAACAGACAATAGGAAGATTTGCATGAGCCAAAAGAAATTAAAAATGATCTAAAATCCATGCTTGAAAAAATCTACAAATAGGAATTGGGACCAGACGACATAATAAATCTATTTGTGTTGAGTAGCTAATCAGAAATTTGTGTCCAAAGGTAGAATATCATTTTATGATGATATATCTTCCTGGTGTCAGTTTAAAATGATGCCTCTTTTTTTTCCATATTTTTTCTGAACTATAATTATAGCTTCTGAAAGTGAAAATTTCACTGAAAAGTGTTGGGATTTCCAAGTTTTCATCTGAAATCATGAAAAAAATGAATTCTAAGCTAAATGGTCACAGTATATGGAAAAAAGGTGTCAGTTTAAACTGTCATGATATGAGCCAACTTCGATTTCTCCCCAGCAAGAGATGCCTCAAGTTTAACTCATACCATCAGCATGCTGGTCTTAGACCAGAATTCAACATGCAAAATACTGATAAATAGAAATGATTCAAGTTACTAAAGAACCTATATCCTCCTGACATCAGTTTAAACTGATGCCTTCTTTTTTTGCATATGTAAACTATAACTGGAACGTCAAAATTTCACTGAAATATTCTGGAAAATTTCAAAGCTTTCATCTGAAATCAAAAAAATTACCAATTTGAACAGAATGGTGGCAATATATAGTAAAAAAAAGGTGCCAATTTAAAATGATACCAGAAGGATATAGTTTAAATCTATTTAAATAGCATCAATAAAGTGAGAAACCTTCAGAGAATTAATTTTTCAATGAAACTTTGTATTTAAAATTAGTTTAAGTATGCAATAAAAATGACTATTTCTGTCCAATAATAGCTGCTACATTTTACATTTGAAATGTGTATACAAATGTAAGAAATAAATAGGAAATATTTGCCAATTTTTCTGACTCCAAAAATAACATTAAATCTTTTAATTATTCCTATACTACATACATTTCATCTTTCTAGCTAAAAATATTATTCAAGATGAGAATTCAGTATTTGTTTTAGAGGTATATATAATGCACAGTGTGTGTGTGTGTGTGTGTGTGTATATATATATAAGTGTTATTTTAGTAGATACATGTAAGTGTCCATCTCCATTTTTCCTTTATCTTGGGAAGTCATCTTTCAGCAAGGCCAACTTTAACTGTTTGGCCACATTATACCTATTACTTCTTTTATTAAATTTCATACACTGAACAACTTTTACAATATAAACTATTGTGGAATTTATATAAGATCTATGCTAATCTTGTATGCCTTACACATTCATTTGAACTATTTTATGCTAAAAAAGAGTCAATGTTGTCCTATTCAATGTTGAAGCATTCAAACAATGAATATGCTTATATTTCAAACCAGAACATGCTCATGTTGATTGCTACACTCAAAATATTCCAACCCTCATCTCTAACCTTCTTCAGACATCACTTGTTAAAATTCTGTTGATTCTTCAACTAAACCAAGGTGTGTGAAGCAACAAATAGGTGAATAAGACTGATAAGTATTAAAGGTAAAAAAAGACTCAAAGTAAGGGACAACATTTCCTTTGATTTCTTTAAATACTTTAAGCTTTATAAGTAAATTTCCAGGCAATTTTTTTTCTACAAAGAAGAGTCAAATTTGGTCCATTAACTGTGTATATATATATATATATATATATATATATATATATATATATATATATTATTCTTAGCTAAAATGAAAATGTTATCTATGTATCCGAAGATGGCTCATGTGGGCCAAAAGTTTAGAACCAACAAAATAAAAAAAAATATCCAAATGTTGGACAATTTTTGTCTTTATTTTTACCTGAAATTAACGCCAAAATACGATGTCTAGAACGGCTATTGATTAATCATAATAGACATTCATTGTCTGTTATATTTAACAGTATATATTTAGAAAAAAAAATATATATATATATGTCAAAGAACAGAGCACACACCACTTACTTGCTACCTAGGTTTCGACCATGGTAGTTTGCCTGAAGAGATGAGCATGGACAAAACCTAGGTAGCAAGTAAGTGGTGTGGGTTCTGTTTTTCAACATATTGTTAGCGCTGCATATTCAATTCATTTATTTTGGTTGTGCACTGAACACTTTTTTTTTCAATCTACCATCGGCTGGTTGAACCAAATCTTTGTTAAATAGTCTAATCTATCTTTATAGCCACTACTTTGGAGAGCTTTATCATACAATTCCTCTGTTTCATTAAAGATCTTAAGGTTGGAAGATAATCAGCTAATTCTGGTGTTAAAAGTCTTAGGTATCTGTTTTACAATGGGATTTAGGTGGTGAGAATTAATGTTGATGTGGTTAGGGGTTTCATTCTCTTTATGGTTAGGTTTAAAACCCCTAGCTACATTAAATAATTACACCAGAATTAACAGATTACTTTCCAACCTTAGGATCTTTAATGAAAACAAAAAATCGTATGATAAAGCACTTCAAAGTAGCCACTATAAAGATAGATTAACCTATTTAACACCCACCAATAAATTTGAATTTCCAAAGATTAAGAGTAAACATAAGAAAAGAAAATTTATGTTTCAACCCCACATCATTCTGTGGACTATCAAATATTAATGTTGGACAGTTTCTTTCTGAAATAAGTAAGCACTTTCACAAAGATAACCCTCTAAATAAAATATTTAATAGAAAAACTATTAAGATTAGCTATTCCTGCACTAGTAGTATGAACATTATCATCAATTCACAAAATAACCAGGGTTTAAAGAATTTCTATGGAGCTAATACTAAATTGTACCCTCTTGCAATTGCAGATCCAAGGAAAGTTGTCCTGTTGATGGTAAATGTAGATCTACCAACATAATCTACCAAGCTACCATTTCCCCCAATGAGAACAATAAAATTTATAAGGTATACATTGGTATTTCGGCAGGAGTTTGGAAACAAATTTTATTCTCATAGGCACACTTTTGCCAAGCCAAAAATAAAATTTTAAACAGTCCTTTTCCGAAAATATTGAAACTGAAGGAAGGTCTGAACCCACAAATAGATTGGAAATTAATAGGCTCAGCACATACTCCCAATAGTCTGAGAGATAAATGTAATCTGTGCTTAGTAGAAAATATTAGGATATTAAAATACCATCATCAAAATTTACTTCTAAATCAATGGAAGGAGTTGGTTTGCAAGTGTTGTCATAGGAATAGATTTAAACTCCCTTAATAAGGTATTAACTAAATCCCATCCTTCCCATTTAATCACTATATTAATCTTTAGCCTAAATGTATTGATACCGGTTAGAATTTAATTTTATACATATCATAACTCTTAAGTTTATTCCTACTAGCTACCCTTATCCCCTCGGGCAAGTTGTCTTCCCTCCACTCCTATGTTTAGCATGCTACTATTCCCTCTCTTCCCTTCTTTGCCTCTTCCTTATCTAAACTAACCTTTATTTCTGATCACACTAGATTTTTTTCATTTTACATTCGGCTGGGGTTGTGAAAAGCAGCTTCTAAACAATCAGTAGAAATTGCTATTTACTCAATGTAAAATATTGAATTTGCAGACAGGCCAGTTTCACTGTATCACAGCTCCTTAGTGCAGCTAGATTAACCATTTTGCCTATATATATATATATATATATATATATATAGAGAGAGAGAGAGAGAGGGGGGCAGCAATCTCTCTTTTCTGCAAGTTTCATCAAAAAGTAACAGACAAGGTGCTATGGTTAAGTTTTTTTTATATAATTTTTCATATGATCTTATTTTGTTTTTAGAACATAAGTTATATAAATATTGTCCAAATGTTTTATTTATCCAAGCACTTTCAGCTATACTTTTAAACATTATCAATGATTAATTTTGCTTTATTTTTAACTTTATATATATATTCAGGTAAAAGTAAAATAAAGCTCTTGAAATATTTTGATCTTTACCATTAATGCATATATGGTAAAATCAAATTTTATGTTTTTTTTCTTTCTTTCTTTTTTTTGGGGGGGAGGGGGGCAAGAATTTTTAAAAAATTCATGACTTTTTCATAGCTCTTGCAAAAAAGTTAATTGATTTATAACCAGGAACATAGGATAACAAAAAAGTCATAATACACAGACACATTATATAAGAAAAAGTGCAAGAAGCTGTGAACATTTTGTTTAAGGTGTGGATTTAAGTGTCCATAATGGTATTTTTGTCACTATACATGTTTCAAGTCTAAAGTTGACTCTCTTCATGCGAATAAACTTGTGACTTCACATGTCAAGATCCATTTGCTTATATATATAAAATGCTAAGATATGATAATGCTTAGAACAAAGATTGTTGCTTTTTTAGTAGTTTTACTGATAAAAGGTATTTTGGTAAGCAGTTTTTTATCATAAAGTGCTCGATATTGGGGTGGAGATAAAGCATTGATAGGTTTAATCTAAAGAATTTGTCACTTTAACTGAACAGGTTCATGCTGACTTCGAAGTTTTATGAGGACATAGAGTGACAATATCATAACAGTGTTCTCTCAAGACAGCTAAATCAGCATGAACCTGCTGAGTTAAAGTGACAAATTATTTGCATTAAACATATATAACACAATTACAACTGAAGAAATAGAATATACCTTTCTTGAATTAGTTGCTTTTGTGTTTGAAAAGATAAATAAAAAATTCATTTTGAAGACATTTTCTAACATAATAACATCAAAATTTTATAACAGCTATAAAATGTAAATGATGTTAAACCCTCAAGTCAAGTAATATTTAATGAGAAAAAGACCATTCTTTAACATAAAACAACGACAAAATTAAATGAGAAAAAAACAACAATGAAAAAATAGTGAAACCAATCAAATTAGTCAACCCTACTCACCTTCTTATCCCCACCACCTGGTTTGTGAGTTATATTATCCTTCGAGCCAATCTTAGATTGGACATTCCATTCCACTTTGGTATCCAAAATCTTATTTAGGAATTCAAATTGAAAAAAAACTCTCAATAGAAATTATATTTAAGCATCAAGAGTATTTATGGGACATCTGGGGTTTGTTTTTGATTCTAATATTGACCATTATCAATCGCCATTGAAATTTAGGCAAGACTGATAATCTTAATGGTTGATAAAATATTCATTACTATTCATAGAGAATAATTTTCATGAAATACTTTTTTTACAAATCAAACCATTAATAAAACTCATCATTATTTGATATTTCAAATATAATGATTGCCAGAAATATAATCATTTTAAGTTCAGTTAAGTTCGACTTCCATTTCTTTAGATTTAAAATAACTGAGATTAATACCTATGTTGGCCTTTTTATTTATCCAAAAGATAAAATGTCAAAATAAAAAGGTTTTAGATAAAAGATATATTGAAAATATCAAATTGTAAGAAACATAGATAGAGAATTATCATATGTGGATCTTACCTTTTTATTCCCGCCACCAGGCTTGTGAGCAAGATTGACCTTGGAACCGACTCTTGACTGAACTTCCCATTCCACTTTTTCATTTGTTATCTGACATGGGAGGTAAATGAAGATTGATGGCTATATACCTATTTCTTTCTCTCTCTCTATATATATACATATGGTTGGGCAGAAAGTAAGAAGGCAGTCAGTAACATAATAGGAAGCAAACATCTATTAGAAAATAAACAAATAATAATAATGACGTGCCAAAATTAACCAACTGCATTTTTAGCCATCTTATAACCCTCAATCAAAATTTGAAAATAAAATAAATCAGGGAAGAAAAAGAACTTCAGTTACAGAATTGGCTCAAAATGCTCAAATGCACATCACAACTCATTTTTTTTTTTTTGCTTTTTACCAAGGAACAAACCTCCCGAAATAAAGCACAAGGAATTTGTATAAAAGCATCAACAATGAACTTGCAGGGATAGTAAGGGGCCAAATATTCCTTAGTGCTATATAGAACAGGAAGTTGTAAAGAGCCATAATTGCCCACATCCTGAAGGGATGCAATACATAAAAGATTGTGTAATGATGCTTTGTATTGTGTAATACTAATGACTGCCCTATTATATCTACCCAACTATATATATATATATATATATATATATATATATATATATAGGTAAGTAAATGTATTTATAGATAAATAGCACATACATGAATATATATTTGTACAGAATACATGTGCATGTATTGTATGTGTGTGTATATATATATATATATATATACACACACACACACATACAACACACATTGAGAATACGATGGGTAAATTGTCGCCATTTTATATTTTTAATTTTGCACATCATTTGTTTTTGTTTTATTTTATTGACTGCAGAATGTAGTACAGTCAGTTGGGCACTGTCTCTGAGAAAAAGAGCACTCTGATACAATTCACCCTGCCAGAAATTTGGAAACAGCATATTACAATGCTTGGCATTTGCACCAGAAGGTTCAATACAAATATTTAAGAGTGTTTAGGTGTTAATCTGACAGTGCAGAAAATTTGAAAAGAGTTGTATGAGTCTAATGGTGATTACAAAGGTGTTTGGGGTGACCACTACATTCATCTTCTCAAAATTCAACATGGAGCCCTACATCAATTGCTTTGAGGTAGTGCTACCTTAGGTTAAGAGGAAAGACCCTATGTCTGGCAAGAGAACTCTGCACCATGCCACACAAGTAGAAGAACCCAGTCATGGCTGTCAGACAAATTCTGCAATCACGTCACCTTATACATCTGGCTACCTAACATCCCAGACTGCAACCCACTTGTTTATTTGTTGGGCGCAGTTGAGCAACAGACCAACAAAACTCCTTGTAAAACCAAAGATGAATTGAATGCAAGGATTATGGCAGCATTCACCAACTTAACCAAGGAGACCATCCAGAAGAACTGCAAGAGATTCCAAAGTCATCTGGAGATTGTGATTAGAGACAATGGAGATTTTATTGAATAAATGTACCCTTTAGCATTTCAAGATATTTTTCAGTAATTTTGGTAGATATATTTGTTAAAATGAGATGTCAATGTCTTTTTTTGCCTAATTTAGACGACAATTTATCCATCACATCATATATATATATATATATGTGTGTGCATGTATTTTTACTAAGAATTAATAGATTTTTTAATCTGATATTATTTCTTATTACTATAGACATCATATTTATTGAGTGCATGTGTTTGAGTAAATGTTTTTCAATGGTGAAATTAATGTCTATCAGCCTAAAAGTTAGAAGTCTTATTAAGGAACAGTTAGTAAGCATGTCTTTAATAAGACTTTCAATTTACAGGCAGATAGACATTTATTATTTCACTGTTTAAAGAACAAGAATGTTCACTCAAACATGTCTGCCTACTAGATATAACATTTATAGTAATAATAATAATAATAATAATAACAGATGTAGCAAAAGAGATGCACAAACATATTAGTATGTAAATGTGCATACAACACACACACACACACACACACACACACATATGTATGAGTGTTTGGGAATAGCAGTTTTTTGTTTATCCAAGTTTGGTTAAAAAAATTTTTTTTCTATATCTCAGGCACTTTTCTGGTTTCTGTTGAAAGTTTCAATAAAAATTTCAGCTTTTCTAATTCATAATCAAGGAGTTTATGTACTATGTGTATGTGTGTGGGATAGATATTAATATAGAAACTGATAGAGATAAATAGACAGTGAAAAAGAGAGATAAACAGACAGTAATAGAGAGAGATGAATAAACAGCCAGTAATACAAACAAAGATTGATATACATACATATACATAGAGAGAGAGAGAGATGGATAGATATTAATGAAGAGAGAGATGAATAGACAGAGTAATACAGAGAGAGAGAGAGAGAGAGATGGATATTAATTTAGAGAGATATTAATATTTTACATATTTGTGTATACACCAATAAGTACACCCACACAAACATATCCCATGCATATGCACATATAAACAAGTTAGTATCCAACAAAGATATCAAAACAGTATACATGTTCCTCAATAAAATCAAATGTTATAATTGCATAATTCAATATAGAAATGTCTTTAAATTATTAATATACATTTGATATATATTAGAACATCTTCCAGGTTATCAGAATCTGCAATTTTCCGACCAGTTACTTTCTCATTGATGTAATGTGGTTTCCTTCTGTCTCTTCTACAAATAGTTTCACAGCTTCTGCTCCGATGAGCTTAGCACCCAGTTGACCCCTCTTCATGAATTTACTCAAACTACTAGACTAGCAACTACGTTCTACCCTTTTACAGTGAAACCAATCAAATGTAACCGCAAATTCTACTCTATCAGCTTCTTTTTCACACTTCCTGCTTGTGAAATTCCCTTCCATATACTTGCTTTCCTGGCAGCTACAATCTCCAAGAATTTAAATGCAATGTCAATTGAGATCTCTTATCTCCTTGACTCGCATCCTTTCTCTTACAAACCTTGTCTCATTTTCTTCCTTTTCATTCTATTCTCATGCAGCTCTCTTCACACCAGTGTTCTCATATTTCTCTTACCCATTCTCTGAAAGCCCCTGTAATACTTTCCTCTTATGTAACCCCCTGCACATCAGTGGCTGTTCTGCCTTGCTTAACATGAAATGATTTTTTAAAAAAATTCATATTAAATGCTTTATGGTCATAATTAGGCTATAAATTTATTGATATTGTCCTTCATACATGCAATGTCCCTTCAGAACAATCACGCAATTGTGGCCCTCCACAGTTTCTTCTTCCTTTTAATTTCTGTAAACTGTCCTCCTCATTTTGAGCATCATCAACCTAACTGCAGTTGGACATCCATGACCAGTCATCTCCATACATTCACTCAGTCAGTCAGTTAAGTGTCATACGTGATACATGCTTGGGCAATCATACCTTGAAAAAGACATGACTGACTGAGCAGAAGATTATCCTGCAGTAGGTTGCCATTACTTTCTACGGTAGACTGGTTGCCAGCCAAGGCTATAGAACCTAATCTGTTCTGTTATTTAACCCATAACTGGAGGGAAGATATGGATTCATACCTTTCCAAAGGATATTTGCGCATGAGTGAATGCAAAGAATTCAACTGGAATTCGAACTCGACCACCCTGATTTTTCATTCCAAGCCAATATCCACTGCACCACAATGCACATCCATCTGTTTGTAGCTGTTCCTTTAATGTAAATTGTACATTGCCATAATTGTTCTTGGTAAAGATAGTAGCATTTCAATTATTACTAACTGCTTTTTCTATGGTTTTGAATTCAAATTTTACTCCTAGATTGGCTGCCATTCAAGGTTAGAAAACCCTATCTGCCTGACTATTTACCACATAGCTGAGAGAAGAAAAGTACCATACATTTCCCAAAGACATTCTGACTTCAATTCAGACTTGTTGTTCTCCTAGACTCGTTGCTAGTAAAGGCTAGAGAGTCCAATCTACCCTGCTCTTTAACTCTAAGTTTTGAAAAGAAATAGATTCTTGCCTTTCTCAAAGCCATTAGTGCAAAGTGCATATAAACTGCTTCCACTGGAATTTGATCTCAGCTTGCCAACTCCATTTTCAAAACTGTTAACTGTTAGTCCACCCTTACCTTCATACTTATTCATGTAGCTATATATATATATATATATATATATATATATAAATGAAAAGATTAATAAACTGTGATTTTATAGAGAAACAAGTACTACTTTTTGATATAGCTTGTATATATATATATATATATATACATTTATTTATTTACACATACCTCCATACATGGATAAATGTGTGTTTCATATATTTTAAGAATATAACAGTTATTAACTTTTATTCTGATGATTAAAATGAAATAAATATGAAAAATGTCATTCTTAGAACCAATAGTTTTCAAGTACGCTAATGGTTTGAGCTTAATTTTCAAAAATATTTCTTTTAATAACTCTATCACTGTCCCATAATAATTGTTACATTTAGCATATGAAATATGTATAAACTATTACAGAACTGGGATCAGTCTAATAACGTAATATATTACCTGTGTCCTATAAGTTGTGTAGCATGTAATGCACCTCAGTTGATGCCTCAAACCTTGCACTCAGTATTCTTAAGAGAAACTAGGTGCAGAGTTGATCTGAAGGATGACCTCCTAGCTAGGGATGGATATCTGCAATTTACCTGATATCAGTGGCTACCCCAAAATGATCAACACAACTGCACCAAAAATGTGCACACATGAGAAAAAAAAAAAAAGATGACAAGCAGATATATAAAGACCCAACTTAGAGGGGAGAAAGTTTGTTTTCATCCACACAATAATGTTGGGTATACATACAGAGAAGGCTATATACCCACTGACTGACTGTTCAGGAGTAAAATAAACATGTAACGTTATCAATGAGAGATCAGGTGTTGTGTTTTCATTTGTAATATACAATGATAATGTTACATTTAGTGTATGCAAATGTACCAACTATTACGGGACAGGTATAGTATGATTTATTGTTTAAAAATGAAGGCACAAATAATCAAGTTACAGTTGATTAAATACCCTCAGACCGTACTTGATGACTGTGGTACTAAGATTAACATTTCTTTCAAGGAGAAAATTGAACAAATGTAGCAATTACAAAATAGAATACCTGCATCATTTGAAAAGATCATTAGGAATTTTCTAATTAATATTCTTCATTCTACCGAAGAAAAATGTAATTTGAATTAATAATTTCATCTCTCAATTATACTTTAAAATTATATAATTTAGTTAATCTTCTAACTTACACTGGAAAATAAATATTCTTTATTCACTTTTATAATTTCAAAAGAAATTCACAGAAATTCATTGAAAAGTATATTTATTTAGACTAACTGAATTTTTAACAAATGGAATAAAACAACTTTTATTAAACATTTTCAAATGATGTAAAGCAACAAATAATGACTGTCATTGCTTTTTTAGAATATTTGTAAAAAATAAGTATATATATATATATATATATATATATATATATATATATATATATATATATAGTAAGTGTTAGTACAGTAAGACATATTACCTTCTTGTCACCACCACCAGGTTTATATGTAAGGTTGTCTTTGGAGCCAATTTTGGCTCTGCACTCCCATTCAATTTTTTCATCAGTAATCTGAGAGGAAAGGAGAAGGCTAGTGAACTAATTTCATAACAATACATCTCAATCCAAAGTCTTTACCACTTCTGGACTGATTTTTCAATAAAAAGAAAATACTTATCGCCACAACATTTAAAATAACTTGATGAGCATATATACATAAAGATCCTCTTGCACTCAGGAAATACATCAAGTTACAACCAGCAAGCATTTATTCAATAAAGTGTTATATACATTTTTAAATAGTTTATTATTATTTCCTCTTTTCATCAATAGTGGTAGGCAGAAAGTAATCTATCAGAGCACAATCTACTAGTTATCCTGGAACAGCTCCCAAAATGATACAAGCTGAATAACAAATCTCCAGGTAAAACATTTAAACTCGTATTTAATTGTATAGTATTTTGAGAACTGACAGGCAAATAATCCAGGCCTCAAAACTGTTTTCTCTTTTGTTTTTTAAATCTAGAACTTGTTTTGCACAAATAAAGTTTTAGATGCTACACTTTTCTTTTCTCAATTCTAATAGAAATAAGATATATTTGTGCACGATATTGAGTTGAAAATGTGCAAATGCATTCTACAATTGCAATGATTGTGATATAGGATACAAGGTGCAGGCAACTGGAAGTAAAAGAGAAAAGTAAGAGGAACCTGAGTGGTCATTCAGGAAGCATATCACTGGACTAAAAACAACAGTAGCAAAAAAAGGTTCCTTTTCTTGAAGTTTACTTTCAAAATATAGGAAAATATATCAGAGAAAATGTAATTTGTTTACTTAAAGCACAAACATGAACACACCACCTAAATATGATAAAACACTGGAAATTAATAAACAATTTTTGTCTAAATTCAAATTAGATTTATTTTCTTGGAAACCAATTTCCAGTTTGTTATAAATATAAAAATAAAAAATCAATCTCTAATTTATTAGTGATTGCTTAAAAAAATATAAAATTGTACATTAAATCAAGTATAAAAAATATGAAAACATTAAGAATATCTGCAAATATATATTTTTTAATAGTAAAACATCACTAATATACACTTCCAATTATTAATTTAAGTAACTGTGAAAAATAGTCAAGCGTTTACACAACTTTAAAATGCTTTTCCTTTTAAAACAAAGCAAAACTAATTTTTTACAAACTGTAACATTGTTGGACAATGAAAGTTCTTTGTTAAGGATTTTTAATAATGTTTTTTTGTAATTATTTCTTTTATATTTTGGACCATTTTCCTGGTATCCAGTGCAAGTTTACATATAAATTATTTAATGTCTGTGTACTTTCAGGTTTCATAAGTTGTCAGAAAAAAAGATTTTTTCTGACAATTTATGAAACCTGAAAGTACATGAACATTGAATAACGGGGCTATGAAAAAAAAAGGAATCCAAAGAGCTAGAGACTAATAATAGTGAGCCCCAACAAAACATTCATGCTGTTTATGCAGGGAATGTTTGCGGGAAACAATATATAGAGCCTCCAGCACCTTGGGATGAAATAGAGAGTGTGACCAGGACACAACAGTGAACCAGTCAACACTAAGGTTAGCAGCACACTCTCTATTTCATCTCAAGATGCTAGAGGTTCTATATATTGAGTCCCACAAACCTTCCCTGTATAAACAGTGTGAATGTTTGTTGGGACTCACTATTATTAGTCTAGCTCTTTGGATTCATTTCCCCCCTCTTCTTTATCACACATTTCTTTATTTTAATCTTAGTTCAAATCTCCCATAGAGGCCTGAAGAATGGGAGCAAAACCAGTTGCTTCACTTTTATGTTTATAATGTTGTGTAACATTAAGCTACACACTTTCATTTCATTAATTAGATTTTGTATCTTTAAAAATATCTTCATACATATATATATATATATATATATATATATATATATATATTTCCAGGTGAAGCAGACCCAAGGTTTCATTATTTTGAGTGCCTCGGCATTTATTTTATTATGAACAGTGATCAATATAATAAATATTATAGAGCTTAATATAATTATATAGTTATGAATTAATTGCACATTGTGACACGGAAATTTCTAAGTTTCAAGATAGATTCTCTTCATCTAGCAATGTTTGATGTTGGTTGTACAGATGATTTACATTTATATGCAAAAACCTTCGGTTTGTTGTGTATGTATGTGATAGAGAGAGAGAGAGATCATGGAATTATTTCCATTGTTTTTTTCTTCCTTTATTTCCATTAGTCTAACCTAAAACAAAAATATAGCAATTAAGACAAAACAATTTTCTTTTTCAATCCTAGGATTTGTTCAGAAATAAATTAGGAATGAAATTAATAATATATTCTAAATGTTACAATTATTATTTTTATCTACCAAAAAAACAATCATTGGACAGTGTTAAAAAACTATAGCAGATTGAAAATGATAAATATATCACAGTAATAAAGTAAGAATTTTGTTAAGTATCTCTCAGATCAGTCATCAAGGTACAATATATAGAATGTGAGCAACTTGCCATACTTTCAGTTCTTAAACAGTGAAGCACTTTTAGGGTCAACTAAATTAAATTTCTTTTAATAATCTTTGATTAAAAATCTTTTTGCACCAACAAGTAACTCAAGACCATTCAAATGGTTACTGGTATCACAAACAAGGCAAATTTATCAAACCCAAAACCAATTTCAGTTTTACACTTTAAAAAAAGTAAAAAATGTTTCTTTTAAAAATAATTTTTTTAGATATTTACATTTCAAAATTCCTGGCTTTGTAAAATAGACTTATTTCTTAATTAAACATAAAATTAAGACTCACTTTTTTATCTCCACCACCCGGCTTGTGATCAACTTTGTCTAAAGAACCAACTTTGGGTTTTGCAGTTTCTAAAAATGATAAGCGTTTATTTTCAATCTTTATATTTCCACCTCCTGCAAAAAAGACAAATAAAAATCACAATCATTTATACTTATTACTTATTTTCAATTGATATTAACACTTCATTTCTTTTAATAATAAGATTTAAAAGTTGCAAACATTTACCTATATAGATATCTCAAATATACAACACATGGACATAAATTAATAAAGTTCAATGGCTAGCAAATACATTATTTCATCTAAGACACAAGAAAAATGATGTTCTATAATAATTGATACATGCAGAGTGATAAATGTGTATGTAATTGTAACATCACTTATGGGACAGAGATAGTAATTCTACTTTAGTGCCATAATATTTATTACATTAAGTATACAAAAGAAGTATACAACTATTATTGCACAAAAGTAATATAATAATGTCTTATAATAATTGATACATTTAGTGTATGAAATTTGTATGAAACTGTAACACCTTAAATGGGACAGGTGCTAATTTTACCTTTGATCCATAATATTTGTGACAAACATTTAGTATATGAAATGTGTATGTGAATGCAGGAAATATGATAGGACAGAAATAAAAAAATAATTACTACCTATCTCGTAATAGTTGTTACACATGTCAGCCCTAGAAATATATAGATATGTGTGTGTGTGTGTGTGTATATATATATATATGAGTTGAATATATAGCTTGGAATCTGACAAGATGAGAGAATAAAGAAAAAAGAATAAATAGGAAAGTATCTCAATCTAATTTGCTTCACTTTTATTAAAGCTTCTTCAGAGATCGAAAGAAAAAAAACAAACAAAGAGACAGTGTATTGGTATGTTATGATTTTTGTTTAATTCTTATTGGTCAGATCTGTGTCATGTGTATTAAAGCAATAATTTTTAAATATGTATGCATGGAATATTTTGGACAGTAAACTGTATAATAGTGTATGTATATGCACCATTATACACTTTACCATCCAAAATATTCCACATACATATACTGAACTAATGTGATGTTTCCATTGATGCGACTATACATGCACATAAAGAAAAGGGGACGCCTGGAATTTTAAATTTAAATTTAATTTTCTTTTGTTATTTAGTCTAGATGATTTCATTTTGTTCCTGTTTCCATCACTTTTTGTTATTAAACAGCCCACATTGGGATAACAGAAAATCTGCCAGAAAGGTGAAATATATGAATCTGCACACAAATTTACTGTGAATGATCTAATGATTAAAGCACTTTCTATCCATTTTCATCTTTTGAGTTCATGCAATCTTTTATTACAAATAATGGGGTAAATTCCTCCTTCAAGTTCTAGCAGATTATTTTGTTTTGTATTAAGTCTTTCATTATTTTAGAAGTAGTAACAAAATTTTATGCAGAGCTTAAATTCTTTTTCAATTGTAGTTGTCATAGAGTAGTAGGTAGAGTTAGCAGATCTATTATCACTATGAGAGACATTTAATGACAAGAGTGATGGAAACGAAAAGAAAAGAAAACTAAGTGAACTCAGCTAAACTATATACCCAAAATGTATTAAATTAAAAAAAAGAAAAAAGAGAAACAAAACTTAAAAATTCACAGCATCCCCCTTCCTTTGTGCACCTGTGCAGTCACATCAATGTAAACATCACTTTAGTCTGATAAGGATAAAACACATCATACAAAAACTTTTTCCATTTTATCATATTTTTTTCCCTCAAATATATAAAAAATTAGAAATCATTTTTCCATATAGTTTCTGCAAACGTGTATACCCTAGATAACATATTTTTCTGGTTTATTAAAATGCTTCTTACCTGGTTTATGTGTTATATTATCTTTCGAACCAATCTTACTTTGGACTGCATCGTATTTTTCTTTTCGGTTAATAATTTTAACCTAAAAAATTCAATAAATAAGACAATTAGAAACACAATAACCAAATACCTTTCATTTCATCATTTCCATGATTTTGAGAAAAAAAAAGAATTTCAAATAAATCCTGCTGTTATTGTCTTTAGAAAATTAAACATGACTTTTAGCAAAGATGAATTAGTTTTGAAAATGTACATTGAGAAGAACGGAGTAATTTATTGAATTTTTAAGTCTACCAATTCTCCATAGTGCTCAATTGATGGACAGGCAAGAGCGTAAATAGGATATATATATATATATATATATATCCTTCTCTTGGCCTGACTCAAGATAAAGTCTGATGAAATAAACTAAAATAGATTATTATTATTATTATATTGATTACACACACTATGAACAAGAAATATACTTCAGAATCCATGAACTAACAACATTTGCATCGTCATAGATGAATCACCATCAGGGTACCTTTATAAAGTTCAGTGTGTGACAACATTAAATACATCATTGTTATAAATTTATTTTGCCTCTCATCTTGATGAGTGCACTCAAGTATAATTTGTGCATAAGTGTGTGGCCTGTCTTGGTCTCACATTTTGTTTAGTGGCTTCTATTTTCTGTGTGTGTAAGAGGGAGTAATTTATTAATGCATTAAATAAGGATATTTCCATCAGTGGCTTTTTGTTGTGCTGTGATTTTCCCAAAGTCTGAAAACAGGGCAGAGCACACCAGGAAAAGATGGATAACATTTAATAGAAGTTTCGTTTTCCAGGCAAAGATATGATGTCGGAATTAACAGCAATTCTCTTATCCGAGTGTTCGTTTAAAAGATTTTGACTGACTGTTGCTGCAGAACTTCCACATTATTTTTTCCCCATCTTCTCAAAGATCTGATAAGTGATGTTTCTTTATTTAACAAACAAAACATTAATATACGGCAAACTATTTATATTAAGAAAGTTCTTAGACTAAGCCATAAAGAAAAAAGAAAATTTAAACTAATATTCCAGTAAATAATATATTTTATATATTATTTAAACTTGGTCATTGTTCCTTCAGAGTAGTCACTTTGCTAATGTAGACAAAGACAGACATTTTCGTTATTCATATCTTTTGGTATTTTGCTGGATATTAGTTGTCCTGAACTCACATCATCCTAAATCAACATTTAACTGACTGTGAAATAAAACTCAAAAATTTGTTTTCAACCTAAAGAATGTTCACCAAAAGCCAAAATTATTCTTTGATTCTCAGCAGCAGATTTGCCAAGTTTTAGGCAGAAATATTATATAAGTTCATTGTTTGAATTCATTAACCACTGCAAAGATTGCAGAGCCATTCCAGTAGAGCATTACAAAAACTTGTGTAATTCAGCTGATGATTAACACTGTCACATCACCCCCAGGGCATATTAGAACAGAAGTTTGGTTAGGTTTTTTAGGATGAAGCAAGGTCAATCCAATTTTTATAATTAAAATTCTATATTTCTATTGGATTTATTCTAAAAGCAAAAAAAAAACTTTTACTTCTCACCCGAACAGTTACTGGCTTTCGATAAATCCATGCATACAAATGCACACACAAAGAAAATTTAGGCTCATTTTAAAGCAGTGAATAAAACTTGAATGAAAAATGGAGTTTGAAAGATTTACTACATGTAGTTCTTTCTATTATTTATCTCTAAATGTTGAAAACATTAGTATCTGATTGGAAGAACTAATTGCGCTTATAAACAAAGCAAGAAAAGTTTCTTTTTCATCAATTTTTGGTTAGAAAATTTGAATGACCTCTTAACAAACAACATTTATGTCTTATGTTTTCTGCTTATCATAAACTCAACTGAAAATACAAGAAAAATATAAAAAATGATAAACATGGAAAATTTAGTCACATTGCAAGACACATAATTGTAAATGAATTTTGGGGGATTGGGAATAATTGGAATAGACTAATATTCTTTTTATAGAAAACGAATGCCTAGAGTACAGTTCTCAAAGTCTGATAAACATTATGCTAAACACAAAAATTAAAGAATATTTCCATATAAAATTATTCGAGGTGATTTAATCTAAATAATTCATCAAAAATAGAACTATGATTTTTATAAACATTTTAACGGCATGTTTATTTTGCAACTAACAACTATAAATGCTAACAAAGTTAAGAAACAAAAAAACAAATAACCAAAGCATTTTGTCTTTGGAATGGTTTCAAATGTTCTCAGGAGAGTTCAGGAACAATGGTAAAAACTGTTCAGCTGGAGCACTGTTGTGCAATAGTTGAACACAAGTAGATAGCATGAAACCTATTGGTAGACTGAGTTGGTAGATCCCAACCTACCGAGTCAGTCTACCAATAGGTAATAAGCATTTTTAAATTTGTTTTTTTGATGTACCTTATAAAACATTATGTATTCACAATTAACTGAACCATCTAAGAAAACAAAAAAGGAATCTTTTCATTTTATTGACCTGTTAACTTCATATGATGGGAATTTCCACCAGGCTAATCAACCAGCTCAATTACTGGTGTTAATGAGTTAGCAATAATTTTGCTGAAATTCATACTAAAGACAAGATTATTTAAATTTACATGCATGTGTGTCTGTGCCCACAGAAAAGTGTTGAGACAAAATAGCAAGAGACATCTTATGCCAGTGTGAGTGAATGACGCATATTTTTATTCTCTGCTGCAAAAAAAAAGTCAATATATTTTGATGATGTTTATCTTACATGTATTTGTGTTTGTGTTCAATTATAAAATTAAAAAATTTCATAAATATGCCTAGCAGCAACCACAGTAATTAGAAATACAGAGTGCGATAGATGAATTGTTGTCTCAACAATGAAAAAACAAAACTAAAACTGACATTTCATTTTAACAGATATATTTACTAAAATTACACAAATATATCTTGAAATACTAAAAAGTAAAATTATTTAACAAAATCACCATTGGCTTCAACCATGGCCTCTAAACAACTTTGTAATCTCCTGCAACTCTTCTGGACAGCCTCCTTGTTTCAGTTGGTAAATGTTGTCATAGTCCTTGCCTTCAGTTCATCTTTGGTATTACAAGACATTTTGTTGTTCTCTAGCTCAACTGCACTCATACATGATAATTAAGGAGGTTGGAGTCTGGGAAGTTAGCTGACCTGATATAAAGAATAATGTGGCTGTAGAAATTGTCAGACAGCCATGACCAGGTTCTCCTGCTTGTGTGGTATGGTGCAGAGTCCTGTTGTCAGACATAAGATATTCCAGCAGTCACCCTCTTGATCCAGAGCAGCACTACCTCCTCAAGTCACTTGATGCAGGCCTCCATTGAGTATGAAATTATGTGGGAAGATGAATAAATGTAGCCATCACTAGAGATCACTCCAAACACCTTCGTAATTACAATTAGACTCATCTAACTCTTTCCTAAATCCTCAGCTCTACGCTCAGATTGACACCCAAACACTCTTAAATGTCTGTATTGGAACTTCCAGTGCAAATGCCAAGAAGTACAGCATGTCATTCCTAAATTTCTGGCAGAGTGAATTGCATCATGATGTTCTTTTTCTCAATAAGCAGCACCAAACTGGCCTTACTAAACTGTGCAGTCAAAAAAAAAAAAAAAAAAAAAGAAATAAAACAATGTGCACGCATGAAATTAAAAATTTCAAATGGCCACAATTTACCCATCACACCCTGAAATTATGTTCTACAAATATATACGTTTTTTAAAAGAAAAAATTAAAACTGCTGCAAGACAAATATAATATCAATGTTGTATTAAATCATCCATTATTACTAATTTTTCATTAGTATTTTTCCTCTATGTCTTAATTTCTGGTTCATATTACAACTCATGATGTCGATTCTATATTAGTGAGCAGCTAGTGCAAGTTTAAAATGAAAAAAAAGTGCTCAGTCAGATTCAAACACTCCCTTTACCAATAGTGTACAGGTTCAACTTTCCACTGTTGTAATTGACTAAGAGAGCTTGTCTTATTACAGATTTGTACTGTCTACTCACTGCCATAGAAATGAGTGCTCAAGTAAAACTAAAATAAAAACAACTAAAAATTAAGACAAAAGAGGATATACTGGCCAAAAATTAATAAGTTTGAACATATTATTTATATATATATACATATATTTTCTAAACATATACTGTTAAATATAAGAGACAATGATCAGAATACAATTAAACAACATTTCTCAGAAAAACATAACCATGTAGGTAATATCAGACAGATTTTAGTCAACAATACAATAATCCTCACTCATACACACAGTAAAAAGAACCTTCAGATATTAGAAGCCATGTACATTAAATACAAACAACCCACACTTAATAAAATCACGTTTAAATCTGGTCATCACACATTACATTGCATTTAAATATATGATTCTCTTATCATTTCAAGCTCTCACGCGGTGTGATATCATAGAACCACATTACAAATTTACTAACTGCGTTTGCTATTTTTGGTAACTGTTATCGTGGCTCAGCAAAGTTTTATGTCAACACAAGATAAAATTGTCGCTGATGGTGGATGTTTTTATGTTAACGTCTTTGTAATCTCTCTGAAGATGGCTCATGTGAGCCGAGAGATTAGAACCAACTTAATAAAAAATTATCCAAATGTTGGAGTTTTTATTTTCACCTGAAATTAAAGCCAAAATACAATGTTTAGAACGGATCATGATTAAACATAATAGACATTCATTGTCTCTTATATTTAACAGTGTATGCTGAGAAAAGTATCTGCTGCCTCAGTATACTAACTCATATATATATATATATATATATAGATATATATAGATATATATATCCACATATATATACACACATATATATACACACATATATATACACACATATATATATCTATATATACATATATATATACACATATATACACACACATATATCTATATATACATATATATATACACATATATACACACACACATATATATATATACACAGACATATATACATATGTATACACACATATATACACATATATACACACATATATACATATATATACACACATATATACATATATATACACATATATCTATATATACATATATATATACACATATATACACATATATATCTATATATACATATATATATACACATATATATACACACATATATCTATATATACATATATATATACACATATATATACACACATGTGCACAAATTGCACATATATGTACACATATATATATACACATTCACACATATATATACATACATATATACATATATAAAACAATCAAATATATATATATATATATATATATATATATATATATATATATATAAAACAATCAAATTTTTAGTCAGATTTGCAACATTTTAAAACAAATAGTATAACAATTCGTTTCTTTCTTTTGTGAACATATTCTCTAACTGCAATAATTTGGTTGTGATTAAATCTACAAAACAATGAATCTTTACATCGTGCTGTGTACAGCATGGGGTTGGAGTTGAGTGCTTTTGAGAGGAACCAAATCTGTTCATAGACAAGTTTAAAGCGGTTGGAATATCTGATGGCAATGGGTAAATAAGTGAATTCCAACCTTGTTTTTTTTCTTCTTTGAAGAATCCTTAGACAATGCTGTCTTCTTCGAATGTCTGGAAGAGGCTGCTTTGGTAGGTGGCTTTAGTGTGTGAAATAAAGCAATATGTATCAATACAATGCAACAAAAATACAAACTTTTAGTATCAACTAATGATCTATAGTGAACTTTTGCTAACGTTATTTTTTTATTTTTCTGTTGATCAAACAGAAAAAGGAAGTAAACATATGCATGCATATGTTGGTTCCAATCTCCTTAGAATGATTGTGAAAAAACATACACTCCAACCCTAGAGATATATGCTGGGATCTCTTTCTAACCAATAACAAAAATGGACAATTCTCAGTTTCATCTCCTATATTTCTTTCTTGCCTTGAGTATAAATAACCACTTGACTGTATCCCTATTGCATGTGGAAGCCATTCTTACTTTGTGAACATTTTACCATATTCATGTTCCTTTGTTTAGTTTTGACATTATTTGTTTGTTTGCTTAGTATTATTTTGCTTTGTTCTTTTTCTTTTTCCCTTTCTTCTTGTTTTCATTGAGAGTTTTTTCAATGTCATTAAAAGAAATTAATGTTATGAAAACTTCATGTTATTAAAAAAATCATTCTCTTGAGAACTAGCAGGAGCATATTTCAACATGGGCTAAATCATTTCACCCTAAGAAAGGCAATAATGTCACTAGGATGCAAGGGATTACTGAGTGTTAATGAGAAAAACTACTATTAAAGAGAGAGAGAGCAATAAACAAACAAGAATTAAGAAGACATTGAATTTAAATTTTTAAGTTTAAAGTTGACAGAGAAGCAAGAAGTCAGAAGAGAGTTCCACATGTGAGAAATGCAATAGAAGAAATTGTTAGCCAGTTCAAAGGTAAAATGATGAGAACTTGCCACTAATCTAGTACTGCACTCAGATTCATAAAGTCTAGGTACCATAGCAGGGAGGTCATCAGAACAATTACCATGAAAGTATTTACAGAAAAGGCATAGAAGTCATGTTAGGGAGGTAGGAAACTGACTAAAGTCAAAATGCCAGGTCAGGACCAATAACACTGCAGATTCTTTGGATTTTATAACAGGAGAACCAGACCAGGTGTAGCAGCAATATTAAAAGGAATGATAAATAGTAAACATATAAAAGTCTAAGATAGATTCTGGTAAGAAAAACTAACACAACATAGTGAACCAATTTTCTTAGCTGCAAACTTAGACTTTATCTCAGCTGAAAACGTTACTCATTTTTGAGATCAGCTACCAATTTGACTTTATTGAACCAATCAGACTTATTATTAACACAGGAGTAAATAGTTGTGTTAGCAGCATGGATACCAAGTTGAGAACTTCTGACATCAGGAAGGTTATTTATGAAAATTAAAAACAATGTAGGTGCAACGATAGAGTACTAGGAAACTCCTGCATTAATGTGAAAAGATCTAGAAGAGTGGCCATTCAAGACAATTTTAATAAGAAAGACTGAATCAGTTCAAAAATTTATTCAACTTGCAAAAAAGACCAGTAGGCCAAATCCTGTCAAATGCCTTTGAGGCATCCAAAGCAACAGCTTGAGCTTCACCATTTTTATCTAAAGCTTGATAGATTCAAAAATAATTGTTAACACATCAGCAGTTGACCTAAAGAAGCAAAAGTTATATCGCTCACCTGAAAGAAGACCCTGCAATGTGAAATGCATATATGTTATTAAGTAGTGCTGTTTGTAATTTAGTGGAGACAAGAAGTAGCATAGAATATGACCTGTTTTTTCATGTATTTTTATTATCTTGTGTTTTGCTTAGCTTAGTCTGTACTGCAGATTATGTGACTGAAACCAAAGATTTTCATTTTCATTTTTATACAACTGTCTGCAAACCAATCAAATAAGAAAAATTATTTAAAAAAAGAAAAACTCACATTTCCTCCACCAGGCGTATGCCTCGCATTATCCAATGAGCCAACTTTAGAACGAATCTGTTTTGTATTAGGTGATGGGGAAGAATGACCAGGTGCACTTCTGGAAACTTGTCGAACTAAAACAAGAGAAATTGGTGTTTTTTACCATTTTGATAAAATATTTTATAGCAAAAAGGAATAACTAAAGAATGACAAAAAAATCACTGTATTTGACAGCAGGAAAGACACACAAGCATATTAGATATCATCCTGCAGGGCAGCAGTAAATACAGAAAACATGTTTGTTTTTTTTGTGTAAGTATAGGATGTTTAAAGCAAGCCATCAGTACATTAAGAAACATTATAAAATAACTTTAGCTATAGCAGAAAACCTCACTGTATATAAAAAGCAAATTAACAGTACAGATGAATACTAAGCAAGAAATTCAAATAGGGAAAATATCCTGTAAGATTATTTGCTGTTACTTTGTTCCCATGCTCCTTCATATAATCTATCAAATGGTGTAGCTCAATCTCTTACCTCTTGCAGTGATATTGTTATGGTTAGAATTCTGCAAGTTCAACCTGCACCCCATCAGTATTGTATCAACCAGACCAACTGAAAGCACTAACATGTAAACATATCCAACCTCCCACTAGTCATTCTTCTTTAGCTACATCAAATGATGGACACATTTCTCTGCTGCTTTAACATTACATTTCCCAGGTTAGTGTTTTACCATTACTAATACCTCCTTTCAGTTATGTTTTTTTTTTATGCAGTTTCCAATTGGCTAATGATAGAAAGGTTGTTGAAGCATATTTAGATAGGATGGACCAGTTGGCACCAAAAAATGGCACCAGTACTTTGTCATAATTCTTTTTACAGAGTTGGTAGAAGTAGTAATAATATAGCAGAAAACATTACTGTATATAAAATGCTAATTAGCTGAACATAAAAAATAAATCACAATAGTGAAAATATCTTTCCTTAGCTGCTTCATATAACAGACAGATTCCACTGCAGCCTTAATGTCATGTTTCTTCAATGTTTTACCATTGCTGACATATCCTTTCACTTACATCTCTTTCTTCTGTAGTTTCCAGCCATGATACTGGTAAGATGAGGAATATTTAGATATAAAGAAGAAGCTGGTGCTTAGTTACAATAATTCCATTTTTTAGTACCAGTGATGATGATAATAGAAATGACAGTCTGAGGTAAAATTGGTATCACAGATACTGAGAGTAAAACAGAGAGAGAGAGAAACAAAAACAGAGTGCAACACAGTGAGAGATTAGAGAAGGGGTCATCTTATATAAAGACAGTTCCTTGTAGTGAGGGGGTAAATCATGTTAGGTAACCTAACAATCTGTTGAGGACAAATTTGCCCTTGATCTGCAATTGACCTTTTGAAATTAAAATCTTTCTTTTTCATTTTTTTTTTTTTCTAATCTTACCTTTGTCAATTTTTTAAAGACTGTGGGAGCTCAAACTGTGATGAGTGTCTGAGGGGGAACCAGAAAGAAAAAGGAACATAGTAAAACAAAAAGAGAGAGGTTGAAGTATAGAGACAAAAAAAAGAGTATGACACAGAGAGGGATTGGAAGGGGGTCATTTTAGATCAAGGCAGTTGTATGTAGTGAGGAGTTAAATCATGTTTCATTAGCTGTTGAAGACATTTCAGTACTTGTCATTTTTCTTCTGGAAATGGTTGTGGATTGTATTAGAAAATCCATGTAATTTATATGTATCCTGCTAGTTAAGTATTATTATGTTTTGCTATTCAAATCAACATACTAGTCTTGGTTGTTATGCTAACAATGTTTCAGTTGTTGGTCCCTCCAGCCTTCATCAGTTGTATGTCATACTCAGTAGACTGAAATTTTGAATCAAACTATTTTATTCAATTCATGGGAACAGATTGTTCTTATTCCAATTCCCTTTCTTAGAGGATATCCCATATTCTCTCTTGTCCATAAAATTCCAAGATAAATGACCAAGTATGATGGCGAATTTGAAACTAGTTTTTACTTAATTTGAAAAATTCATAAAACTAATGCTGCCAGAACAGCCATAGTGCCTTCAACAAATACTGCATCAGAACTGAAACATCATCATCTGTGACTCAGGTGCTTCTAACAGTTACTCATTATATCATCAGTTTTTGTTGGTTTTCCATTACAGTAGGAACCACTTAATACTCTTTCTTTTTGGTAACAATCTAAGATACACTAAAGTTCAATTGGCAATAAAATGTTGGTATCCAATTTCAATAAGAAATATATTGTCTGTTCAACCATTTCTTATGAGCAGCGCCTATCTTCATACTTATCTAACTTGCATTTCAGTGCTCAGTCAAAATGAATTAATATTAATTCAATGAATATAAGCTTCTTTGTTTTTTCAACTAACCCAAACTTTCCTATTAGTCAGTTCCCAATTTTAGAAATGAAATCTTCTTTTGAACCTTGTCATATGCCCCAAATATTTATAGTTAGTTTGTAATCTATCAACAGAAGATAAATGAATATTTACTGAAAACAAAGTTAAAAAAAAAAAACAAAGGCTGGTATATGTGGTTATTTTATAAGATAAATATAGCTTATTTAAAATTAAAAAAAATAGCAAGATTCTGGAAATTATATATGGTGCATTATTTTGGCATATTCCATAAAAATGTTTCGAGGTGCAAGAGAGACAACTCTTGACTGAAAAGTGAATTTTACTACTAAGAGAGATAACTTTGCAGATAGTGTGTTAATTAAAAAATTGTAGAATGGCGACATGAAAATCTTGTTACCGGGTCAAGTGTGGTTAATGTAAGTTATGTCGTGTTACACATATTAGTAGTTGATAAGATTTTTTTTTTTCACTGAAAATGAAATGAACAACATCTACAATAGCTACCTCCAAAAAAACCCCTAAAAAACAGCATGAAACAGCATAGTATGAATAAAAAAGTTCATAAACTTAATAAAACAAACTTTTTCCATCAAAATATTTATATTTTTATTAAGAGGAAAGATCAAAGCAATTTTTAATTATTTTTAAAAATTTTTGAATCCCTGCTAACATTTTCGAAATTTTGATAGAAAATGTTGTTTTTATTTGAGTTAGCAGCTAAAATAAATTACGCCTTTATTACAATGGGTTACGTAAGGATGACACAACCCACTTTTTTCCCGGTGACAAACACATTAATTTGAAAATTCTCGCAAAAATCAAATAATAGTCAGATTTGAATTAAACTTTCAGTACTCATTCACAAATGAATGAACTTATTTTTGAAATTATTATTTTTTTAAATTTCTTGGTGAAAATATATTTTTTTAACCCTGTTACCCCCCCACCTCTACGTAAATCTATGAAATTTTAATAAATTTTAATTATCTGTAAAAAAATTTTTTTATTAGTTAAATGCAGGACTCATTGGGGCATATAAATCATCTATGTTTTTTATTTTAAAGTGGACAACCTGACCGAAAATCTGCTCCGAAGAGTAAGATAAAAAATGCAATAAAACTGATATAATTTAATTTGATAGACTTTTAATTGCTGGAATAAATAATAATTATTGAGGACATTATAGTCTGAAGAAAAAAAATTTTTTCGTTTACTAATAAAATTTTGAAATAATTGTTTATATTTTTTATTTTTTGATTATAATAATTCCTAAAAGTGTTAAAAAATATTTTAAAAACCTGTTATAAAAACGTTGTTGAATTTCTTTTTTACTTAGGAATTGATTATTATATTGCCTATCGAAAATTGAAATGTTTAATAAAAATCATTCACCAATTTTACTTTTAAAATAATTAAAAAAAATTAAATTTTGGAAATTTTTATTAAGTACGGTGTTTCATAGGGGTCATAACAAGTTTCCGTAGAGGTCGTATTGTTTTTAGAAGTTAACAAGTGTTTGGATGAATTCCCCTTACATCGAAAACTACACAAACCACACTTTGATTCTAATTTCATTCTTTTTTTATTAAATTAAAATTATTCTAAAAGAAATTTAATCTTTTTAATTTTTCAGAAAGCATATTAATAAATAATTTAAGATAAATATGTAATATCTAAACATAAAATATTTAATATTTCAGAAAAATATTAATAAATAATATAATATAACTTAGTTCGGTTATTTTAATTTAATTCTTTCTTTTAAAAGAATTTAAATTTTTATTTATTCAGAAAGCATATTTTTATTTATTCAGAAAGCTAAAATTCTAAATAAATAATATTATACTTGCTGAAAATATTATGTTAAATTTTTAATTTTACTATTTAGTTAAAAAACAAAAAAAAAATTTAAATTTCCAAATGTTACGTTTTAGGCTACATGAATTTTTTGTCACTTTCGGTTGCCATCCAAACGTCATTCACACCTGCTACTTGTCAACGCCTAATTTATCGCTTAGATAAGCGCTGACAAGAGGTCTACCGTCAGTAAAGAGTGATTTATTTTGTAAATTTCCCGACAGTAAGCAGTTAATACTTGTTTGAAATCAGATAAAGGTAAGTTTCAATTATAAAAATCAACTTAAATAACGTGTCAAGGAGGTAAATTTTTTTGTGCAAGATTTTTAAATCAGAAATTTATCTACTGTTTACACAATGTGTTGATTAGTCAATATTGGCAGTAAATTTTAAAAAAAATTTTTTCATCAGTTAAATTTGTGATTCCGAGCAATATAATTTCGGTTTGAACTAAATCAGGGTATTTTGCTTACTGTAATTAGTAAATTTGATCTCTTGGCTTCTCAATTAAAGCTAAAATTAAAGCTTCAAGAAAACATTTTTATTTTTAAAAATTAAATTTAAATTGAGGTATTGAAAATGAGCAGTGATTTTTTGTAGGTACCTAATCTACAATAATAAAATACAACAAACAAGATTTTGCGACACGTGTTGAAATTAATGATAATAATGTGTATATTAATGTATGTGTACAAAAGAGTATTTTTGTATGTTTTTTGATGAGTATAAATGTTCTTAGTGTTGTTGGCATTTTCTTTTTTTAAAATTGTCTCAATTTTTTATAATTATTCTGAAAAGTTCTGTGGTTGAGAGAGGCATTTAAAACTATCAATTGTTGGATTTTTAGAACAAAAATAATGCATGTTGTTCTTTCTGTGTGGAACTCACTACTACTTTTTACTCACTCTAGCTTGTGGAGGAACAGTCACGTCCCTGTCTCAGACTGTCACTCGTGACAATGAAAAAGTTATTTTTAGAATAATGAAATTTCAAATTTTTTCATTATAATGAAATATCATTATCATTGTCATAAATCATAAGTCTCCCCACCAAAAAAACAAAACGTCTTAAAAATAAAAATATTCTCATCATTATCATTGTTATGAACTACAAACTTTTAGTTTATTAGAAATATGACTGGAAATAGTGAAAGGAATGGACAGGAAATATAATTTACATCAGTTTTGATTAAAGTGAAGTGTTAAAAAAATCAGAAGGAAAAATATAATGAAAAAAGTAAGTTATTCTCCAAATATGAAAGTTAAGCCTCTTCATGTTTTGGGTGTCAGGTTTAAGGGTTATTGTAAATTTCATTTGTCTGAAAAATTGTGCCCTTTTAAAATATTTATCATTTAAAACTTACACTCATTAGTTTAATTTTTGTTTAATTATTTACAACAATGAACACCATTTTGCTTTTCTCCATAAATTCATCACTGAAAACTTAATTTGCATAATAATGTCACTTAATATTTATTCTAATTAATGTTACTTAATCTTTATTCTAATTAAAAACAACTAAAAAGAAAAAAAATGACAAAAACAAACTAATTTAAATATATGTCCTATCCAAAATCTTTGCATAAATAAATTAAACTAGCAATACCCATGAAAATGTAACTTTGCCTATTTTGAATTTTATGATGAGCCATAATTCTTAATTTACTGACTGAATATGTTCGTTGCAATTTCCTAACTGTAAAATACTCATAGAAATTTCACTTTTGTGCCATAAATATTTGAGTTTAACAACTTTAACAAAATATGAAAAACATTGAGAAACTGTTAGAAAGGTTGGGTCTGTGTGTCAAGTAAGAAAGTTATTTCTTCAGTATCTATCTTGCACATTTATAAATCTACCATTCGTCTGTGCATTGAATACTGTTGCCATATCTGGTCAGGTGCTCCTGCTAATCATCTCGAGGTTCTTGAGAAAATCCAAAGAAGGATCTGCAATGTAATTTGTCCTGACTTCAGTCACTTTCTCATCGCTGTAACATGGCTTCTCTCTGTCTTTTCCACAAATATTTTCATGTCAACTGCGCTGACAAGATTTCTTTTCCTGGTGTCCCATTTACATGAATTTAAACGTGGTACTAGATTGGCACTAGGTCTCATCTAATTAACTCAGGAATACAACCATATCACATTGAATCACTAATTGTCATAGAATCACTACAGTTAAGCAACATCAAGCCTGGTCAGTACCTAGATAGGTGGTCATTTGAGAATGCCAGGTGCTGTAAGCTTGAATGTGCAGGTGGTGTAATGGAAAACAGCTCAAAATTAGAAATTGGACAGCTGAGTTTCAATCTCAGCCAGATTCGTTATAATCTCTTACACACAAATATACTTCAGAAACGTATGAATCTACCGCTTCTCTCCCCAGTTATTGTTTAATTAGATCTTGTGACAGGAAATCATTATTATCTAAAAAACATTTCTTATAATTTAAAAATATTCTCTGGCTTTAAATAACCTGAAAAATTTGAAAATCTGTAGAAATGCAAATTTATCAATCAAATTCACCCATTTAACTCCCCATAGAAAAAGAAAAATATGTTCCCACCCCCCACTTTCAATGTCATACTACTTTCAAGTTCCATTCTGATTCACAAATACCGTTCACTAGACATGTCAGCTGGATATAAGTGCTAAGAAAACAAAATCCAAATTAAAAAAGTAGTCTTCTGCTGCGCAGGGGCTTCAAACATCACATCTAGTCACCAAACAAATTCCAGCAAAAATCACAAAGAAAAAAAATAGATGAACTTGGGGGTATGCACCTGTTAAACCACAGATATAAAAACATGTCTCACTGACAACTGGCTGTTTGTCTCACTACCTGGACTTCATCACATGACTGCTGGCCCACCCACACACCTCATCAGTGTCGATTTAAGCCCTGAAGATAGCCGGATCAACCCCACCAATGATATCCCACACAGCTTCACTTATCTATTCATCTCTTTTAACAGCAATTGTGACCTCAGTCAACCAACCCAATAAATCAGTCAACTGCTGATTTTACCAACGACACCCTTTACACCTAATTCCCTACCAACAGCAACTAAAGAACCATATATCAACAATTTTAACCACCTTTTCACACAACTATATATGTATTCTGAAAATTGATCAATTGAAATTTTAATCCTTGTTTGTTCTTTCCTTTGCAACCATATGCTCATTAGAACATCTATATATTTGTTTTTATCTCACTAACACTGCAAATTCCTAATTATTGATTTCCATCAGAGTAGGGTCAAATCGAATATAGATATGCAACACTGGAGCAATGTAAAGAAACCTTTTTGAAAATACCAAATCAGTAATGGCAACATGTGTGTCGTGTATGCAAGGAGCCAACATTCCACTGTCCATGCAACAAAGTGCAGTTTTTCAGCAGATGAAATTTGCTGTTGTGATTGCTTCTCATATTTTTGATGATCTTTAAAGAAAAATTCAAAATTTCATTCAACATTTATAACAAATATTTATCATCTCAGTGTCTTAATCTCAAAGTGAAATTTTAAATCAGAAATTTCTATGAAAATTCAAACAAAGGCATATGATGAAAATTATATCTGGAAATAAAACTCTATTGTCAAGTTGAAAAATGAAAAAGTGATTTTATACAAACCTGGACTCTGAATTGAAGATGGAGGAGATTTCCTCGGTGATTTACTCCTTGCATCTATTCTTGGCCCAACACTTTTAAAATCAATTTTCTCACTAAAAATCTTCACATTTCCACCACCAGGCCTGTAAGTTTCATTTCGAGCATTTATACCATACTTCTTTCTCCCATCAGGAGACAGTGGGGAAATCTAAAAATTAAAAAAATAAAAATAAAAGGAAAATACTAAATTCAGTTTTAGGTTTTCATTATCTTTTTTAATTTTATTCTAGCCAAATTTTATTTGTATTGATCAATATAATAAAATAAAACCTTTCAATAAAAATTTCCTCCAATTTATGTAATACTCAAATTTTCAATAAAAAGATAATGTCTGGTTGCTCATATTTGAGTATCGCCATCTAAGCCCTATTGCAGACCATCTGATCACTATTTCAAATGCCTGCTCAGACACATCATTTGGATTTCTTCAACATTCACAGAGCCAACCTGAGGTTTATACTGCATTTATGCTGTTTTACAATTCTGGGAGAGTGCATAATCTAGCATGACCAACAGTTTGTACAATATGCACTATGCTCAAATGTTAGTCACAATGACTGAAGACTTTCTGCTAATGCTATCATCAACAGCTTCTAACCAGGTTCATCCTGTGGCACTGGGACCTCAGGCAGGTTAATCAAACAAAAACAAAAGAAAGAAAGAAAATCTGAGAAGAAAATTAAAATCGAAATGCATTGAAAAATAATGTTTCAAAGTAATAAATAAAATCCCAAACAGTTCCAAGGAGAATCAAACCCAAATTTAATTAGACAGAATTCAGTAAGATTGAACCAAACCATCTTCCTCCACTTCCCGCCAATAAGAAAGAGATCATTAATGCATCCTCAAAGATATCAGACAGGAAAAGGTATGTTGTTGATAAGGAAACCCGGGTGGGCATCTAAATAACATTTACAATTTTTCTGGACAAAGAAACAGGAAAAACATCTGGCTTGAGTTGAAGAAAAATATCTCTACAGAAATAGATATTAGCCTGACAAGTTCATTCATTTTAATTTCTGTGGCATTCATCAAAAATTTTATATCAGACATTAATTCAGATGATTTTGGATACAAGCAATAGAGAAAAATTAATTACTGGCTTAGAGTGACCATAGACAAAAAGAATGTTGTGTGGTTTTGAAACACATAAACAGAGAATGATAATTTTTATTATTACTAAAGAAATCAGGAATATTTTTCTTTTCCTGTCTACACAAAACAACTCTTGAGACAGGGAGGGGGGCATCTGGATAGGCTCTGAGCAAGTCACTGGTTTTGGGAAATCACAGAGTGAGACAAGTTGATAAAGAAAGAATTATGACTGGAAATATCTTTTTCGTAAAGCCATTCTGAAAGTTTATATTCGTCACAGGAACAGTGTGCCAGAGTAAGGTGAGGTTTGATGCCGAGAAAGTGGGAAAAGAAAGAGAGAGATTAGCACAGCCTATATATATTTTTTTTTTTAATCATCTCACCCCAAGCAAGGCATTCCACTGCCACTATTGCGCATGGGGCTACATAGGGGAAGGTAAAGAGAAGGAGTGGATAGACATAGGGAATGTCAGGAGGAAGGTGACAGATGAGTAAGGATAGCGAGGATGAGGGTTGGGCAGATGGGAAGAGTGTTTGATAGAATGGGAGCAGGTTAGTGTGTTAGGAGGTGTCTATTGACCTTATATGCAACAATTGTGTGAAATGCAACATGAATGGAGTTGGAGTTAAGAAGCAGCTTGATTCCTTTAACCACTCTGAAAAGAGGGTTGGAAAACTCCTCACTCGAGTAAGCATATTTTAAAAATATGGAATTTTAAAAGGTCATGCTAAGGGCAGAAAATAACCAAACCCAGACCTTGGTCAATTCCATCTCTGCTAGATGCAGGTCTCAATATAAGCTTGACGGTTGGATAACTTATAGAGTCCGAAAGTACTACTACTGGAATCCATATCATTTTGACCAAGACCTTGTGCCATCTCTGAAGACCAGAAGTTATAAATTTAAGTTACTACTAACACAGGCTGTAGGGTCATTTGATTGTAATATTAAGTGGGTAGAGTTCAAACCACTGCTTAGAAAAAATCATATATAAACCAAATTGTTATTACATTTTTAACCCAAGTTAATTGTTTATTCCAAATAATTCTTTTTGTTTGTAGCTCCTCGGTGTCAACCTGTCCTTCACTTTACTTCACCAGTGATCTTCTCACCCTCTGAGATGAAAAACACAATGTGGTATAGGAGTGAAAGGTCATGGAGTAGACAAACGACAGCTAGATTGAGTTGAACTGTGCGCTTATCATGATACCAGCAACACACTAGCACTGCATAAATGAATAAGGAGTCAGCTACATGGTAAGAACAGTGATCTAAAAGAATCAGAAGAGCAAAATGCTGGGCGCAAACTTCTCCACCTTAATCCTATTAACACTATCTATATCTTGATATTGAGCACTTTACAACAAAAAACCTGCTTGCCAAAATATCTTTTTATTAGTACATTTATATATATATCCATCCACCAACCTGAATATTCAAGAAGATATAGATATTTTCCTAACAAGATTTCCCAAATATTCAGGCCGAAAGATATATATATATATATGAATGAACTGTTTAGTTATAGAAAAAACATACTATCCATTCAAATATAAGCATCCATTAAAAATAATTTTCAAACTGTTAGGATGAATAAAACATATTCCAAGGGAATTAACTCTTTCCTGTTCCCAAACAGTACCTCCCTTTTTACCTTGTTCCATGCATTTTCACCACGTGCTGCACACACACACACACACACACATTCGTCCATGGACCATGAATCATACTATAGATTAAGGCATTTTCGTTATGAGACAACACCCCGTTCATAACAACTGGTAACGAGGAATCGGACTTTGAAAAAAAAAATAAAATAAGATAAATTATTAACAATTTATTTTGATTTTAAACAGTCAAACTCAAAAAAAAAATGTCTATTTCTGCAGAAGTTCTGAAACAAATTTTGTCACAACAGCAAGAACAATTTGAAAGAGCTCAACTGAATTTAATAACAACTTTAACCCAACAATATCAGTCCCAAGACACCGATAATTCCTCTAGTGTCAATCTTTCAAATACAATTTCAGAATTTACGTACGACACCAAAAACGGCTACACATTTGATTCATGGTTTTCACGATGGAAAGACACTTTTCACCACGAATTTCCAACAAAGACGATGATTGGAAAAAACGGTTGCTCATACAGAAGTTAGGCACAAAAGAAAACGAAAGGTTCGTAAATTTTATTTTACCCAAATGACCTTCCAATTTGACCTTCACCGAGACCATTACAATTTTAACGGACATTTTCGGAGAACAACAATCTCTGTTCAACGTTCGTTACAACTGCTTCAAACTAGCTAAAAACCAGTCGGATGATTTCATCACCTACGCCAGACGTGTGAATCGCGAGTGTGAGAGATTTCACCTTCAGACACTCACAGAAGACCAGTTCCAATGTTTAATATTCATAGCAGATCTACAATTACCCCACGATTTGGAAATACGTTCCCAACTATTAGTAAAGCTTGAAACAGACACAGAGGTAACAGTCTAGGATTTGACAACAGAATGTAACAGGTTGTTAAATTTAAGAAAAGACACCATGTTGGTTCAACAGCAATCCACCTTAACTTCCCATTCTTCTCAAGTTAGTCATATTCATTCGAATGACAAACCTAAAGAAAAGAAAATTCCACCGTCTGCATGCTGGTCTTGCGGTGAATGGCACTATGCACATTTTTGTCCATTCAAAAAACACAAGTGCCAGGTGTGCCAGAAACGTTGCCACAAAGAAAAGTTTTGTCATCCTCCAACAGCCAAATCTGCTGATCATCAAACTAAGTCTGCTTATGGAACTCATAGAAAAATGAGGCAGAGGAGAACATCACATTCAGTGTCTGCTTCCTTCAAAATTGACTTCAAATCCCACAGGAAATACATCAGTGTTGGTCTGAACGATTTCCCAGTTCATTTTCAATTCAACACAGCATCTGATATCACTCTTATCTCATGGAACATGTGGACAAAAATTGGCAAACCCGACCTACGGAATACAAACCACATTGCCCAGAGCGCATCAGGAAATGACATTCAACTCACTGGTGAACTAAATTGTTCTGTTTCTTTCTGTGATAAACAATTCACTGGAACATGCTACGTGACAGACACAGATCAAATTCTGATCGGTTTAGACTGGATTGAAGAACTTGATCTCTTCACTGTTCCATTGAAATCTGTTTTCAACACACTTTCTCTAAAGTCAGTTCATGACATTGAAAAATATTTTACTCAGACACTTAAATCTAAGTTTAGTGATGTTTTTCGGGAGGATCTTGTGTGTTGCACACAACTCCGAGCCACTCTCAAGTTGAAAGCAGATAGCAAGCCAATATTCAGGCCCAAACGCCCAGTCTCTTATGCAGCTCTCAACATAGCGGAAAAGGAACTGAATTGTCTCCAAGAAGCTGGAGTTATTAAGCCAACAAACTACTCCAGATGTGCAGCTCCTATTGTTGTAGTCAGGAAAGCAAATGGCAAAGTCCACATCTGTGCTGATTATTCCACAGGATTAAATAATGCACTAGATGCACACCAATATCCCCTGCCAATACCTGAAGACCTTTTTGCCAAGTTAAATGGTGGAATCTGTTTTGCAAAAATCGATTTTTCAGATGCATTTCTGCAAATGGAAGTTGATGAGGACTCCAAGGAGCTCCTTACAATCAACACCCACAAGGGTTTATTTAGATATAACTGTCTTCCATTTGGAGTCAAAACAGCACCAGCTGTATTCCAGCAGACTATGGATGCCGTGCTCACAGGTATAACCGGAGCCACAGCATTTATCGACGACATCATTGTTGCAAGCACATCCCAGGATGAACTTTTACAATGACTAATCTCCGTATTCAAACGTATTCAACAATATGGTTTTCGTGTACAAGCAGAAAAATGTCAATTTTACCAGATGTCGATAAAATATCTTGGATTTATTTTTGACAAAGCAAGCCAATGACCAGACCCTGAGAACATTTCAGCCATCAAAAACATGCCAGCTCCAACAAACATCAAAACTCTTCGTTCTTTTCTTGGGTTAGTAAGCCACTACAGTTCATTTTTGCCAGAGTTACATCGGATCCAGTCTCCTCTGAATCACCTTCTAAAAAAAGAGGTTACATGAAACCGGTCACCAGAATGCAAAGCTGCCTTTACCAAAATTAAAGCTTCACTTCAGATCTTCTTCTGACACACTTCAATACATCCTTGGACATTGTCATAGTTTCCGATGCTTCTGACTATGGCGTTGGCGCCGTGATCTCTCACATCCTTCCTGATGGCAGTCAGAAACCTATTGCGCATTCCTCTAGGTCACTGACACCTGCAGAAAGGAACTATGGCCAAATCGAGAAAGAAGCTTTGGCAATAAAATATGCCATAAAGAAATTCCATAAAATGATTTACGGATGCCATTTCACCTTGGTCACAGACCATAAACCTCTAATAAGCATTTTTGGGTCCAAGAAAGGAATTCCAGTGTATACCGTCAATCGGTTACAACGATGGGCTATCACACTCCTGGACTATGATTTCTCGATCAAGTACCTTTCAACCAATTCGATTGGACATGCAGATGCCTTATCAAGACTCATTAACAGGCACCAAAAACTGCTTGAAGATTCAGTTGCTGCAACAATATCCTTGGAGCCAGAAATCTCTTCAATGCTCACAGCTACAGTAAGGGAACTGCCAGTTACTTCCCACATGATTAAAGAAGCCACAGCTTCTGACCCTCTACTACAGGAAGTCATCCGCTACCACTGTACCAAGTGGCCAACAGTATCCCCAAATAAACAATTACTACCATTCTTCCAACGGAAATCTTCCTTATCCGAGGTTGATGGTGTACTTCTTTTTGCTGAACGGGTTATCGTTCTTTCATCTTTACAAGGCAGGATTACCAAACAATTTCATTTTGGACACCAAGGTGTCAGTTGTATGAAGGCTTTAGCATGTGGTTATGTCGACTGGCCAAATATGGATAGGCAGCTAGAAGACCTCACACACACTTGCACCAAATGCCAGCTAGCAGCTAAACCTCCTAGGAAATCTACACTTTTCTTCATGGCCTGTTCCAGATTCCTCCTAGTCACGCCTCCACATAGATTTTGCAGTACCCACCAATGGACAATCCTTTCTCATTGTTGTAGATGCCTACAGCAAATGGCCTGAGATTTTTCCAATATCCCGCATCACTTCTGAAGAAACAATTTCCAAAATTCAGAAAATTTTTAGCAGATTTGGCATTCCTGAGACTTTGGTCTCTGACAATGGCACCACATTTACTTCAGCCAAATTTTCCACCTTCTGCCAGGAAAATGGTATCAACCACATTCGTACACCACCATTTCATCCACAGTCAAATGGTCAGGTTGAACATCTTGTGGATACCTTCAAGAGAGCCCTCTTAAAACTCAGTGGAGAGGGGACAACATCAGAAATACTGGAAACATTTTTGACAAGTTATAGGGCAACACCAAAGCCATACACACCAAATGGTAGCTCACCTGCCAAATCCTTAATGAATCGGAAAATCCAATTGCACATTGGTGTCTTACATCCAAAAACACAACACTCCATCAGGAGAAACATAAAAATGGAATGGCAGTACAATCGCCACCATGGTTCTGTTCAAAGACAATTCTTACCCGGTCAACAAGTCTTGACAAGAGACCACCGGAACAACACAGAAACATGGACTCAAGGACAGATTGTACGCCAAACTGGTAATGTCACTTACGACGTAAATGTCCAAAATTCCATTTGGGTTCGACATTCCAATCAACTGAGACCATCACATCTTCCAGGAGGAATACAACAAGACCCTACCATCCCACTGAACATCTTGTTGGACACCTTTGACTTGCCACAGCAAACACCAGCAACTCCCCAGAACACGGAAGCTGAAACACAGGATCCAAACATCCGGAAGTCAGTTGGCACCCGCCGTCCAGCACAGCACTTGCAGGTTGATCCTCACCTGAAGTCGTACAAGCGACAAATTTAAAAGGGGAGATTTTAGGACGAATAAAATATATTCCAAGGGAATTAACCCTTTCCTGTTCCCAAACAGAGTACCTCCCTTTTTACCTCTAAAAGTGAGTAAACACGAGTCACGTGATCAACTGGACATTCAGACATGGGACGCATGAAGGAACAGATTTGGAATATGGCCGTCAACGGTTAAAGAATGCATGTATGTTCTTCGGCCCTAATGGTTGTGACACACAACCCGATAACTTGGGACTGATACCGCATGTAAAATAAATGTACCTTCCAGTCAACCGTGAGTAGACATCTACTTTTCTTTCATTCCATGCATTTTCACCACATGCTGCACACACACATATTCATCCATGGACCATGAATCATACTATAAATTAAGGTATTTTCGTTATGAGACAACACCCCGTTCATAACACAAACATATATATATATATATATATATATATATATATATATATATATATATATATATTAGATATTATTAAGTAAATCATCAAGCTTTATATTCGACCTCAACAGAATGCAGAAAGTACTGGACGGCCGTTTCATCCTATATGTGGGACTCTTCAGCAGTGCGCATCCACTACCAGGAATCGAAACCCAAAAGTTAGGTTTTTAAGCTGATGTCAAACCAACTGTACCACAGACCCTGGTGACGAAGAGGTAACAAATTAAGCTCGATGAAGTGCGCCAACAGTTTTAGAATTCCGAGTTTTCCACCATCTACTTTTATTAAAAATGTGCTCAATACAACATATATTCTAGAGCAAAATAAAATTATAATTACATTTGTTTTTTTCATTTAAAATTAATTATTAGACGACTATTTATCCATTGCACCCTGTAAATGTTGGGATCTGTAAAATGATGGGTCATAATGGATACCTGGGGTTTTTTGGGGTTTTTTTTTAATCATATCACCCCAAGCAAGGCAGTAACCCCACTAATGTGCAGGGGGCTATGTAAGAGTGAAAAGGTTGGAAACGAGAAAGCTGGAAACCACATCCTAAACAGGAAACAAGGGATGAGCCTCTTCACCTGTTCAATAGATGTAGGTGGAGTGTGAACCGGGCGTTTACATATTTTAGCATTTTCAAATAGGCATCCTTGTTGGTCATCTCCAATAATTTTATTTATTTTCAAGGATCTTACATCAGCATTGTTTTATGTTATAAGTTTGTTAACAGATTTTTTTTAGAGTCTCTATGATGTTATTTAATTTTGTAAATTTAGACCTATCATCAATGTAGTATTGTAACTTTCTATAATAATCCCATTTGTTCACAATTACCTATGTATTGCATTTCTCATCTCATTTGATGATGATATTAGAACTGTTTTTTTTTTATTCTTTTGCAGCAATTTTGAGTTTTATACATATAAGTTAGTAGCTATATACTTCAAAATGTCCATTTTCTAAGTAGGTAACTGGGCCTTGCTCTGTCATGATAGCCTCTAATAAACTCATTAGTAAGGCACACTTGTCTTAAAACTGGTTTCATTGATGAAAAAGGAGAATACAGGTTTAATTCCTGTTGGGAAGCACTTATTTCTACCGTTAACATAAATTTCACTGTTTAAAACCAGTCTATGCTAACACATGCATCCACTAAATATAAGGTTTATAGTAATAAAAAACTATTACATTACATGAAAAGTAACAAATCTGATTAATATTAAGAACAGAATCTTGGGAAATATATTTTTCTACATAAGCCGTTTTGTATTAATCCCTAAGTGAATATTACTCATAAATGCACATGATGTGAATTACAAATTAGAAATGTCAACATCAAATGAGTACGGAAGATTAAATATCTGGGAAGTTTTATAAAAGATGGAAAATGCAACACCAAAATCTAAATGTGCACCAGATTAGCAAAGGGTGTATTCGAAAAGCCAAGCAAAGTATTAAAGAAAGAGGAAATTTGTTTTAGAAACAAAGAGTGCTTTATTGCTATGTGATATCAATCCTCATGAATGGCAGGGAATGCTGAACAATCTCACCAGAGATAAGGAGAAAACTAGAGACAATAGAAATATAGTTCTACAGAAGTATACTGAGAATTTTGTGGGTGAAATGTGTAAGCAACAAAAAGAACACTTAGAATCTGAAAGAGACAGCTGAAATTTCTTGGATACATAATGATGGCAGAGGCCAAGGAAAACTTAACTCTCACTGGTCAAACTGAGAGCAAGAAAGATAGGGTAAAGCAGTCGGCCACCTACTGAATAGTGAAACAGTGGGCTTGGAAAAGGGAAAAACAATGTGGAGAGCCATGATTACCTATATTCAGAAAGGACACAGCACATATGAAGTTTAACAGATGCATTATTAAAAGAAAACTAAACGAATCTAATGTTCATTCATTGAAACTACATTTAATTGTGTGAAAAATATAATCGTTAATTTTCACAAACCTTTGACTCGTAATCCTCAAACTCCTGCTCAGCCAACAGACGATCTACAAGATTTTAAAAAAGTATAATAAGCAAAAGCAAATCAGTTTTTTTTAAATAAACACACAAAGGAAAAACTATAAATGTAATTTTAATTTTACATCAATCAATTTGCTTCCTGCATTTTCATATTGCATTTGTTCTACACACATCAGCAATTAGATCAATAAAAGAAATAAAAACATTTCACAAATATTAGCATGTTAATATTATTAAATAAGAATCTAAAAACAAATAATGATAATAATGATGATAATAATAATAATTGTCCTAATTTAATTAAAAGAAAGTAAACAGCACAATCAACAAAAAGAAAAAAAAACAGAAAGAAAGATAAGAAATATTAGACATGGTGACAACACTTTAAGTTTAAAAAAAGCAACATAAAGCCTGCATTGCAACAGGCTTGGATAAAACATAAGGGGGAGGGTGGTTTATGCCACAGTTCTGGTCCATGCCACACTGTTTTAGAGAAAGAGGATTTTGGTTTACAAGTTTGGGGTGTGCTTGATTTGAATTTCATGCATGGTTTGCATGCAATTCTAGTTTCATTTATTCTACAAATGCAGCTGTTTCATCGTGAAAACCAGATTATTGCTCATCATATATATATATATATGAGCACATGCACGCATATTTAATTAATAGTGAAATAAAATTAAGTTAATGATTTAAAAAAAGATGATGTTTCAATGAAAGTTACAATATAACCACAACTGCTATCTGTTTAATCCCTATCCTCCTGGGCTCAGTTTACAGTGATGCCACCTTTTTTCAAATGTATTTAATCTATTATTATAAGTTGTAACTTTGGGAAGTGACAATTTCACTGAAACATGTTAGAAAATTTCCAAGATTTCATCTGAAATTAAGAAAATACAAAATCTAAACAAAATGGTCACTATATATAGTAAACTAAAAGAAGGCATCAATGTAAACTGACTCCAAGCAGATATTTTATTTTTTGTGGTGTTTTGTTTTTCTTTTTTCTTTCTTATATTTATGTATCTTATTTATTTTTCAGACCTATTTGAATTACTCTTGTGACAAGTTTATCAAGTAAAGAAACTAAGTTGAAAAATTGTAAATGAGAAATCTATACACCTAAGAGATTTTTTTCTTTTTACAATGATGTTCACCTTGTACAAAGTTCAAGAGCCAATCAAAGTAGAGGATTACTGAGTAAGAGGCACAATCTATGAAGATATGCAAAGAAGATAATTGTTAATCCGAGACTTGAATACGTTAAGATTTTAGTGATTGGGGAAGCATCCTCTTGGGAGTCTGACTGGCCCAAGCAATTCTTAATTTACTTATAATACTTCTGTCCTGTAACAATTTTTACTGGTTTTAATCTGTGAAACTTTCATGGTTTTCCTATTTTAAATTTAGTTGATGATTGAATAAGCTCATGGTGAGTTCTATGACAAGAAAATATTCATAGAAATTTCCTATCACATTGTTAAATATTTGAGCTTAAAAACTTTAAGAAAATATTGCAATAACAAGCATAAATAGGGATGCTGGTCATTATTTTAAAAAGTAATTTGTGCCAAATGAAAAAAAGATTTAGAATTAATTTTTTCTATTTCAATGAAACAGACATTAAACACTTTGATCTTCCCTTCTTTCATTTTCTCACTGAAACCAAGTAGCATCTTTGATATGCTTTTTGCCTTATCACATGATCAAAATGGAATAGTCCATTATTTATGAGGCATTAGCATGAGCCATTAAACACTTTTATCTTTCTTTATTTTTTCACAGAAACCAAGTAGCATCTCTAATATGTCTTTCATCTTTCCATGCACCCAAAATGAAATAGTAAATTATTTATGAGGTATTGGCAGGGTGTAACGGTCATGCAAACTAAGGAACTAATGAAAGGAAGGACAAGCACAATTATCACATTCTCTAAATCATATAATTTAATTAGACTCATTTTCATTTCTTAGGACTTTATCTTTCTGATAAAAGTCTTTATTTGAGAAATAACATAAATCTCCTGTAAACTAGATCTGTAAATTCCTCATTTTATTGCTGTCTACTTCTTATCAAATATCCATTTTTTCAACAAATGCAAAAGTCTGAGATCAATGATACATGAAAAAAAGTATTTGTTTAAACAGTTTAGCTTGGATAAATGAAAATTCACAAGGATTGACAAAATTTCTATTAATGTTCAAGAAAAAAACAAAAATAAAATTGTTATCACATCTACCAAGTCCTATTCACAGGGTGAACACTAGATGAAATTTAGAGTATATGAAAATCAAAGATCTGGGATCAACAGTTCTTTAGCTTGAACACCACATCTACTAAATTTCAATCCTTTGCTTTTATTTCAAATAACAAAAATTCCATCAATTAAATAAACTGTCAAATTTCCTGGTTTTTGTGGGGTACTATGTAGTATAATTGCTTCATCAATTTTTTTTTTTTTTTGTTAGATGTGTTTTGGAGATGTTCAATTAATGTAACAAGTATTTCATTTTAAAATATTTAAATAATAATTTTTGATAGTCTAAATTATATAGCACGGTGGAATTAAAATAATTACGTTTCCCATATAAGGTGATACTAGTTTAGCTTTTAAAACAGAAGTTTTGTGACGTCTAATTAATTATATACCTTTATTATTATTATTATTATTATTATTATTATTATTAACTAACTTTTTAATTCAATTATTTCTTATATTTTGAATTATTCTATATTTGGTTGTATTAAATTAATATAAAATTTTGTCTGCTGTACCCAATAGTCTTCCTTAGATCACTCTCAATCCAGCTAAAATTCAGGGAATTTTGAACTAAACCCCTTATTTAATCTATAGGAGTAAATCTTTCTCATTCCACTGTCCATATCAAATGATATTTCATTTTGCTCAAAAGAAAGTAACCAGACATCTAAAGGCCTGAGGGAAACAAGAGCCTAAGCACGGGTCTGCCTCTAAATAATGATCACTCTTCATTGTAGAAATTTAGACAGAAATAAAATATTTAAATTAAACAATTTCTTAGGAGAGTGCTGAAAAAATTCTAAGTATCAGAATACTTTTGGAAATGTTTTTGGTCAGCCAAGTAGTTTTCAGCAGCCTTTCTTCTAAACTTTTGCATTTACAGATTAGCAGTAGTGGTGTGGGAGGTAAGGTTTCATTAAATTTTTTGATCATTATGAATTGACAAATTGATTCCAATATACACAGCCATGGTTGAGAAGAGTGCTCAATATAAAATAATCTCAGAAATCCCAAGTCCTTGTGATAAAATTAACAATATTCAGGAAGTTTCTAAAAATCATTCAAATCAATTCATCTAGATTTCAATATTGTTACTGTTTTGTGAGCAAACACAAAACAGCTTAAGAAAATTAATCTACCTAAAAAAAAAACAGATTGAAAAATTAGTTAAACAATTTTATTTAACAAAAAGTGTTTTAAAAATTTAAACTGAAATTTTAAACATTTATATAAAAGTTAAAATTTTAAATAAATTTTAATTTTAATTTTTTAAGATTTTAAGATCAAAAAATAAAAAAATATTAGAACTTCAAAATAAAATTTAAAATACCTGTAATTTAAAAAATGTCAAAATTTAAATAAAATTGTAAAATCTTTAAAATCTAAACTTTTACCTTTTTAAAAAAATTGTAAATATTGGAAATTCAAAGTAAGTTTTAAATTTAAAATAAGATTTAAAATTTTAAAAATCTAAAATTAAAACAAATTTTAATGAAATTTTAAAAATTTAAAATAAATTTTTGAAATTTTAAATAAAAAATATAAGCACATCTTTATTAGAAAAAGAAATTGTTAAATTATCTTTAATTTTTGTATCTTGTTTTATTTAACAACTATTTTTTAACTTAGAGAATTTTAATCTTTAAGGATATTATTGTGGATAATTGTTAAGAAACAAATATCAAATAAATATAAACAGTTTTATCAACTACAAAAAGAAGAATATATTTTAGAATTAGCCATTCTTACAATCTCAAATAGCAGCCACCTTCCTCAATTCATAGTTTTATGTTGCATCAGTTTTTTTATATCATTTTTAAAATAAAAATTTTGCATATGCAAATAAAGAAAAATTGTCTTTATTTTTGCAGACTTTTTTTAAATTTCAAAAAGCATAAATAGATTTCAAGATAATTGTATTTTATCACAAAGACCCAGGTTGAGAGTGATAGCAAATCAAGTGTTTAAATTTTTATCTCTTCTATGAAGAAACATTTTAATTAAATAAATGAAGGCTGGCACTAAACTCACCTCCGCAGGAGACAGCTGCAATAAACTTTATAAACAATATAATACAGGGAAAAAAAATATTTTTTTTCATTTTGTTAAGAGTCCTTCAGGTTGGACTGAACATAATTTAGATTAAGAATGAGTTAATACAATCTTTACCGACCAAAAGTTGATATTTTGTTATTTACATGTCAAATATCTTTCAAGCAACACCCTTCTTGTCCACATTACAAATGGTAAGAAGAAATTATTCATTTTCACATTAAACAATTGTGTTTCTTTTTAATTTTTTTTCTTATAAGTAAAAAAGAAGCAAATTTGAATATTGTATAATAGGAATTCTACTTTTATATTTGTAAATACAAGCATTCATACAAACATTTTAAAACAGTAAAAATAAAACTAAGAATTAAGATATCAATCAAAATATCCATTTTCTTCCTTGAGATTTGACAGACAAATGTTATAGAAATATATTTTTCATTATATCAATTTATTTTATTTTCCAATTTATGGTGAGCAACATTTCAAAAGGAAAATTTGAAATCATAAAATAGTTAAATCCTTTTAAGTGTAAAATTGTTGAAACAGACAATGTAAACTTATTCAACTGTTTAAAAAAATGAAACAATTTTACACCAACTGACAATTATAGAAAAGTAAGATCCTAAAATTTTAACTTAAAATAAAAAATTTCACTGGAACTTTTTAAAATACTTAAACAACTCCCATTTGTATAGCATAAATTAAGTAAGACAGAATTTATGAAAACCAGTTCGATGTTTAAAATATTTTATTTCCTTTTTAATGTTTTGTTTTGTGTCCAACTATATTTTGTTTGCATATTTTATGGCAATCATTTATCATCACATAAACTATTAACTTTACTCTGGAATACACACACATACATTACACACACACACATATATATATATCTCCCCACACACAAAGGTACATCAGTAAATCTATAATTTAATGATAAATCAAATGATTGTAATTTGAATAATTAATATTTAGTTTTTCATCTTCTTCTTTGTTAATGCACTTAATTCAGTAATTAATATTCATCACCTACATAGGTGCATGAATATGTCTTTAGCCTGACCATGAAAAAAGCATTTAGTTTACATAGCAGTTATTTGTCTTTCAATTTAAGTGGATTTATAGTCACAACTGAATTAAGTGCATTGACAAAGGAGATTAATGCAGTATTAAAATCACAAGCCTAATAATGAAAAAAAGACTTATTTTTCAACATAATCTCCTTTGTTTTTAGTGCACTTAATTCAGTGGTGGCTATTAATCAGATATGTAGATATATAACCTCCTATTGAAAACATTTATTTCACACAAAAAATAACTATTTTTAACATCATCTCCTACCTTGTCAATGCCCTTAATTCAGTGGTGAATATTAATTATATAAATCAAACTTTATACAATGAAAATTTCAAGTCAAAATTTGGTTAATAACTGTGTATCAGCCTCCGAAATGATTGAACTGCCTTCTTCAAACTAACCTTAAACAAAGTAAAATGGAGAAAAGAACAGAGGTCATAAATGGCAAGATTTGTATTGTTCTTTCTAATTTCTACTTTTACACATTCATTTTAAAAAAAAATAAACCTTAAACAAAAGTAAAGGAATATTTCTAAATTTTTAAATTTCTAAGTCGTCAGAGAGAAATGAAAAATTTTCTCCATTCCATTAAATAAACATCATAAAAGATGGTCTAGACACATAACGAAACTTTACTGCTTAAGTTTTACATTGACACATTCACACAAACGTACAATATTCAATTTTGCTTGCTCCGTGAATCATTTTAACAAGAATCAAATAATGGCTTCCAGTTTGTGAAAAACAATAATAAATAACAAATGAAAAATAGGTGTACTCAAATGTATTTTATCAATTGGACCTTTTTAAAAATTTGTATGCATATTGACATATCTGGAAATAGTGATCTGGCAGCAACTGAGGCAGTGATGAGTGATCAATTTTGACAACAGCTTTTAAAAGAAGATAGGGAATCTAAAATCTGCATTAAAAGACACACATGCCCAATTTGCAGCCTTCAATATCGCATGCAGTAATAAAGGTGAGGAGGATACAAGCAGTACATTAGTAGCAACATACAGTGACAATAAACCCACAACATTCGGAGAAAAGAAATGAAACAATTGAATCCACAAACTTGAACATATATCTAATATTTATTATATTTCCCTTCCTTTATACAGCGTATGGGGAATTAATACAACTAGAAGTTAACCAAAAACATCATGCAAACTAAGAAAACTAAACAATATTACAACTTGAAAAGTACATTTATATATATATATATATATATATATAAAATAAAGCATGTGTGCATAAGTATAAATATGTAATATATATATATATATTACTCCTAGGGGGGAAAAATGCAACAAACCTCAAATGCCAAAAGTCAATGCTTTGGAATACAGGATAATATCACAGGAAGGTTTGCATTCCATAATTGACAAGTTGTTTTCTCTGACAGAATTATTTCCAAGAAAAATATTATATATATATATATAGAATCCATAGTGAAAATGGGTCAAACCCAAAATATGAAAATTCAATTAATGCTTTGTAATACACAAGACTATTGCAAAAACGAATCACTTGACACAAACTGAAAGTTGTTTTCTAAGAGGAAGAATCAGCTGTTATTTTTTTAAATTAATGCCTGCACTGCAAATACCATGAAAAAGTGGTTTGCAACCAAGTCTATAGGGCATATTTTTTGGTCTGATTAGAGTTCAGATTTGGAGCCAAGGTAGAAAATTTGGGCTTACATTAAAGATGCACTAGTCAGGACACATTTTAAATGACTCCTTAACTGTTTCAAGTCATCAACATTGAATGAAAAAAAGCAATTAACACTTTTGACTCCAAGAAAATATTGCAGAAAGTTCTGCATCTCATAACTGAGAATTTACTTTCTAAAGAGGATGAATTGGCTGTTATTTTTCAACAAGACATTATTATTGCTCTTGTTACAAACAGAATCAAAATGTGGCTTGAAAACAAGTCCTTCAAGTATGTGTTTTGGCCAGAAAAATATTTACTTTTGCATTAAACACAAACTGGGAAACATTTTCCAAATACTGCTTAACTCTTTCAACATTAAGTAAAACAATATCTCTTTTTACTATAAAAATCTGTTCAAAAGTTTATATCCACAAGACTTAAGCATTTAAATAAACCAATGGGAAAAAAAATCCATCTAAGTTACTTTATCTATTTAATCCTTGTCCTTTTCTGACAATTCATTTGGTGTTAAGAGCATTAAAACTTAAGGTTTTATCATTTGGGGTTTCCATCCATTTTTTCCTCCTGGGGTGTAAATATAATCATACTTATAGTAAGCATATACATTCATGTAAATACTTATACAGATACAAAAGTAAGTCAAAAGTTGAGCACCACAAGAATAAATCTGTTATATATTCTTAAAATGTTTTCAAATCCTATTTCAGTCTGAACAAACCACCAGTGTTTAATCCATGATCGAGCCACATTCTAATAATCTATATAATGCACAACTTGGATCACCTATGCATACATGTGAAATACATATTAGAAATACCTCGAACACACAATGAAGTGTTCACATGTATATAGACAGTTAAATCTAAATCTATATATAACACAACTCTATAAATATACCCACTCATATGTACCAACATGAATGCATGCAGATATGTCTGTATAAAGTGTATATGTATGCAAATGAACACATATATATATATATATAAATACATACATACATACATAGACACTGAAATACAAGAAAATACATACAAGAGGACAATGAAAAATTCCCAACCTAACCAAGAAGCCTTTCCAAAAAAAAAAATAAAAAATAAAAAACAAGTGATCTCATGTTTGATCTAATTTTGAGAAGTGGGTCAAGCCAAGAAATTTTCAATGCTCCTCTAGACATGTATGTTTATCGAATTTAACTGTAAAATGAAATGCAGTGATACCACTAAAAGCCTTTTAAAACCAGTCACAAATTTGATGTAAATTTGACAAAACTGATTATTTCTTTTAAATTTAAAAAAAACTTTCTGTAAATTATTAATGCAATATTAATTAACAATATTTAACACTTCCACTGCAATGGATGTATTTATATATATTTATATTTTTATATGTCAGTCCCCAGTATTATTATCACAAACTAGCAATTAGTGCTATTTCAAGACAACATAAATATATAGTAGCGTACAATACAAACTGTTTTGTGATATATTTTCATTATATAGTGTGTTGAGGATGTCGCCTAGCTCATTTTGTACTGCAGAGTACAAATCGAAGCCAAAATGGCAGCACCCATGAGAAATTACTGTAAGCATCTTTATAGCAATTTATTTCCTGTAAATGACAATTTTCAAACTTTTCCAAAAACTGGCAAACACAGCCATAATAAGTCAGCAGTGGAAGTGTTAAAAAGGCACTGTTTAAAATAATCTGAAATCCAAGGATATTGTAATTTATAGTGGCATCACTGTTTCGGTTTGCATATATAATTGCATATAATAGCTCGTTAATCATCTCGCTCATTATATAAATTTGTCATAACGTAATAGAAACATATATATCAAATATCACTGTATATTGCTACATCTGCTATGAAACAACTGTTTTACACATATGGTTTGTCCAATGCAAGCTGCAAAATAATAGCGGAACAGAGACAAAAGGCTAACACACCCAGGCACACACAATTGCTTGCTGCAAGGGAAAACTATTAAGCTCATACATATAGTTCAACCTTTTCTTGAACGGGCAATGGTTGACTTTGGCTTGGTAGGTGAGGCCATCCTTTTCTCAGGTGATGTCACTCGAGAAGATTTTTGCGGACTGCAACTTCGCATTCGATGGGTGCCTGGAGACTGTAGCGAGGCCGAGCGTGAGTGCACCGGTGTATACTGATTGGAGGCAGATTCCATTGTACTTTTGATCTTAGCCAGTCTCAGTTTCTCCGTTTTCGTTGTTCTTTTCAGAATTATATTTCGACTGGTAGATCGACCTCTAGTCTTTCCACTCAATGTCTCATCTTTCTTTCTAGACGAAGTGCTAGAATGCTTTGAAGAATCAGAGCTATCTGTCTTATGGGGAATCTTCTTTGCAGTCGGAGAGATCTTAGACACAGGCTTACTCTTGTCCACACTGCTCGCTTTGCAAGTGCCAGATTTTGATTTTGTAGAACTGACACCTCCTTTGGGCTTTTTGGAAGTGCTTGAAGATTTCTTGGGACTGCTGGACTTTTGTTTTGGTACACTACTTGCAGAAGTTTTTTTTTCTTTTTTGTTTCCTTTTTCAGGGCTCGATTTTTTAGACTTGCTTTTTACTGTCTCTCCTTTGCTTGTGGCAGATTCAGTTCTGCTTTTACTCTTAGACTCTTTCTTTTTCAGTTTTTTAGTCTTTGTTTCTTTGGTTTTTGCTGGTTTGGCACTGTCCTTAGAAATTGTTTCTGAAGTGAGTATTTTAGCCCTTTTTGGCACAATCAATTCAATTTTATTTGCCACGCTTCCATTCTCAGTTTTTATGACTTGCACAATTTCTTCAGCATCTTTCTGCAATAATTCGTTATCAATTATTTGAATTTGTTCAATTTCTGTAAAGAGCTGCTTTTCTTTAACCATTTCATCTAAAATCGTTCTATCCAAATCTGCTTTAGAAACATTGACTTCTTTCACAGGATTTAAATTAGTTTTATCTTCCAGTTCTATTACTTTATTTGTACTAACAGCAGTTCCAAGTGTTGAATCATTTTCAGCACTTTCACTTTTTATTTCAACAGCAGTAGAGTTAACATCAGATATTCCACTCATATTATCAGATTCCTTACCATTTTCCACAGATTCTACCAGCTTAATTTCCTTACCGTAAAGAGGGACTTCTGGCTCGATTTTTTTTGCAATGCCAATTTCACATACAGGCTTATTCTGAGAAAAAACATCAGATGAACTAAACTTTGACTGACTTTCTTCAGTTAAAATGACATTCAACAAACCCATCGGATCAGGTTCTCGCTCACTATCAACAACTGTTTTTTCCAGAATATGGCATTCAGCAGATTCAGCAGGTATATGGAATTGGTCCTTAGCTTTCTGGCTATCATCAGCAGGAAGAATTTCATCATCTATGCTTTCCAAAGTAGTTTGGTTTTCAGAAATTTCTTGAATGGGCTCAGGAGGACATACTGCAGCTATATTAGATTCCCCAGTATCAACTGCACTTGGAAAGACAGCAACAGTCCTATTATCCAAAACATTCGTTTCTGTTGGAGAAGAAGCCTCTCCTGTAATACTTTGAAAGTCAGAGACAGTTTCAGAAACATTATGTTCAGCAGACACGTTTTCACATTTTTCTGCATTTACTGACGATACAACTTGATTTTGGGCTTGTAAAGTTTCGTCGGCAATCACAATTGCATTACTATCGTCAGTAGAAACAGCTTCTGCTACCACTGCAGATTTAACATCTTCTACAGAGATGGCTTCAGTTGGGAAACATTCCACTCTATTATCAGGTGTAATTACTACTGCAGGAAGAGATTTAGCCCTCATATCATGTTCTGCTACAATAGATGATTCAACCTTTTCAGCAGGAACAATTTCAGCTTTTATATCTTCCTCGGCCAGCATACTTTCCTCTGCAGGAACAGCATCAGCTGGCTCACTTTCCTGTGCGAGATCAGTTTCAGCTGGTTTACTTTCCTCTGCGAGAGCAGCCTCAACCACTTTACTTTCCTCTGTGGGAGCAGCCTCGGCAGGTTTACTTTCCTCTATGGGAGCAACCTCGGCAGGTTTACTTTCCTCTGCGGGAGCAGCCTCAACAGGTTTACTTTCCACTGCAGGAGCGGACTCGGCAGGTTTACTTTCCTCTGCGGGAGCAACCTCAGCATCTTTACTTTCCTCTGCAGGAGCAGCCTCGGCAGGTTTACCTTCCTCAGTGGGAGCAACCTCGGCAGGTTTACCTTCCTCTGTGTGAGCAACCTCGGCAGGTTCACTTTCCTCTGCGGAAGCAGCCTCGGCAGGTTCACTTTCCTCTGTGGGAGCAGCCTCGGCAAGTTTACTTTCCTGTGCAGGAGCAGCCTCGGCAGGTTTACTTTCCTGTGCGGGAGCAGCCTCGGCAGGTTTACTTTCCTCTGCAAGAGAAGCTTCAGCAGGTTTACTTTCCACTGCGGAAGAAGCCTCGGCAGGTTTACTTTCCTCTGCAAGAGAAGCTTCAGCAGGTTTACTTTCCACTGCGGAAGAAGCCTCGGCAGGTTTACTTTCTTCTGTGGGAGAAGCCTCGGCAGGTTTACTTTCCTCTGCGGGAGAAGCCTCGGCAGGTTTACCTTCGTCTGCGGGAGCAGCCTCGGCAGGTTTACCTTCCTCTGCGGGAACAACCTCGGCAGGTTTACCTTCCTCTGCGGGAACAACCTCGGCAGGTTTACCTTCCTCTGCAGGAACAACCTCGGCAGGTTTACTTTCCTCCGCGGGAACAACCTCGGCAGATTTACTTTCCTCCGCAGGAGCAGCCTCAGCAGGTTCACTTTCCTCTGCGGGAGAAGCCTCAAAAGCTTTGCTTTCCTCAGCGGGAGCAGCCTCGACAGATTTACTTTCCTCTGCAGGAGTAGCCTCGACAGATTTACATTCCTCTGCATGAGCAGCATCGGCCGGTTGACTTTCCTCTGCAGGAGCAGCCGCAGAAGGTTTACTTTCCGCTGCAGGAGCAATCTCTGCCGGTTGACTTTCCTCTGCAGGAGCTGACTCGGCAGGTTTACTTTCCTCTGCAGGAGCAGCCTCGGCAGGTTGACCTTCCTCTGCACGAGCAGCCTCGTCAGGTTGACTTTCCTCCGCGGGAGCTGCAGGAACAGCCTCGTCAGATTTTCTTTCCTCTGCGGTAGTAGCCTCGACAGATTTACTTTCCTCTGCAGGAGCAGCATCGGCCAGTTGAATTTCCTCTGGAGGAGCTGACTCGGCAGGTTGACTTTCCTCGGCGGGAGTAGCCTCAACAGTTTTACTTTCCTCTGCGGGAGCAGCCTCGGCAGGTTTACTTTCCTCTGCGGGAGCAGCCTCGTCAGGTACACTTTCCTCTGCAGGAGCAGCCTCGTCAGGTACACTTTCCTCTGCAGGAGCAGCCTCGTCAGGTACACTTTCCTCTGCAGGATCAGGCTCGGCAGGTATACTTTCCTCTGCAGGAGCAGCCTCGTCAGGTACACTTTCCTCTGCAGGAGCAGCCTCTGCAGGTATACTTTCCTCTGCAGGAGCAGTCTCAGCAGGCTGACTTTCCTCTGCAGGAGCAGTCTCGGCTGGCTGACTTTCCTCTGCAGGAGCAGAATCGGCAGGATTACTTTCCTCTGCAGGAGCAGAATCGGCAGGTTTAATTTCCTCTGCAGAAACAGCATCGTCGAGTTGACTTTCCTGTGCAGGAGCAGCATCAGCCGGTTGACATTCCTCTGTGGATGCAGCCTCAACAGGTTTACTTTCCTCTGCAGGAGCAACCTCAACAGGTTTACTTTCCTCTGCAGGAGCAGCCTCAACAGCTTTAATATCCCCTGCAGGAGCAGCCTCAACAGGTTTACTTACCTCTGCAGGAGCAGCCTCAACAGGTTTACATTCCTCTGCAGGAGCAGCATTGGCCGGTTGAATTTCCTCTGCAGGATCAGCATCGGCAGGTTTGGACTTTCCTCTGCAGGAGCAGCCTCAACAGGTTTACTTTCCTCTGCAGGAGGAGCCTCAACAGGTTTAATTTCCTCTGCGGGAACAGCCTCAACAGGTTTAATTTCCTCTGCGGGAACAGCCTCAACATGTTTACCTTTCACCTCTGCGGGAGCAGCCTCAACAGGTTTACTTTCCTCTGCAGGAGCTGCCTCAACAGGTTTAATTTCCTCTGCAGGAACAGCCTCAACAGGTTTACTTTCCTCTGCAGGAGCTGCCTCAACAGGTTTAATGTCCTCTGCAGGAGCAGCCTCAACAGGTTTACTTTCCTCTGCAGGAGGAGCCTCAACAGGTTTACTTTCCTCTGCAGTAGCAGCCTCAACAGGTTTACTTTCCTCTGCAGGAGCAGCCTCAACAGGTTTACTTTCCTCTGCAGGAGCAGCCTCCACAGGTTTACTTTCCTCTGCAGGAGCAGCCTCAACAGGTTTACTTTCCTCTGCAGGAGCAGCATCGGCCGGTTGAATTTCCTCTGCAGGATGAGCATCGGCAGGTTTACTTTCCTCTGCAGGAGCAGCCTCAACAGGTTTACTTTCCTCTGCAGGAGCAGCCTCAACAGGTTTGCTTTCCTCTGCAGGAACAGCCTCAACAGGTTTACTTTCCTCTGCAGGAGCAGCCTCAACAGGTTTACTTTCCTCTGCGGGAACAGCCTCAACAGGTTTACTTTCCTCTGCAGGAACAGCCTCAACAGGTTCACTTTCCTCTGCAGGAGCAGCCTCAACAGGTTTACTTTCCTCTACGGGAGCAGCCTCAACAGGTTTACTTTCCTCTACGGGAGCAGCCTCAACAGGTTTACTTTCCTCTACGGGAGCAGCCTCAACAGGTTTACTTTCCTCTACGGGAGCAGCCTCAACAGGTTTACTTTCCTCTACGGGAGCAGCCTCAACAGGTTTACTTTCCTCTACGGGAGCAGCCTCAACAGGTTTACTTTCCTCTGCAGGAGCAGCCTCAACAGGTTTACTTTCCTCTACGGGAGCAGCCTCAACAGGTTTACTTTCCTCTGCAGGAGCAGCCTCAACAGGTTTACTTTCCTCTGCAGCAGCAGCCTCAACAGGTTTACTTTCCTCTGCAAGAGCAGGCTCAACAGGTTTACTTTCCTCTGCAGGAGCTGCCTCAACAGGTTTAATGTCCTCTGCAGGAGCAGCCTCAACAGGTTTACTTTCCTCTGCAGAAGCAGCCTCAACAGGTTTACTTTCCTCTGCAGGAGCAGACTCAACAGGTTTAATATCCTCTGCAGGAGCAGCCTCAACAGGTTTACTTTCCTCTGCAGGAGCAGCTTCAACAGGTTTACTTTCCTCTGCAGGAGCAGCTTCAACAGGTTTACTTTCCTCTGCAGGAACAGCCCCAACGGGTTTAATATCCTCTGCAGGAGCAGCCTCAACAGGTTTACTTTCCTCTGCAGGAGCAGCCTCAACAGGTTTGATATCCTCTGCAGGAGCAGCCTCACCAGGTTTACTTTCCTCTGCAGGAGCTGCCTCAACAGGTTTAATATCCTCTGCAGGAGCAGCCTCAACAGGTTTACTTTCCTCTGCAGGAGCAGCCTCAACAGGTTTACTTTCCTCTGCAGGAGCAGACTCAACAGGTTTAATATCCTCTGCAGGAGCAGCCTCAACAGGTTTACTTTCCTCTACGGGAGCAGCCTCAACAGGTTTGCTTTCCTCTACGGGAGCAGACTCAACAGGTTTACTTTCCTCTGCGGCAACAGCCTCCACAGGTTTACTTTCCTCTGCAGGAGCTGCCTCAACAGGTTTAATATCCTCTGCAGGAGCAGCCTCAACAGGTTTACTTTCCTCTGTGGGAACAGCCTCAACAGGTTTACTTTCCTCTGTGGGAACAGCCTCAACAGGTTGACTTTCCTCTGCAGGAGCTGCCTCAACAGGTTTAATATCCTCTGCAGGAGCAGCCTCAACAGGTTTACTTTCCTCTGCAGGAGCAGCCTCAACAGGTTTACTTTCCTCTACGGGAGCAGCCTCAACAGGTTTACTTTCCTCTACGGGAGCAGCATCGGCAGGTTTAATTTCCTCTGCGGCAACAGCCTCCACAGGTTGACTTTCCTCTGCAGGAGCTGCCTCAACAGGTTTAATATCCTCTGCAGGAGCAGCCTCAACAGGTTTACTTTCCTCTGCAGGAGCTGCCTCAACAGGTTTTATTTCCTCTGCAGGAGCAGCCTCAACAGGTTGACTTTCCTCTGCAGCAGCTGCGTCAACAGGTTTAATATCCTCTGCAGGAGCAGCCTCAACAGGTTTACTTTCCTCTGTGGGAACAGCCTCAACAGGTTTACTTTCCTCTGCAGGAGCAGCCTCAACAGGTTTACTTTCCTCTACGGGAGCAGCCTCAACAGGTTTACTTTCCTCTACGGGAACAGCCTCAACAGGTTTACTTTCCTCTGCAGGAGCTGCCTCAATAGGTTTTATATCCTCCCCTGCAGGAGCAGCCTCAACAGGTTTACTTTCCTCTGCGGCAACAGCCTCCACAGGTTCACTTTCCTCTGTGGGAACAGCCTCAACAGGTTTACTTTCCTCTGCAGGAGCTGCCTCAACAGGTTTTATATCCTCTGCAGGAGCAGCCTCAACAGGTTTACTTTCCTCTGCAGAAGCTGCCTCAATAGGTTTTATATCCTCTGCAGGAGCAGCCTGAACAGGTTTACTTTCCTCTACAGGAACAGCCTCAACAGGTTGACTTTCCTCTGCAGGAGCAGTCTCAACAGGTTTACTTTCCTCTGCAAAAGCAGACTCAACAGGTTTAATATCCTCTGCAGGAGCAGCCTCAACAGGTTTACTTTCCTCTGCAGGAACAGCCACAACAGGTTTACTTTCCTCTGCAGAAGCTGCCTCAATAGGTTTTATATCCTCTGCAGGAGCAGCCTGAACAGGTTTACTTTCCTCTACAGGAACAGCCTCAACAGGTTGACTTTCCTCTGCAGGAGCAGTCTCAACAGGTTTACTTTCCTCTGCAAAAGCAGACTCAACAGGTTTAATATCCTCTGCAGGAGCAGCCTCAACAGGTTTACTTTCCTCTGCAGGAACAGCCTCAACAGGTTGACTTTCCTCTGCAGGAGCAGCCTCAACAGGTTGATATTCCTCTGCAGGAGCAGCCTCAACAGGTTTAATATCCTCTGCAAAAGCAGCCTCAACAGGTTTACTTTCCTCTACGGGAACAGCCTCAACAGGTTGACTTTCCTCTGCAGGAGCAGACTCATCAGGTTTAATATCCTCTGCAGGAGCAGCCTGAACAGGTTGACTTTCCTCTGCAGGAGCAGCCTGAACAGGTTGACTTTCCTCTGCAGGAGCAGCTTCAACAGGTTTAATATCCTCTGCAGGAGCAGCCTCAACAGGTTGACTTTCCTCTGCAGGAGCTGCCTCAACAGGTTTAATATCCTCTGCAGGAGCTGCCTCAACAGGTTTAATATCCTCTGCAAAAGCAGCCGCAACAGGTTTAATATCCTCTGCAGGAGCAGCCTCAACAGGTTGACTTTCCTCTGCAGGAGCAGCCTCAACAGGTTTAATATCCTCTGCAGGAGCAGCCTCAACAGGTTTACTTTCCTCTGCAGGAGCAGCTTCAACAGGTTTAATATCCTCTGCAGGAGCAGCCTCAACAGGTTGACTTTCCTCTGCAGGAGCAGCTTCAACAGGTTTAATATCCTCTGCAGGAGCAGCCTCAACAGGTTGACTTTCCTCTGCAGGAGCAGCCTCAACAGGTTTAATATCCTCTGCAGGAGCAGCCTCAACAGGTTTACTTTCCTCTGCAGGAGCAGCCTCCACAGGTTTACTTTCCTCTGCAGGAGCAGCCTCAACAGGTTTACTTTCCTCTGCAGGAGCAGCATCGGCCGGTTGAATTTCCTCTGCAGGAGCAGCTTCAACAGGTTTAATATCCTCTGCAGGAGCAGCCTCAACAGGTTGACTTTCCTCTGCAGGAGCAGCTTCAACAGGTTTAATATCCTCTGCAGGAGCAGCCTCAACAGGTTTAATATCCTCTGCAGGAGCAGCCTCAACAGGTTTAATATCCTCTGCAGGAGCAGCCTCAACAGGTTGACTTCCCTCTGCAGGAGCAGCCTCAACAGGTTTAATATCCTCTGCAGGAGCACCCTCAACAGGTTTACTTTCCTCTGCAGGAGCAACATCGGCAGGTTTAATATCCTCTGCAGGAGCAGCATCGGCAGGTTTAATATCCTCTGCGGGAGCAGCCTGAACAGGTTTACTTTCCTCTGCGGGAACAGCTGCAAGAGGTTTACTTTGCTCTGAAGGAGCAGCTTCAACAGGTTTAATATCCTCTGCAGTAGCAGCCTCAACAAGTTTACTTTCCTCTGCAGGTGCTGCCTCAACAGGTTTAATATCCTCTGCAGGAGCAGCCTCAACAGGTTTACTTTCCGCTGCGGGAACAGCTTCAAGAGGTTTACTTTGCTCTGAAGGAGCTGCCTCAACAGGTTTAATATCCTCTGCAGGAGCAGCCTCAACAGGTTTACTTTCCTCTGCGGGAACAGCCTCAACAGGTTTACTTTCCTCTGCAGGAGCTGCCTCAACAGGTTTAATATCCTCTGCAGTAGCAGCCTCAACAGGTTTAATATCCTCTGCAGGAGCTGCCTCAACAAGTTTAATATCCTCTGCAGGAGCAGCCTCAACAGGTTTACTTTCCTCTGCAGGAGCTGCCTCAACAGGTTTACTTTCCTCTGCAGGAGCAGCCTCAACAGGTTTACTTTCCTCTGTGGGAGCAGCCTCAACAGATTTACTTTCCTCTGCAGGAGCAGCCTCAACAGGTTTACTTTCCTCTGCAAGAGCAGCTTCAACAGGTTTACTTTCCTCTGCGGGAGCTGCCTCAACAAATTTAATATCCTCTGCAGGAGCAGCTTCAACAGGTTTAATATCCTCTGCAGGAGCAGCCTCAACAGGTTTAATATCCTCTGCAGGAGCAGCCTCAACAGGTTTAATATCCTCTGCAGGAGCAGCCTCAACAGGTTTAATATCCTCTGCAGGAGCAACCTCAACAGGTTTACTTTCCTGTGCAAGAGCAGCCTCAACAGGTTTACTTTCCTCTGCAGGAGCAGCCTCAACAGGTTTACTTTCCTCTGCAGGATCAGCCTCAACAGGTTTACTTTCCTCTGCAGGATCAGCCTCAACAGGTTTACTTTCCTCTGCAGTAGCAGCCTCAACAGGTTTACTTTCCTCTGCAGGAGCAGCCTCAACAGGTTTAATTTCCTCTGCAGGAACAGCCTCAACAGGTTGACTTTCCTCTGCAGGAGCAGCCTCAACAGGTTGACTTTCCTCTGCAGGAGCTGCCTCAACAGGTTTAATATCCACTGCAGTAGCAGCCTCAACAGGTTTACTTTCCTCTGAAGGAGCAGCTTCAACAGGTTTCATATTCTCTGCAGGAGCAGCCTCAACAGGTTTACTTTCCTCTGCAGGAGCAGCTTCAACAGGTTTACTTTCCTCTGCAGGAACCGCCTCAACGGGTTTAATATCCTCTGCAGGAGCAGCCTCAACAGGTTTACTTTCCTCTGCAGGAGCAGCCTCAACAGGTTTACTTTCCTCTGCAGGAGCAGCCTCAACAGGTTTACTTTCCTTTGCAGGAGCAGCCTCTACAGGTTTACTTTCCTCTGCAGCAGCAGCCTCAACAGGTTTACTTTCCTCTGCAGTAGCAGCCTCAACAGGTTTACTTTCCTCTGCGGGAGCAGCCTCAACAGGTTTAATTTCCTCTGCGGGAACAGCCTCAACAGGTTTACTTTCCTCTGCGGGAACAGCCTCAACAGGTTGACTTTCCTCTGCAGGAGCTGCCTCAAGAGGTTTACTTTCCTCTGCAGGAGCAGACTCAACAGGTTTAATATCCTCTGCAGGAGCAGCCTCAACAGGTTGACTTTCCTCTGCAGGAGCAGCCTCAACAGGTTTACTTTCCTCTACGGGAGCACCCTCAACAGGTTTACTTTCCTCTGCAGGAGCACCATCGGCAGGTTTACTTTCCTCTGCAGGAGCAGACTCAACAGGTTTACTTTCCTCTGCAGGAGCAACCTCAACAGGTTTACTTTCCTCTGCAGGAGCAGCCTCAACAGCTTTAATATCCCCTGCAGGAGCAGCCTCAACAGGTTTACTTTCCTCTGCGGGAACAGCCTCAACAGGTTTACTTTCCTCTGCAGGAGCAGCCTCAACAGGTTTACTTTCCTCTGCGGGAACAGCCTCAACAGGTTTACTTACCTCTGCAGGAGCAGCCTCAACAGGTTTACATTCCTCTGCAGGAGCAGCATTGGCCGGTTGAATTTCCTCTGCAGGATCAGCATCGGCAGGTTTACTTTCCTCTGCAGGAGCAGCCTCAACAGGTTTACTTTCCTCTGCAGGAGGAGCCTCAACAGGTTTAATTTCCTCTGCGGGAACAGCCTCAACAGGTTTAATTTCCTCTGCGGGAACAGCCTCAACATGTTTACTTTCCTCTGCGGGAGCAGCCTCAACAGGTTTACTTTCCTCTGCAGGAGCAGCCTCAACAGGTTTACTTTCCTCTGCAGGAGCTGCCTCAACAGGTTTAATTTCCTCTGCGGGAACAGCCTCAACAGGTTTACTTTCTTCTGCAACAGGAGTTTCCACAGGTTTAACTTCCTCTGCAGGAGCAACATTCGCAGGTTTACTTTCCTCTGCAGGAGCAGCATCGGCAGGTTTACTTTCCTCTACAGGAGCGGCCTCAACAGGTTTACTTTTCTCTGCAGGAGCAGCCTCAACAGGTTTGCTTTCCTCTGCAGGAGCAGCCTCAACAGGTTTACTTTCCTCTGCAGGAGCAGCATCGGCCAGTTGATTTTCCTCTGCAGGAGCAGCATCCGCCGATTGAGGTTGCTCTGCGGGAGCAGCCTCAACAGGTTTAATTTCCTGTGCAGGTGCAACATCGGCCGGTTGACTTTCCTCTGCGGACACAGCCTCAACAGATTTACTTTCCTCTGCGGGAACAGCCTCAACAGGTTTACTTTCCTCTGCAGGAACAGCCTCAACAGGTTTATTTTCCTCTGCAGGAACAGCCTCAACAGGTTTACTTTCCTCTGCAGGAACAGCATCAACAGGTTTACTTTCCTCTGCAGGAACAGCATCAACAGGTTTACTTTCTTCTGCAGGAGCTGCCTCAACAGGTTTATTTTCATCTTCAGGTGCAGCCACAAGAGGTTTACTTTCCTCTGTGGTTGCTGCCTCAACAGGTTTACTTTCCTCTGCAGGAGCAGCCTCAACAGGTTTACTTTCCTCTGCGGGTACAGCCGCAACAGGTTTACTTTCCTTTGCAGGAGCAGCATCGGCCGGTTGACTTTCCTCTGCGGGATCTGTTTTGGCCATTTTACTTTCCTCTGTAGGACCATCTTCAACGGGTTTACTTTCCTCTTCAGGAGCAGCATCAGCCGGCTTACTTTCCTCTGCGGGAGCAGATTCAGCCTGTTTTCTTTCCTCTGCAAGAACAGACTCGGCAAGTTTACTTTGCTCTGTGGAAGCAGCCTCCATAGGTTTACTTTCTTCTGCAGGGGCATCCACAACAGGTTTGCTTTCGTTTACTGGAGCAGCATCAGCCAGTTTACACTCCTCTGCGGGAGCAGCCTCAGCAGGTCTACTTTCCCCTGCAGGAGCAGCCTCAACAGGTTTACTTTCTTCTTCAGGAGCAGAATCGGCCAATTTAATTTCCTCTGGGGGAGCGGCCTCAGAAGGTTTACTTTCGTCTGTGAAAACAGCTTCAACAGGTTTAATTTCCTCTGCAGGTGCAGCATAGGTCTGTTTACTTTCCTCTGCAGGAGCAACCTGGACAGGTTTACTCCACTGCGGGAGCAGCCTCGGCCGGTTTACTTTCCTCTTCGGGAGCAACATCAGCCTGTTCACTTTTCTCAGCCAGTTTACTTTCCTACGGGAGCAGCCTCTGCCGGTTTAATTTCCTCTGTGGGAGCTGCCTCGGCCGGTTTACTTTCCTCTGCGTGAGCAGCCTCTGCCGGTTTAATTTCCTCTGTGGGAGCTGCCTCGACCGGTTTGCTTTCCTCTGCAGGAGCAGCCTCAGCCGGTTTACTTTCCTCTGTTGGAGCAGCCTCGGCCGGTTTAATTTCTTCTGTGGGATCAGCCTCGGCCGGTTTAATTTCCTCTGCCGGTTTACTTTCCTCTGTGAGGGCAGCCTCGGCCGATTTACTTTCCTCTGCAGGAGCAACCTGGACAGGTTTACTCTCCACTGCGGGAGCAGCCTCGGCCGGTTTACTTTCCTCTGCGGGAGCAACATCAGCCTGTTCACTTTTCTCAGCCAGTTTACTTTCCTCTACGGGAGCAGCCTCTGCCGGTTTAATTTCCTCTGCGGGAGCTGCCTCGGCCGGTTTACTTTCCTCTGCGTGAGCAGCCTCTGCCGGTTTAATTTCCTCTGCGAGAGCAGCCTCGGCCAATTTGCTTTCCTCTGCTGGAGCAGCCTCGACCGGTTTGCTTTCCTCTGCAGGAGCAGCCTCGACCGGTTTGCTTTCCTCTGCAGGAGCAGCCTCAGCCGGTTTACTTTCCTCTGTTGGAGCAGCCTCAGCCGGTTTACTTTCCTCTGTTGGAGCAGCCTCTGCCGGTTTAATTTCCTCTGCGGGAGCTGCCTCGGCCGGTTTACTTTCCTCTGCGTGAGCAGCCTCTGCCGGTTTAATTTCCTCTGCGTGAGCAGCCTCTGCCGGTTTAATTTCCTCTGCGAGAGCAGCCTCGGCCGGTTTGCTTTCTTCTGCGGGAGCAGCCTCGACCGGTTTGCTTTCCTCTGCAGGAGCAGCCTCAGCCAGGTTACTTTCCTCTACGGGAGCAGCCTCTGCCGGTTTAATTTCTTCTGTGGGAGCAGCCTCGGCCGGTTTACTTTCCTCTGCCAGTTTACTTTCTTCTGCGACAACAGCCTCAGCCGGTTTACTTTCCTCTGTGAGGGCAGCCTCGGCCGGTTTACTTTCCTCTGCGGGAGCAGCCTCGACCGGTTTACTTTCCTCTGCGGGAGCAGCCTCGGCTGGTTTACTTTCCTCTGCGGGAGCAGCCTCGGCCGGTGTAATTTCCTCTTTGGGAACAGCCTCGCCCAGTTTACTTTCCTCTGCGGGAACAACCTCGGCCGGTTTATTTTCCTCTTTGGAAGCAGACTCGGCCGGTTTACTTTCCTCTGCGGGAACAGCCTCGGCCAGTTTACTTTCCTCTGCGGGAGCAGCCTCGGCTGGTTTACTTTCCACTGCGGAAGCAGCCTCGGCCGGTTTATTTTCCTCTGCCGGTTTACTTTCCTCTGCAGGAGCAGCCTCGGCTGGTTTACTTTCCTCTGCCGGTTTACTTTCCTCTGCAGGAGCAGTCTCGGCCGGTTTACTTTCCTCTGCAGGAGCAGCCTTGGCCGGTTTACTTTCCTTTGTGGGCGCAGCCTCGGCCGGTTTACTTTCCTCTGTGGGCGCAGCCTCGGAAGGTTTCATTTCCTCTGCGGGAGCAGCCTCAGCCGGTTTATTTTCCCCTGCAGGAGCAGCCTCGGACGGTTTACTTTCCTCTACAGGAGCAGCTATGGCCACTTTGCCTTCCTCTGCAGGAGCAGCCTCGGCCAGTTTACTTTCCTCTGTGAGAGGAGCCTCAGCCAGTTTACTTTCTTCTGCGGGAGCAGCTTCGGCCGGTTTAATTTCCTCTCCTGGAGCAGCCTTGGCCGGTTTACATTCCTCTGCGGGAGCATCCTCAGCCAGTTTACTTTCCTCTGCAGGAGCAGCATTGGTCAATTTAATTTCCTCTGCGGGAGCAGCATCGGTCGGTTTACTTTCCTCTGATGGAGAATCCTTAGCCAGCTTACTTTCCTCTGCAGGAGCAGTGTCCACAGGTTTACTTTCTTCTATAGGAGCAGCTTCAACAGGTTTACTCTCTTCTATAGGAGCAGCTTCAACAGGTTTACTTTCCTCAGATGGTGCAGCTTCAACAGGTTTACTTTCTTCAGTTGGAGCAGCATCGGCTGGTATACTTTCCTCTGCTGGAGCAGCCTCGGCCAGTTTATATTCATCTGCAGGAGCAGCCTCGGCCAGTTTACATTCCTCAGCAGAAGCAGCCTCAACAGTTTTACTTTCCTCTGCGGGAACAGCTTCCTCTGGTTTACTTTGCTCTGCAGGAGCTGCCTTTGCCGATTTCCTTTTCTCTGTGGGAGCAGCTTCAACAGGTTTACTTTCCTCTGCAGAAGCAGCATCGGCCGGTTTACTTTCCTCAGTTGGAGCAGCCTCAACAAGTTTACTTTCCTCTGCAGGAGCAGCCTCAACAGGTTTACTTTCCTCTGCAGGAGCAGCCTCAACAGGTTTACTTTCCTCTGCAGGAGCAGCTTCAACAGATTTCATTTTCTCTACGGGAGCAGCCTCAACAGGTTTACTTTCCTCTACGGGAGCAGCCTCAACAGGTTTACTTTCCTCTACGGGAGCAGCCTCAACAGGTTTACTTTCCTCTGCAGGAGCAGCATCAACAGGTTGACTTTCCTCTGCAAGAGTAGCCTCAACAGATTTCATTTTCTCTACGGGAGCAGCCTCAACAGATTTACTTTCCTCTGCAGTAGCAGCCTCAACAGGTTTACTTTCCTCTATGGGAGCAGCATCAACAGGTTTACTTTCCTCTGCAGGAGCAGCATCGGCAGGTTTACTTTCCTCTGCAGGAGCAGCATCGGCAGGTTTACTTTCCTCTATGGGAGCAGCCTCAACAGGTTTACTTTCCTCTGCAGGAGCAGCATCGGCAGGTTTACTTTCCTCTGCAGGAGCAGCCTCAACAGGTTTACTTTCCTCTGCAGGAGCAGCATCGGCAGCTTGACTTTCCTCTGCAGGAGCAACCTCAACAGGTTTATTTTCCTCTGCAGGAGCAGCATCAGCCGGTTGAATTTCCTCTGCAGGAGCAGCATCGGCAGGTTGACTTTCCTCTGCAGGAGCAGCCTCAACAGGTTTACTTTCCTCTGCAGGAGCAGCATCAGCCGGCTGAATTTCTTCTGCAGGAGCAGCATCGGCAGGTTTACTTTCCTCTGCAGGAGCAGCATCGGCCGGTTTACTTTCCTCTGCAGGAGCAACATCATCTGATTTACTTTCATCTGTGTGAGCAGGATCGGCTGATTTACTTTCCTCTGTAGGAGTAGCCTCAGCTATTTTAGTTTCCTCTGCAGAAGTAGCCTCATCAGGTTTTCTTTCTTCTGAGGGAGCAGCCTCAGCAAGTTTACTTTCCTCTGCTGGTGCAGCCTCGGCCGGTTTACATTCCTCTGTGGGAGCAACCTCGGCCGGTTTACTTTCTTCTGCACGAGCAGCCTCGGTCAGTTTATTTTCTTCTGATGCAGCAACCTCGGCCGGTTTACTTTCTTCTGATGCAGCAACCTCGGCCGGTTTACTTTCTTCGGCTGATGCTGCTGTAACGTGTTTACTTTCTTCTCCAGCTCCAGCTGGCTTGCATTCCTCTGTGGGAGCCGCCTCAGCTGGTTTACTTTCTTTCGCAGGGGAAGCCTCTTCTTGTTTAATTTCCTTTTCCAATACTGCCTCAGGCTCTTCTTCAGCAGGTTTACCTTCTCCTATAGCATCAACCAATTTACCTTCCTCTGCAGGAATGGACTCAGCTGGTTTAAATTCCTCTTCTGCTGGAACAACTTCCTCCGTAGGGACAGCTTCGATGTGTTTACCTTCTTCTGCAGGAGCATCTTCATCTTTTATGCTTTCCTCTGCAGAAGCAGCCACAGTTGGTTTTATTTCTTCTTCCATTATTGTCTCTGTAGTTTTACTTTCCTCTGCATAATCAGCCTCGGGTGGTTTACTTTCCTCTACAAGAGCAGCCTTGGCTGGTTTACTTTGATCTGTGGGTGCAGCCTCAGCTGGTTTACTTTCCTCTATGGGAACAGTCTCAGCTGGTTTACTTTCCTCTGCAGGTTCAGCACCGGCTGGCTTACTTTCCTCAGCAAGAACAGCCTCGGCTGCTATACTTTCCTCTGTGAGGGCAGTCTCATCTAGTTTACTTTCCTTGGTGGGAGCATCTGCTGCTGGTTTACTTTCTTCTGCAGGTGCTGCCTCAGCTATTTTACTTTCCTCAGCAAGTGCAGCCTCGGCTGGTTTACTTTCCTCAGGGATTACAGACTCAGTTGGTGTACTGTCCTCTGTCGGAGCAGCATCAGCTGGTGTACTGTCCTCTTTGGAAGCAGCATCAGCTGGTGTACTGTCCTCTGTGGAAGCGGCATCAGCTGGTATACTTTCCTCAGTGGGAGCAGCATCAGCTGGTATACTTTCCTCAGTGGGAGCAGCATCAGCTGGTATACTTTCCTCAGTGGGAGCAGCATCAGCTGGTATACTTTCCTCTGCAGGAACAGCCTCAGCTGGTATACTTTCCTCTGCGGGAGCAGTCTTGGCTGGTATACTTTCCTTTGCGGGGACAGTCTCGTCTGGTTTACTTTCTTCAGTGGGCGGTGCCTCAGCTGGTTTACTTTCCTCAGCAGGTGCTGTCTCAGTTGTTATACTTTCCTCAGCGGCAACAGCCTTGTCTGGTTTGCTTTCCTCAGCGGGAGCATCTGCAGCAGGATCTATAGCTGATTTACTTTCCTCAGCAAGAACAGCCGCGTCTGGTTTGCTTTCCTCTGCGGGCACTGCCTCCGTTTGTTTACTTTCCTCAGCGGCCGCTGCCTCGGCTGGTTTACTTTCCTCAGCGAGAACAGCATCAGCTGGTGTACTTTCCTCTACAGGTTCAGCCTCAGCTGGTGTACTTTCCTCTGCGGGCACCGCCACAGCTGGTTTACTTTCCTCTGCAGGCGCCGCCTCAGCTGGTTTACATTCCTTTGCGGGTACAGCCTCGTCTGGTTTACTCTCCTCAGCAGGAACAGCCTCGGTTGGTTTGCTTTCCTCAGTGGGAGCATCTGCAGCTGGTTTACTTTTCTCAGCTGGTTTGCATTCCTCTGCAGGAGCAGCCTCGGCTAGTTTCATTTCCTCTTCAGTTACAGGCTCAGTAGCTTTACCTTCCTCTGTAGGAGCAGCCTCAGCTGGTTTACTTTCTTCTGCAGTAGTACCTTCACCTGATTTACCTTCCTCTGCAGATGCATCTTTGGCTAGTTTACTTTGCTCCATGGAAGCAGCCTCGGCTAGTTTAATTATCTCTGAGGAAGCAGGCTCAGATATTTTACTTTCATTTTCCAATGCAAACAAAGTTTTTTGACTTTCCACAGCTGATTGAATTCTATCTTCTTTTCCTGCCATTGATAGTTGATGTTCATCTGCCGTAGTTGCTACAGATGTTTGACCTTCAGCTGCATTTTTAGACTCATGTTCTTTTATTTCTTCTCTTGTGTCAGTTGTTTTACCTAATGTTATATCTGATTCATCTTTTAAATCACTTTTTTCTTTTTTGCTTTCAAAATCATCAACTGATTCTTCATGTTCATCATCAGCATCATCATTTAAGGCTTCTATGTTTGTATCTACCATTTCTAAAGTGTCATCACTTACAACACTCTGCGAGTCATCAAATGAGTAATACTGTTCCAAATTATCATCGTTGTTTTCTTTGTCCGGTGGAACAACAACATCTTCCTGAGATTCTTTCTTCTCTTTATTCTGGAGACTATCTTTTTTGATCTCTTCTACAGCTTCAGTGATGATGTTTTCTATTTTTTCTTGAATTAATCTCGCTTCTAGATTTTTATCAGATGGGAAACTTTCACTATGTATTTGGCTTGATGTCGCTTCTTCAGGCTCCACCGATGCCATTGGATCTTCAAATGTTTCTTCATCATTAGCACCATCAGTATTTTCATCAACAACAGTACTTCTTGAAGTATCAACCAATGCACTAGCCACAGATGAATCAGACTCTTTCAGGCTCATAGCTTCAGGCTTTTCATCCTCTTTCTTTATACCTACTCTTGTACTGGATCCGTTTTGATTTCCTTTCAAATCTAATGCATCAGTATAAAATGTAGGCATCCTTTCTTGATTTTCTAAAGTTACTTTCCCTTCTGCTTCTTTACTCTGTGTTTGCTCTTCACTGCTGGCCGTTGTCCCTAATAATGAAGGGTCTCTTTCTATAACTGAGTTAGCTTCAGACTCGGACTCACTCTCCTCTTCAGCTTTTGACATTTGGCAGAAGTCAGCAAAACTCGTTTCAACAGCTTCTTCAGGCAACATGGAATTGTGATTTGTGCTTTTTTTTTCTGAACTTTCCCCTACTATGACTGCGGAAGAGTTTGACCCATTGTTGATCACTTCTGTACTTTTTAGTTCTTTTGAACAAGGTAGGCACTGTGATTGACTGTAAGATTCTGTATCCTGATCACTACTTTGCAGACTGAGACCAGTGGATAATTCAGGTTTGTCAGTATTTGGCCCAATTTCAGTAACATGAACTGGAGGACAACTACTAGTTGACATTATTAAATGAGTGGTATGTGACCCACTTGTATCAGAACCCACATCTTCTTTGCAAGAACACTGTAATTGTTGCTTATCAGTAGACAAAATACTTAGCGTACCTGAAAACTCAGGTGATAGAGGGGAAGCAATATCAGGTGTAGCAGTATTAAACTCATAGCAAGCATCAGCTGGAGAAATGACATCACCTGTTTGATTAGGAGATAAATCATCATCTGTTGAATCGGAAGGCGGGCTATATGAAGGGATCCCTCTTTTTGAGTGACTCTCATCATGTTCATATGTTGAAGGAGGTGACGGTAACACCACTCCTTCATCCCCTTGAGTATCTGAAAGAGTATGGCATTCATTCTTGCATCTGTCACAAGCAAAAGACAAACAACCCATCATTTGAATGAGTTTAATAAATATTGCAATAATAAACTTTCAAAAATACTGGATTTTAAATAATTAAGAAATGGATACACAACTTAAGATTCATTCTTAGGAGAAAGTTTAAATGAGATATCATTCAGTGTCATCCTGCAACAGTCTTGTCTGCAGCAAATCTATTTTTTTTTGTTTTTCAAAGAATATCAAACTTATAGCTATTGTATATTAATCCCATGACGAAGGCTGGAGAACACAGCAGCCAAAATGTTGATATAACAACAATATGAGAACAATAGTCCTCACAAATTGAGTAAATATTAATGATTAACACTAAGAAATACCAGAAGTTTGAAGGAACTTTGATCTAAGAGTTAATTTGTTGTGATCTCAATATGTACTGGGTTCTCCATAAGAGATACCAAAGTTTGTACTCAGTGTCACCTCACAACATCAAAAGACTTTCAAAGGTTAGCTTAGGTGACCCAAAAGCCACTAAGTGCAGAAATGAACCTTGAAATATGTTGGTGGGTACACCAACATAAACCAGGGAGTGAACCCAGCTGAACTCATATATATCAACACAAGTTAACTGGATAACAAGAAGTTATATAAACACCCAATCTATGAGGAGATAGAGAATCTCGTACTTTCTTGCAAGGAAATTAAATGTTCTAGGAAAGACCTAAAGCCACATTTGGCCAATATGATGATCTTAAAGCTTAAATGTTCAAATCTAAACACAATCTGCTTTGTTCTATGACATTTTATTAGCCCAAAAATCATAACTATAATAGTGTGTGAAGAAAATTTAGAAAACAAATATCAGTTTGCATTTTAAACAAATTCCAGTTCATCTAACAAAATGAAACCAAAGAATTTCAAGATGCTCTTTTGAAGAAACAGCTAATAAGAAAATAGATTGGCAAAAGTTTTCAGTGGTCCTATGCTGAATTTCATATAACCCACAATTCTTACTCAGAATGGAAATTGGAATTTTAAAAAAGTATTCCAAGAAATCATGGATAAGTAAGATCAGTCATGGATATAAATTTGAAGCACATTATGACAGCATAAAACAAATTGATTTCCTGAAAAGCAGGAACATATATAGAATATTTTTAGTGCTTGACTCTAAGTTTGTTAGTAATGGTTAATAAATGTTAGTAAAATTATTCATGCTGTTTGTTGATTAAACAGAATAAATTATTTTTTAATTTTATGATAAAATTTAACAATTCCAATGCAAACATTTGACAAAACAAAGTTCACAGAGATTTTAGAAACAATACAAAATTACCAATATGAATCAATATGAATAATTATAATACAGAATAACATAAGAACAACATAAATAATAAATTAAACATAATAATAATAATAATAATAATAATATTAACAATATAATAAAGAATATTAATACAAAGTATATAATAAAAAAGAATGATAACATGAATAATAACATATGAATTATAAAAAATAATAAAGAATAACACAAAAGAATATGAATAAGATATAAGAATATTAATAATGAAAAAGAATAACTTAATAATAATAATAATAATAATAATACATAAATTAATATATCATGTGGTTTTAAAAAGAAAAACATTTTGCAGCTAATACACACTCCAAAAGTAATGCCTCCCATTTATTTCCAGGAAAACTACAAGGGACACAGGAAACTACATTAGAAAGAGCATTTTTTTTCAATGGTAAAATTCTATTTTACCAAGTATTTGTCACGATCAGCTGCACATTTTTGCCAGTGAAGAACAAGAGCTTGCCTGCGGCACTCCTAAAAATCAGCAGCATCAATAGTTATCAACCCATTTCACAGTATCAATGCCCAAACACATTACCCCACACCTTAGTGTGCTCACATCCACTATTTGGTCTCCATTAATGTTCATCCTGAATTTTAAATAGCATGTAAAAATTCAATCACACACCTCTGATGCATACACACTTTCATGTTAGACACCATTTTGCCAAAGTACCACTCAACATCTATCTGAAACAAGGCAAAAAAATATTATTGAAGGAAGGTTCAACCCTGACTGTCCTACCATCAACATCTGCTTCTAACATCATATATTGATGACTTAAAACTTGACAAGTGCAAACTTAAGGGCTATATTACATCTGCAGAAAACTAACTTAATTCAGTGTTCATAAAACAATAGACAAATTGGAAAGGCTATTTTTCTCAAAGAATTTACTGTAATATTTTAAAAATAATAATAAAATTAATGATGAGAATATCTATGCTATTTTTACATATGTATTTCTACAGGAGTAGATATGTTTGCTTATCGTCCAGTTCACTCTCCTCCCAGGTTTTTGAACAGGAGTAGAGCTTTATCCCTTGTTTCCTGCTTAGGATAAGGTTTCTGGTTCCTTCTAAAGTCTTATTCTATTTCATGCCTAGTAGCTCCTTGCACCTTAGTAGCCTTGCTTGGGGTGAATTGATTAAAACAAATTATAACAGTTAAATAGCCAGGTAGACTGAGCTATCCTGCCTTGAGAGGTAACCTGTCTAAAAAGAAAACTTTGAATTCCAAAACATTCCTTTCCCAAAAGTTATCGTAACTTGCAGGTAAAGAAAAAGAGAGCAACGATTGCCTTTGTCCTGAAGGGAGATATCATTCAAAATAAATACACAAAATGCCTTAATCTGTAGATTTTTTAACAGTTAAATAATGGCTCTCAGGCAACATCAAAATAAAATATACTAAGAGCTCATATAAAATATTTTTTATATGCAATACAGACAAGAAAATGAACAGAATTAAAAGAATAGATTGTTATCATTACAGTTATAAATAAAAATTATTAAGTAAATACTAAAAAGGCTTTCATTAGAAATAAAACTTTAAATAGTTTTAAGTGTCATTATTATTAAATGAGATGAAAAAGATGTAAAATAAATGTCATTTTCTTGTAAATACTTCTTTATTTGAATAAAACCTAGTAATTAATTTAGGATTTATTATAAAATATAATAAAACACATTTTTTCATTTCTAATATCATGAGTTAAAGCTGTATAAATATTCTCTGCTTTAAATTTCATGTTGCCATATGATTAAAACCTTAGCTTTCCCATGAGAAGACCTTGGTTCAAATCTCACTATGGTTAATTAGTCAAGGAGATGATTACAGCCTGCAGCACAATTGGGAAATGCTCAAAAACCATACTAGTGGTCAACCCAAACATTATGGGTGAAATTGGATAGATGATACTGTTTGGAAGCCATCTATGATTGTGCTACTTTGCTCTCCTCAAACGGTCAGATTAAAGCTCTTCAGTGCCTTATTAAAAATACCTAAAATAGCTAAACCTCTTGTGGGGATGTATCAGCCTAAAAAACTCACAATCATGAAGCCTTTTCAAAAAAGAAGTAAAATAAAATTCTAATATTTTGTCAGATCTGTGGAAGTAAGTTGAGCTGCATACTTTTCAACACCACATGTATAAAATACTAAATATTTAAAAATACTATTTCTTCATAATAATTATAATATAAATTTATATATATAAAATTTTAAATTATTATACACTATACACAATATTGTTTTGTTTCCAACAGTAATCTCATATGTAGGTGGTATAGCAGTTGTCAGCTTGGAAAATGGAATCACCAAGCTGAGTTCAAATTCTGAACAAAGTATTGTATTCATTAATAACATTGGAAAAGCATGAATACATCTCTTCTGTTCTCAACTAATGATTAAAATAGTAGGGTAAACTAAACTCTCTAGCCTTGATAGGACAACCAATCTATAAGTAAAGCAAAAGATAACAGAAGACCACTCCACTATCTTTCCCCAAGAACAATCATCACAATTCACAGATATTTAAGAAAGAAGAAGATATGGAGAGCCAAAATCAATTTTGTGTTTATAGTTTGTTTTGTTTTTTTTTTAAAAAAAAAAATAAAAAAAAAAGGCTATTTTGATTTAAATAGACACACCAATATGGGTGCTTATTGTGGTATGATAACATTTCAGAAACACATTTCATAGACCAATTTGCTACTCTAATGAATTTGATCCTCACTGGGTGCTAACACAATTTTTACCATGTGCCAGGCTAACCTCTGCTTAGTAAGTATCTATATACGTCATTATATATAATTTTATTCTTATGCAAAATAGTCCTACATCAAATTTTATTAAAAAAAAAATAATTCCAGTTATATATACATTTAGATAAAAAAAATTATCTATGTATATAGACACACTCCTACATATATATAAGTATCTTCTAATTCTATCCTGTTATTAGTAATGATAATAAAGGCAATTAATTGCAATCAAAAATTAAACAGTATGACAAAGTTGCTACTTTTGTTCCATAATATTTGTGACATTTACTATGTGAAACGTGTATGCAAATGTAACAACAATAATGAAACGAAACTAATATTAATCTACTCTGATTTAAATGTTGGAAAAACAGCAGTTTTATGCCTCAATCAATAAAGAAATAAAAATGATTAATATACAATGAAATACAAAAAATACATTAAAAATAGATTCCAGATAGAAAGATTATTAATTGAAATGTTGTCCAAAAATTTAATCTAAATTTATGAAGCATTAAAAACATGAAAAATCAAAGCGAATAATATACAATGTTCTAGAATGTTACCATATGAACTCACTTTAGGTGATTATAAACAGAGTACAGAAATATTTTTGAAACTTGATTAGATCAATAACAAGGTGAAATGATTTAGATATCTTACCTTCAATGTCAATAAATTGAAATTGATCTGCTGTTGTTTCAGCCATTGTGGAAAATTGTAGAATTCCTAGATTTAAAGATGATTCAGTTATGGCAGCCACTGTTTATAACAAGCTTTCCAAATGATGTAGGTGCCCATCTGACAGGTTGCTATCTCGGCATACTACAAAAAATAAATTGATGATTATATCTTTCTTAAATATATAAAACAATCATAAAAGTCAGATCTGCTAAAAAATAACTACATTTTCATTTCCATATTATATATATATATATATATATATATATATATATATATATATATATAAACATATTATTTGAAACAACTGATATTAAGGAATAAAAAGAAAAAAGAAGATATAGAAATCTGTTAGCATACATGATTGTTTGTAGGTAATTTGGAGTTTAACAGTTAACCAGCTGTCCAAGGAAGAATAGCATTTATGCCAAAAAGTGAAGCTGTTTTTACGTGCTGCGTGTATCAGCTGAACACTGTTTTGCATCACCAGATTCAGAGGCTGACAACCACTGCTATATGCATCTATGAACCAATACAAAGCCGGATGATGACAATGATGATGATACTGCTGCATTTATTGATTATCTCATTTGCAATGCAGTTCCAGCAAGCAACAAGGACTGATGCTACAACATTCGGAGAATATCATTGAAAACAACTACTTCATAATGGAAAATGACTCAGCAAAACTAAACATTAAAAACTAGCAACAACTAATTCTTTTTTCACAAACTGAAACTACAGCTAGTATCCTTTATCATGTACATAATGTTATTGTCATATTATTATTATGACTGCTGTTATTACACCTACATGTATGGGAATATATATATCTCAAATAATGGTGGGAAATTGAATGACAATGTTTTTTAAAGCATTTCACCCAAAGCAAGGTAATAAAGCCACTAAGATGAACTTAGTTGCTGACTATGAAAGAATAAGATAAAAAGGAAAACTCGAATAAAAAGAGAGAACAATAAAAGAATATGAATTAAGATGACAAAAGATAACAATTGACATTGCATTTAAATTTTTGGAGATCAAAATTGACTGGAAAGCAAAAAGCCAGAAGAGAGTCTCACAAGTGAGAATTGCGAGAGAAGAAACTGTTAGCATAGAACTTATGAATACATCTATTTCAACTATGAAATGATGAAAGCTAGCTACCAAATTAGTACCCTGTTTAAATTTATAAAGTCGAGGTACCAAAGAAGGCTCATTAGAACAATTACCATGTAAATATTTATAGAAAAGGTACAGGAAAGCTATGTTATGGTGGTGGAAAAGTGATTGAAACCAAAATGCCAGGTCAAGACTAATGACACTGCAGATTTTTCTTTAAATTTTATCATAGATCTCTAAATACACAGCAGAATCACCAGACCAAATGTGGCACCAGTATTCAATGCATGGACAAAATGTAGGCTTATAAAATCCAATGTTATACATTTTTGTCCTTTGAAGGGACATCTTCAGACTAAAGCATTATCAAAATCACTCTTGCTTTAATATTCACTCAAGAGTCCACCAGAAAATTTTGCCTGTCGTAATGAATGTTGGTAATTTTGATCACTTTTCTAAAGTTCTGTTTTTTCTTTCACCTTACTATATGGATTTATACGCACACATGATAACATGCTTGCATAATATACCTGAACATTAATTTATTGTTAATTCTTCAGGTACTTACATTCAATGCAGGTTTCTCCAGAATAGTAAATTGAGCGATGAAGTTTTTCCACTATTCAGGATAGTGGATATCGCTAACCAAATCATCAACAGAGATAAAGCAGTCATACCCACAATTATACATGGTCTTGAGGTCATATCTTCCTTGACAGACAAAGCGAACCTCTTCACCTCAATTTTTGCTTCTAACTGAACATTAGATGACAAAGACCATCCCCTCCCTAACTTCCCACGGTTCACTGGGCACACTCTCAATAATATTACCATTACGGCACAAGAAGTCTCTAGAATTATTAAAGACCTTGACTCTAAGAAAGCCACTGGCCCAGAAAAAATTCCGGTGGTTGTCCTTAAGAATATCAACCCAGAATTATCCCCAATCTGAGTAAAGTTATTTAACCATTGCTTGAAGGAGAAATCTTTCCCAAGCTGGTGGAAGGTGTCAGGCATATGCCTGGTTTTCAAGAACATGAGTATACAATCTTACCCTTACCAGTACAGACCCATCAGTTTCCTCAGTGTCACCAATAAGCCTTTTGAGGCCATAATCAATAAGAAGGTTGACAAGCACTTCCTAAAGAACAACCACTTCAGCGAGAAGCAGTATAGTTTTCAATTAACCTAATCCACTGACAACAAACACATTTGGAGGACCATAGCATTAGATATCTCAAAATTATTCAACCAGGTATGACACAATAGTTTACTACACAAGCCCTCCAGTTATAAAATCACTGGAAGGTTCTTCTCAGTCATAAAATCCTTCCTAACAGGTAGGTCCCTGAAGGTAGTTATTAATAGCCAGGCCTCCAAAGACCTAGCAGTCAACGCAGATGTTCCACAAGGGTCACTGCTAAAACCAACCTTCTTTTTGATTTACATATATGAGCCACCCAAGAATATACTAATATCATTTGCAAACATCTATACCAATGATATGGCTAGATACAGGTTCCCCTCTAAAACTATGATGGTCAGAGATTGGTGAATGATCTCTCTTCCAATCTTGCACAAACTACCCAATGGCTGATTATATTCAATACCTTGAGGACCAAGCTAATTACATTCTATCATCACTGATCTGTCCCCAAACTACCACCAATCAGGATGAACAGATGTCTTCTCAGGAAAGACTTGAAAGACTATTGGATCTCAAATTCACACCCAACCTCAAGTGGAACTCATACATATGATCGATTACTAAAGATGCAGTTAAAATGGTCAGCTCCCTGTACCACTCCAGTAAGTATCTGACTCCTCCTGCTATCCTCTACCTTTAGCTCAGGCCAAAAATGGAGTATTGCTGTCATATTTAAGTGGGAGCTGTCCAAACCTCACTCACCAACCTTGATAGAGTCCAAAAACATCTCCAAACATCTCCCCAACAGGTGGGATGTGGCAAGCCTCTTGCTGCTTTACTTCTACTTGCATGGAAAGTGCTTGGATAAACTATATTCTCTGGTCCTACAAAGTTGAACCTTTATGGTAAGAACATGCCAAACCACTTACATAGTATCAAACCATCCATATTCCCTCCATATTATATTAGTGAGAAGTTCCACTCAAACAGCTTCTTTCTGCAAATCTCTGCCCTGGTGAACTGACTCCAAACAGGATGTTTACTCCAATCACTACAATCTTAACCAGTTCAAAACCAGTGTTAACTGTTCTCTTCCACTCCTATACACACAAATGGCCTCCTAATGTAACCCTCTACCTTGAGTGGCCCCCAGGCCTTGTAATGGGTGAATCTTACAGTAAAAAAAAAGAGAGAAAAATGTTTTCATTGATGGAGCCATATGTGTGTAGGGGGAAGGGACTAAATAACGTTAAAAGAAACTGAACTAAAATAAACAACATTGAATCTACAGTTGAATTTACTTAAAAAGAAACAAACAATTCATTAACTTTCTTTGATAATGATCAAAAACTAAGTGTCTACCAAAAATCCACTTATAAAATTGATCTCAAAGTTCTATTCATACTGTAACAAAATTTGGAGAATTATCAGCTTCTGTTTAAGAGCACATAGAATTTGTAGCCCTTAATATTTACATGATGAAGAGAAATAAATTTTATATTTGATGTTGTTTGGATTTTTTTTTTTTATATTATGCTTACTTGGCCAACATGTATATGATTCTATCAATAAAAACATTATTTACACTGAAGAAATTTTTTTGAATGGACAACACATGTTACAGAGGATTTTTTCCAATTTGTCATTCAATGACCAACCAGTATGTATACTCATACACAGTGACTTAATGTAGGCAGGCCTATAGTTGCAATTGCTCTGGACTTTAAATTTTTATGGGTATAAAAAATTAATTAGGTTTAGAAAATATGTACAAAACTAGAATTTATAATATCTCATGGCTAAAGAAAAGGAGAAATAGTTTAAATTAGCTGGGGAACTCAAAACTGACCTTAAGACACTACTCATACACAATGCTAAAAGTATTAAAAAAAACAAAATTTATAAGAAACACTTTCCATAAATTAAAAGAGATGTCCTAGAATTAAACATTACAAATTTATGAGACATCACATTTTAATTTAACATGAACTATTTAAAATCTGAAAAACTTTTATCTCATATCTGTTTTTTTGTTTTTATTAATCTAGAATAACAGTGGTTTAAGGGTAAGAAATACATATGCGTTATTATAACAAATATCACCCAACCATGGGTTAAACAAGAGGTAAAATTGGGCTTTTGAGCTTTGGTAGGCAACCAATCTAAATGAAGGGAAACTCTGAATTCCAACCCATGGAGAAGGCAACAAGAAACCACTTCACTATATTTCCCAAGAGGCCACAGTAATTCAAAAGGAAATATGTGGAAAGTCATGAATACTCATATTCTGACGAGATGTAGCATTAATCAAGTTAATTTCGAATTCATTAAGATATTCTGAAAAGTTACAGGAAGGTAAGTGTGGAATAGATATAATTTAAACAACTAACCTGACTAATCAGCAATTTATAACTGACAAATGTTAAAAGAACTTGCTGAGAGCCATGATCACCTACATCTTAAAGAGACATAGTTTCAGAAAAAAATAAAACCTCTTCTGATTAAACAGAAAGGCACACCACTATAATTGCATGTTATGGTATGACATTTCAGAGACCAGTTTGCTAGTCTAATGAATTTGATCCTCACTGAATGCCACATAACAGTAACCAGGTGCCAATCTAACCACAGCTTAGTAAATCTCTCTCTCTCTCTCTTTATATATATATATATATATATATATATATATGTATCAATATGTGTGTGTATGTATATGTGTATATATTATGTGTTTGAGCAACAATCTCTCTTTTATCCAGGTTTCATTAAAAATGACAAACAAGTTACTATCATTAAGTTTTTTATATAATTTTTCATGTGTTCCTATCATTTTTTCTTCTCAGAACACAAAATTATATAAAAATTGTTCAAAAGTTTTGTATTTTCAAGCACTTGCAGCTATGCTTTTAGCCATAATCAAGAATTTTTTTTTTACTTGTAAATAAATATGTGTAAAGTTTATGTATATAGAGTTGTGTATGTCTTACGTTCAGGACACGGTAAGTACAGTGTGTATGTGTGTGTGTGTGTGTGTGTGTATTAATGTATATCTAGGCAGAAATTTTTCTTTTAAACAGGTTTCATTAAAAACAAATGACAAAGATTTTATTAGTTTTTGATTTAATTAAATTTATTCTTACAAAAAATACAACACCAGTATTAAAAATAACACACACAAAAAAAAACAGCATATTTTATTGCAATCAAAAGCATAATAATTACAAACAGGATGAATTTGCAAGACAAAAAATTAATAAACACCATATTTCTGCCAAAATTCCTCAAAAACATGTAAAATTTATATTATAGAAAATGGAAGATTGTAAACCTTGTGGTTTCTAATCAAAATAACCCCATCAAATCTAAACTAGCGATGACTAATAGTGTATGAATTTCAATGCCCTGTACAAGACTGTTTCTTGTCATAAATCAATTACCTATATTGGCTGTACTAACATTTCTTTGAGTAGACACCTTACACGCCACCTATCAAATAGTAGTAATGCAATAATAAAACATTTATTAACCCATAATTTATAAGAACCCTCAAGAAAAATTTTGGTTGAAAATACAAAAGTACTATTTCAATCACAATATCAAAGGCCCCTTGCTATAACATTGGCATTATATATCAAACAATTTCTCCTTCCATCAATCTTACATTATTTAATAGTGGAATGGGGATTTTGAACATTTTTTTTAAAATAGAAACTCAAGCAATGTCCAGCTGTGCACATTATGTGATAGTTTTAAAGAATGCTCTTCTTCAAAAACACAAAAATTAGTTACTGTCAAATCATGAGGAAAAAATAACAACATCAAAAAAATAACATCCTTAAAAATGGCCAGTGAAGTGGCTGAAAGTGCTTGGAAAATAAAAAATTATGGAACAGTTTTGCACTCTTTATCACCAACAAAAAGGAAAAATATAAGAATACTGGAAAAATTAAATAAAAAATTAATAAAAACTTTCTCATTAGTTGTTTTTAAACAAAACATGTGTGTGTGTGTGTGTGTGTGTGTGTGTGTGTGTGTGTGTGTGTGTAAAAACAAAAAATTAAATGCTTCAAGGCTCTAGTAATTTTTGGTCCTGACTTGTGTCCTGTATATTTAAAATTACCATGTCTAGGTAGGAAAAGTCAGGCACTATTTAACAGGTTTTTCTGTGGTCAGGTTATGTGTTGTTTTGGGGGCCAATCCAGTTTTTCACTTGTTTGTCAAAGATGATTTGTCTTACCTTCAAAATAGTTCTATTGTGTACAAATTTAAATGTCAGTGCAAAGTAATCAGCAATTGGGTACCTAGATTAAGCAACACATTCCTGCTAGTATAAGATAGGGTTCTTCTGAGCATAGTTTGCAAGATACCCAGTCTGTACATGACTCAGCTATTGGTCAACACTTGCTAGATAATTTGAATTGCTCAGCAAAAACCATATACAATCTGTTCAGTTTTGTACAGAGCCTTTGTTTACTATGTTTACTTGAAGCAGACCATATTAAATCACATCTACCATCTCTGTGCAAACAGAGAGAGCATTTTATTCACTCTCTCTGTTTTTTAGGAGGTGCATAAGTAACAATTTTCTATTCTTTACTTACCTGGAACAATTTAATTTTTATTTGTATATTTAGCCCAATTTCCCCCCTAGTTTTATTAACAAATATTTAACCAATAAATTCTAATTTTAATCATTGTTCCTTTTTTCTCCTCCTTACATATTTTCTCTTACAGTGCAAAGTGTTTCCCTTTTGTTAACAGCTCCTTAAGATGATGTGTTACCCAAAAGAGCTCAAAAGAATGTCTTTGTGCATATTTAAATGTATGTGTGTGATTTCTCCTTACTGAGACAGTCCTACATGATAAAAGATACTTTGACATAATCAATTTATTCAAACTATTGTTTTCACTTTTTAATATTGTATTTTATATAGCTAGTATATAATATTAAGGTAGAAAAATTTCATCAGAAACAAAAGGTAAATCTTCTGTATTGCGCTTTAATATCAATCCTCTTACATGACAGTGAATGTTAGACAATCTCCTTACATAGGAGGACGAGATTTAAAGCAAGAGATATGGTTCTACAGAAGGATGCTGAGAATGAGATGGACTGAGCACGTGAGCAATGAGGAAGTTTTAATATAAACTGCAAGAAAACTTATACTTACAACCAAAAAGAAACAGGTAAATTTTCTGGGATGCATAAGGAGAAAAAAGGGCTTGGAAAATTTAACATTCATAAGACATACTGAAGACATAGTGAAACAACAAGTAACCTACCTAATGAGTTTGTGTGAATGGTTGATAAAGTGAAAAGAAAAAGAGATGGTAAAGAGACAACATTGCTTAGAGATAAAAGGGACAGGAAGTTGTAGAGAGCCTTGAGCACCTATGTTCTGAAGGGACACAGCACATAGAAGAAATGTATCCATCATAATCAAGATTGGAACTACAGTTTATAATGAAAAACAAAATTATCAGAGTAATTATCTAAATGTGTATTTAAGTAAAAAGTTCTCACCTATACACACACACACATATAAGTATGTACTAATATATATGCTTTTATTATTTTGTATCCCTTGGTCACAAACTACAAACTTGCAAGAATGACTAAGAAGTTGCTATAAAAGACCAAATACACATTGGGTGCATTGCTTTTGGAAAGCATAAAGCTCTACTGAAATCAACAAGCATACCAATCTACATTAAAATGAACAGACACCTTATATACAGTGTTCCAGTTGTTTTATCTCATTTGTGTCATATAAACTCAAGAAACAAAAGACGTTTCAGATCAAATTTAATTTTTTTCAAAACCATATAATGCACATTGTCACAGATCAGAAGCTGATATAAAAAGTAAAAATAACCACTCTTAGAAATCTAACCATTTTCTCCCCACTTTTCGATACCATCTGTAAGAAATCCTTGAAAATATTTGGACACATTAAATGATCTAGTGCTGTGCTTGCTAAATTTTGACTTGAGGGTGTGGTTCCTGAAAAAAGAAATAGAAGAAAACTAAAATAGAGAGAGAAGGATAATATAATTCTGTGGTTACCAACTAATGAATGACAAAATAAACTTGCTGAAAATTCTAATAAATGGTGGGGAATAAGTTAGGTTTGTTTGCAATCTGTTACATGCAGAAACAACAACTAATAATGATGTGCTCATTATTTATTAAATACCATTAACATATCTGTCCTATAATAGTTGTTAAATTGAAACACCCAAAACTTAGAGAAATAATAGTAGAATAAACACTTCAACAAAAGAATAGAACAAACTTTCAAAATATAAGGACCTGGAAATAGAAATTGAAGGAACATGGTACTTAAACACAACCATGGTTCCAGTAATAATAGGAGCACCGGGAATGCTTCAAAAGAATACTGATATATATACAATGAAAATATCCAAGGAAACTCATTACTATAAGAGATAGAAAAGTTTGTGTTGATGAGCACCATTCACATACACAGAAAAACTCAATAAAAAAGGAAGGTTTTTTTTTTAGAATGTTATAACATTAAAAAAAAAAACTTTCCTATACGTCATGTCTCAATAAAGGATTGTGCTAAACAGCAAAGTGTGAAATGGATATAGTAAGTAATACTATAACAAAGAATATTTGATTTGGTAAACAGTATGAAAAAATAAGAAAATATAAGGACACTGAAAATGAATAAATGTAGCACCTTAAACCTACTGTTAAAATAATTAAAACCTGGGTACAATAAGAAAATAATAGAAAAATGAATATTAAATTTATAGAAGCCCTTGATTACAAGAAATTCAAAACATTTTACGATGTGGAACTGCTCATCTACTCGAGAGAATATTAAAGCAAACTGAAATTATATACACACACAAAGTATGACTAAACATGAGTTTGTGCATATAGAATGTATATATTTACTACCTTGCTTTACCCTAGGTTTTAGTTCAGTACAATAAAGTGAGACATTGTACTGAAGAGAAAGCAGATGATGATGATAATAATAATAATAAAATGTACTTCCTCCCTTACTTGAATTATAAAAAAAAAAATGAAGTGTTGTGATGCCCTGGAATCTACAATGTGCTGAAACCATTGCATCTGTATATCTATCCAGGTACATTCCAGGGCTGCCTATAACTGAACTGAATATGTTGGGTGTGGCATCTGGGAATTCAGCAAGGTCTGCTGCATGTCCCAGATATGCTCAATGAGTGAGGGGCTAACAGAATACCTGGAAAGCAGCCAAATGTTCCTAAAACCAGTTTCATGTCGCCCACATATGAATGAGTGTGCATTAGCTTACTGGAGCAAACCATCCCCCACCAAGAAAATATGGCAGATATAAATGGGTTCAAATGACCTGCACTTGCCATTGTAAGACTCAGGTTTACTAGTAGCCCTTTGAATTACAATAGGATACACTGCACACCATTTATGAACCACCACCAGTTTGCACAACACCATCAAACAGACTTGATCTAAACATTCATGGAGTTTCCTCTATTGCTGAAATCAAAAATCTGTACAAAAAACAGGAAATATCACTTAACCTCCAATCCATGGTTGATATGACCTACTAAAAAAAATTGTGCTGGCTATAATACATATTCTAATAATTATGAAGAAAGTGGTAGTAATATTTATTAATAATTGTTAATAAATTTCAAAGTGAAATAGACCAATGTAGCCAATATGGGATATAAGTAATATGTAATAAACTAATTTTGAAATCATAACACTTTTTTTAAAATATTTAATTTTTCAACTGCCAATGACATTTTATCTACAATATAAAATTTCAATATTCATGAATTTTACACAAAAAAATATTCATTTTTCAACATTATCTATCTTTTAATCCTTTTTAAATGATGGAAAATTAATCACCATAGATTGAACATTATACAATGAAAACATCAGATCAAATTTCAGTAAATCATAGATGTATCATCATGCAAGTTTACTTCTCCAATAATATAAAATTATTGTCTTCTGACACTGATAATTATCTCTTCGTTGGCTTTCTATCATTTTATTTGCCAATCATTTCTTAAACATTACTCATTTTTCTCTTTTATTCAAGAACTGAACAAAATTTTATTTGGTAGTTGTTTTTTTTTTTTTGTAATTTTTATATTAAGTTTGGAGAATAAAAGCAGCTTTAATTTTTAATAATAAATCACCATCATATTTCATGAAATTTATTAAAACTTATTTAATTACGATAATTACTAAAGCATCAATTTGTGTTTAACTACCAGATTTTTTTTCTATTTACCATTTGTGCTACAAAGAAAAGTTTAAGAAAACAGCTCACCTTCCTCTAGACACATTTTTTTTTGTTTTGTTTTTTCAGTATGTACAAAGTTCCAAAGCCACTCAAGATAGAGAGTTACAGAGTAAGAAGTACAATTTATGAGGAAATGTAGGAAAGATCACTGTTAACCCTAAACTCCAACAGGATTGTATTAGTTGGGGAAGCATCCTTTTGGCTCACCCAGTAGCAGTTTGTAGGTAGAAGCTGTTTGAGAACTTATATCTCACCAATAGAATACAAAGAGAGTGAGGGTGGTTTGCTCTTCTTCCAATCACTTATAAACACATTTTAGTAGAGTCTTGATCATTTTTTTTTTAAACCTATATGCACCTTTCAGAATATAGACAATCTTAGCTCTACACAGATTCCTTTTCTTTATTATCTTTAAATTACCAGGACTTCCTAGGACAGATAGTGGAATAGATTACCACAGTTTTTTCCATGGTTTGGAATTCAGAGTTTTCCTTCTCTTGGACCAGTTTCTACCAAGCCCAGATTACCCTTCTATTTAATACATAACACTCATATTATAATGCTGCTTTTTCCTTCATTCCTTAGCATATGCATTACACCCTACCATTACCTCAGATAAACAACAAGCCCTTCCTGTTTGATTACAAGGATAGACAGAAAAAGAGATATATCAAAGACACTGTGTGATTTTAGGGAAATAAAGGAAAAAAATGAAAAAGAAAAAAAGATAACACTTCCATGTGTTTAACGTCTGCTCCAGTGAAATGGAAAAATTTGTCTTCTTGAAATATTTTCATTTGCACCCGCTTACTTCTTTAAATAATGAGCATTCATATTTATGACTGTTATTGCAATATTTTTTAAAGTTACTAAAATCAAATATTTAATGATACAATAGGGGAATCTCCATGGGTGTTTTATCGCTATGAAACTTACAAGGAGCTTATTCAATCATAAAGAATTAAGATTCATCAGAAAATTCAAATAAGAAAATTCTTGTTCAATAAAAAACATTTCCATTTATACAGAGACAAAGACAACAGCCTAAAAGAATAATCCTTTTGAAAGCTATATGTTTCCTGGATGTAGATAGTCATGAGTTGTTATTGTTTTTATTTATAAATTACCATGACTTTCTGAAAAAGATAGTGGAGTGGTTTCTTTTTACCTTGTCTATGGTTTGTAATTCACGTTTCCTTCTCTTAGTCTGGTTGTCACCCAAAGCTAGAGAATCCAGTCTAGACTGGTATTTACTCATAGGTGGCAGAGGAAGTGAACACAACAGACAAGGTGAGAATATGAACTAAGCTCACTGACTATACAACCTACCCATCCTAGAATGTTCAATTAGGGTACACAAGGCTAAGAAATTCAATATGCTCTGAACATAATGCCTAATATTATTTATTTGCATAGAAATTACAAGAGAGGCAGGAAACACAATATCACTTTTGAAGAAGCAAATTTTCAGCTACAAAAAAATTATATTATAAGGCAATCAATAGATTTAAATATATTTTTTAGTTTTATTTCATATACAGCGCATTTGATAATCAAACCAAATGGAAAAACTCCTGTGTTACACATTTTGTTCCTAGTAGAAATTTCTTCAGACTAATGTTTTATCAATAGAGTCAGTCTAACATATATGGGTGATGAGAAATACAAAGAGAACCATGATTCAATTCACTCTGCCAGTAATTTAGAAATGGCATACTCTACTGCTTGGTATTTGTACCAGAAGCTCTAATATTAAGAATTCAGAGTGTTGGGGTATCTGCCTGAGGACAATGCAGAGGATTTGGAAAGAGCTGAGTGAGACAAAAGGAGATTATAAAGAGACAGCAGCCCGAAAAAACTCACTATGATTGTTCTTATCAGAAAAGAACTACTGAAATTGTTGGTAGGAGTCTCACACTGAAGAAGTAGGCCTACATCAAGTGCCTTGAGGAGATAGTGCTGCTCTGGGTCAAGACAGTACAAGCAGGAGAACTCAGTCATGGCTGTCTGACAATTACTACAGCCACATCACCCTTTATATCTAGCCACCTCCTTGATTATTATGAGTGGGGTGCAGTTGAATGAGAGACCAACAAAACTCTTTGTAACACCAAAGATGAACTGAAAACAAGTATTAAGGCAGCATTCACCAACTTAAACAAGTAGACTGTCCAGAAGAGTTGCAAGAGATTACAAAGTTGTTTAGCAGCTGAAGCCAATGGCAATTTTATTGAATGAATTTACACGAGTATTTTGAGATATTTTTGTTAAATTTGGTAAATATATCTGTTAAAATGAGATATCAGTTTTACTTTCATTTGTGTATAACTTAGATGACAAGTTATCCATCACCTCCTGTACAAAAATAGAATGGTAGTTGGTTATATTCAACTATAGGGAATAAATAAAAAGTACCCAATATACAGGAGAGCCTATAAAATTGTATAAATAGTGCAGAATAAAAAAAATAAAACCAGAGCTACTGAGTTTCACCTCCAAACTGAATGATTGTAAGGCCAGGTTCAATCTTAGTCCTACTTAGCCTAGAATGCCAGCTTTAAATATAGAGAAACACATACACAAGATGCATTCTATAAATTGAGACCTTTCCAGAAGAAACATTTATTAATTTCAAAGGGTTAAAAAAGTCCACTCTCCTTCAAAGTTGGATCCTCTGACTTCAATGCTCTTGCTATAGCGTTCAAGCCACTTTGAGAAAACGCTATGAAAATTATGAAAAGTGAAGGTGTCCTAAATTTTTGTCACAGCTTTCTCATCTTCTAAAGGTCTTCAAAATAACTGCCCCTGAGGTTCTCTTTCAGCTTGGGGAACAACCAAAAGTCACAGGGAGCAAGGTCTGAACTGTAGGGTGAGTGAGGCACATCTCTGTCAACACAAAACTTTATTGCATAACAAGCTTCCAAATAGGCTTCACATAATGACTACATTCAGCAAACTAGTCAGCTGTGACAAACAGCACTTAGTTGGGTGTGTTCACAGAACTGTTAAAGTCATCTCCAATCCAGAATAACAAAGTTTGGCAGGTCAGCTTATTAGATGGACAGTAATGATATACTAAAATTGCAATAATCTAGGACAGTTATAACTTCTGTGTGATTATATATATATATATATATATATATATATATATATATATATATATATATAAATAGTGTATTGAGGCAGCAGATGATTATTTAAACATATATTGTAAAATATAACAGACATTGAATGTCTTTTATGTTTAATCAAATGCTATTCCAAACTTCGTATTTTTTAATTTCTGGTGAAAATAAAGACAAAAATTGTCCAATATCTGCATATTTTTTTTATTATGCCGGTCCTAACACAATCTTCATCTTTATTGTCAACACAAGAGAATATCATTTCTGATGGTGAATATCTTTATGTTAATGTCCTTACAACCACTCTGAAGATGGATCATGTGAGCCGAAAGTTCAGGACCAGTGTAATGAAAAAATATCCAAAAGTTGTAAATTTTTGTCTTTATTTTCATCAGAAATTAAAGCTAAAATACAATGTTTAGAATGGCTCATGATTAAACATAACAGATATTCATTGCCAGTTATATTTAAAAATATATGTTTAAATATATGTTTAAATATATGTTTGTGCATGTGTGTATAGTATTATTTTGTTGTTTGTCTATTTCCTCTTCTTATTGAGAACTTTCTCAATTTTGTCAATTACACTTAAATTATTCCACAGTTTATCAGTGTGAAATAGTCTCAGTATACAGACTTTAAATTCAAGCCTTAGCTATTATACTATTTTGCACTAATATCCTTATAATGTAACTCTAATCCATGTAATATTGGCATGTGTTTTAAATTAGGTATATACTATCTGACAAAGTGTTATAATTACACCAGTAAACTAATTCTCATCAGATTTTTAATTACAGCAATTTCTAAGGATAAGCCTAAAAGACAAAGGTCAATATAGTTAAAAAAAAAAAAAAAAGTAAAAGCAATCATAGAAGTAATTATGTGGCAAGAATGTAGGTGGCTAGGACATATAGCAAAAAGAAAGGATAACAGAGGGAGCAAAAAGGTTGGTTGAATGCTGCCCAATAGATAGCAAAAACAGTTGAAAAAGACAAAAAATGGAGCGATAAGACAAAAGGATTTGCTAGTAATACATGGTAGAAAATAACCTAGTCACAATCATCATGAAATGAGTTTGGAAAGGCTGATGCTAATAGTTCCAAATATAATCCATCATCTAACATTGCCCTACAATTCTCAGTTTCATTAAAATTTAAACAAAAATATTTTAAATGATCATCTTGAATTACTGTGAATGCATTAATTGCAATATGAATTATTCATCAATGTTTCATAGTTAAATAGGAAAGCTGAAATCTTACCTATATACATATTCCCTTACCAAGTGGAACTAATGTACAAAATAAATGAAGGAAATTTCTAATCTCCCCAATCTGGGACAATACAGAAATGTCACTCATTGTTTTTCCATAACAATGCTTATTCATATACAAGAAAAAACTTTTCAATTAGTACAAAAACAAGAACTACAGCCTAAAAATTTGGACACTTTGTAAATAAAATCAAAAAAGCTGTAGATTTTTTTGTAGCTGAGTCAGTTGTGTAAATTTCAAGATTTATTATTTACATAATCATTTATGGCTCCAGACACAACTACATTAAATTTATCAACCAAATTTGCTTTAATCTTGTTATATCCACACTTAATTTTCTATTAGGAACAATGCTTAAAGTTTCAAATTGCTAGTAAATGATGAAGTGTCCATATAGTAGTGAACTTGTGGTAATATAAGTAATATAAGCAATCCAAAATTTTACTGTGCCAAAAGACATTTTTCTATTTGAATTTCTGGAATGAGTTATTATTTACATTTGGATTAATGCTTTCACATTTGTTATCACTTTAATAATAACAACAAGATGAGGATATTAGTCTCCATGTAATTAATATAAAAAAGGACTTTTGATTGGTACCACTTTCTTGTTCTCACCTTGTATAGAAATAATATCATCACTCAAGGAGGACCAATGTTTCTGGTCTGCATATGGAGCAGCAAAATATGCCAGGACTGTCAAATAAATTCAGATGTTTTAGAGTAACATTTTGAGATTTCAATTCATACAATTCTTTGTTTGCTTCATGTAAAATGTCTACAGTTAGGTGCTTTCCTGTATTTGCTGCAAAATTAAAATTGTCTTGGTGATGATTGAGCTTTAATTTCGAACAAATGGCAAAGTTTTTTTGAATGATACAAAGCCTTTAATTAGTCTTATATTTCTTCTTAAAGCAAATAATTTGTTTTAAAAAAATTCTTACTTCCCACCAATAGTAGTAAACTTTTAATAAAATGGAGTATACATGCAAATAAACAAAACAGTTGAATAAATCCAAAAATGAAAGTTGAAGGACTTAAATTCAGGTATTTCTATTATTTATCTCTAATTATGAAAAACATTAGAATCTTATTGAAAGAACTAATTTTGCTTTAATAAACACAGCATGAAAATTACAATTTTAGTCAATTTTTCATTAAAAACTTGAATGAGGCATTAACACATAAAATTTTATGATGTGTTATGTTTATCAGAAATTAAATTAAAATGCATCACTGCCTACTGCAAATCTCTAGTCATGGTCCCTCAGTCCAGCAATACAACCCAGGGAAAGCAATGACTGAGTGGTGGACTAGTGACTCCAACATACAGAGACAGTTTAATGACATAATAGATCAAAAATATTTAGTACCTAAACACGTCAATGCTGTTTTCATTATACTACTAAAAAGTATAAATAATTAAAAATTAATAAATAATTAATTTGTAACATGTTTTTCAAAGAAATTTAACTAGTTTTCTGGGACTGTTTTGAAATGATAGTGAATAAAGTTAAGCTGGAGCCCTGGCTCATAACATGTTACAAAGATTATATTCAGTTTTATTTGTGAAGTAACCAACATTATTTGTTCACTTAAACATTTCAACTCTGCTTTTTCTTCTATAGTGAATTCATCAGATTTTCTATCTATATAACTTTTTAGTTCTAGTCATTGGAGTTATTGTTGGAATTTACAGATCTTGATTGATTTGCACTCCTCTTGTACTCCCAGAGATTTGAACACCCCCCCCCCCCCCATTTTCATATGCTTATCTTCCTGTTCCTTAGAATTTATTTCTGGAAAAATTAATTATTCCAGATAGCAAAGTCATCCACATGAAGAACCAACATTACAATAAGTGAGCAATACTTATCATGCCATACAAACTAACTATACTACCCAACTGTTTAGTACTTCTGTCTATATTTCTGAGATAAGGTATTATAACTATTTACATTGTTCAGACTGCTGTCCTCATTTTTAGTGTCATATTCATGACAAGGACACATGGTCCAGTTGATAAAAGCCTTGATTGAAGTAATTCAATGACTTAACCCAATAAGTTATGAGTTCAGTACCTTGCTACAGCAGAAGTGAACAAAATCTTGGAGAGTTGAGTTACTAAAAAGGTAATTAACTGACACTGCGACATCCAGAAAAGGCATGGCACTAGAACAATCTATCCCTGTGGACTAAATAAAAGGTTCAAGTCAAAATTCCACTGCCAGTTTTTATTCAACTGAAGAAGGCTGGAGTGTACAACAGTCAAAATGTTGTGAATATGACAATAAAGAAGAGGACAACAATGTAAATGTTATAGTACTTCTTTAACTTTTGCATAACAAAATCTATATGCATCATTTAATCTTTCTTTAAGATGAAAGTCTTTGGTTTTTAAACACACATCATGAGGTAGATGCAAGAATATTTCACTTACTAAGAGGTTCCCTGACAGAAATGTTACTGTTATATCAATAGATTGTAGCCCCCAGAATATCAGAACTGTTAGAAAAAAAAATACCAATTATAAACACTCCCTACTTCGCGTTTGAAAATCTTTCCTAAGATTGTCAGCATCATACTCATAGCCATGGGCTACTAGTCTTGTTTTAATTTTCTTTTTGCTATCTCTATATTTCTCTGATATAATCTAATAAGATGATAAGGTAACTTGATTTCCAAAAAGAACAACTCTAAACATGTCATTACTAATCAACTCTTCAGCTCTCTCTCTCTCTCTCCTTAGCATACACACACATCTTCAGACATTTCTTGACCAGAACAATACAAAATTTTCTAGAGAGGATACGTCATTCCAGTCTTCAATAGAAACCCAACTGACATATATTGGCTCTTCATCCCCAACAAATGTGAACATTCATCCAGTTTTTATATTTCCCACTTTATTTTGGCTGCAAACCCCATCTTGTAGTTGAGGAAAGAATTTATTGTTGGTTTCGTAGTATAATTAGTCAAAAAGAAAAAAAAATGTCAAATCTACCAACAGTCGTCACTACATTCAGGGAAATAGTTTTGCCTAGAATGCAATTTTCAAGATCATTTTTTTTCACAGATGTCATACATACAATTCTGCATCCATGGTCATTTTTTGGTGTGTATGTGAGGGATGGAGGGGTTTCCTTTCAGTTTGACATATATTACTTGTATCTTGCTGCAGTTGCTATGAATGAACATGATAGTATAGAGATACCAATACAAACTACTTGTCTTTCATTAGATTATTAGTATCTTCCTGAAAGCCACAGGTGACCACAGGTTTCTTTTTGACAGTTTCATATTTCTCAGATAAAATCTAATGAGATAATACAATAATTTGATTTCAGAAATAAACTACTTGAAAGACATAAAACTCTTCCCCTTTCTCACCTTAGCATTTACAACTTCTTGGGACTATTTCTTGATCAGCTGTTAACATTACAGTATGTTAAATCCCAAAAATATCTAAGCTGTCCCAAAATGCTAAAATATTAAAGTTTTAAAAGTGAATAAAATAACAAAAACAACAAATTAAATTTTACTGTCAATTTTACGAAAATTCACTTTAATTTTTAAACATTTTGCTAAATCACCTTGAATAATTTTACACAAAAAGGTTCTTATTAATTTTATGCTAGGAGTAACTTTTATCAGACTAAAAATTTTGCTCTAGGCATTTTTTTCTATCTTGTTCTCCTATTCACAATCAAAAAAGAATTAAAAAAAACAAAAACATGTCCATTAACAGTTACCTGCTTCAGCAAGGCTAAATTTTTCAAGATTTATCAGTTTTTTAAATTCACCATTGTATTTTCAATTTTGTTTAAGTAGATCATGTTGTTTGTTAATGCTACATTCAAATTTTCTAACCAAATATTACCAGAAATAATGTTTTATTTTTTGCTTTGTTAAAGTAAAAATATTTCTTTCATTTAGACTCCCAGTTTTTCACATTAAATTATAAATAATACAAATATCTAAAGTCTTTCAAACTTCATTTTTTATTTGGGTTTCATTTAGCAGTTTAAAAAGAAGTTTTGTTTATGTATGTGCTGCATTTATTAAAAACTTATTTATGGGGAAAGGTAAGAATTTTAAGGAAATTAGTTGCATTTAGGATAAACCTAATAGCATTTTTATTAAACATTTTGTACTGCCCTGGCATGATCCCCAAAAATCTAATTAGTTGTCTCAAACTAATGTTTTATCCTCCTTTGGATAATGTAATTTTGAATCGTTCCATACTCATTATATTATCTGCTTTCTCTGCATCTGCATTCTTTATCTTGTCTCTGATAAAATGTTTAGTAGTGCAACTACTTATATTTTGAGCAGAGTTTTTATATCTGCCCCCAATTGTCTCTTCATTTAAAGAATCAGTTTCATGGCTACCCTGTTTTCAGACATCATTCATCATAGATGAGCTTCCTCATCTGTACTTTTATTATGGTGTGTGTGTGTGTGTGTTTCTATTCAGTCTGGCATACATGACTTCCATCTTCCACCAATTAGCATGAATGAATGATAAGTTTCTTCAGAGTATACCCACACAAATTGCCCATCTTTCATGAAGACAATTGCAAAACCTTTTTAGCATCTCATGTCTTATTTTCCTTTGATAATAAACATCATCACATATAACAGCCTCATAAATGTGCACGTTATGCCTGAAGGCTGTCCTGATCTTTTCACTTAACACTGCAGCAATTTTATCTGGCACTGAGAAAAGTTGCAATTCGAGTATAATGTCACAAGATAAAACCAACAAGGCTGGAAATCCATCATCTAAAACTGAAGAAAGATTAGGTTTAAAACCAAATACTAGTTAATTTGGACTAAAAATCACTATTATTTTATAAGAAGTGAGTTACCTGTATCATGAGGAAGGAGAGACTTTTTTTTGTTCTATAAGAGTAAGAAAAATTCCCTAGGATCATTCATCATAATTGTATATATATTTTAATAAATGTAAAAAACAAAGGCAAAATTGCCCTATTATTATTTTATAAATATGTCTTGCAGAAAATAAAACAAAGTTCTTTTGAAATTTAAAAAGAAATCTAAGGGAGGTAACTCTTTGTTTACAAAAGATTCAGTTTTGTTTTTGTTTCAGCCCCTCACCCACCCACATTACAGAGTATCACATGAGAACAACCGGCTGTTGAAGTTTTTTTTTTTTTTATTAAATCCTGTGAAATTTTTTAATTATCACTTATTTCCCAGGTTCACCAAAATGTTATCCATATAAGGTCAATGTTTTCACCAATTTCATTTAGACACTTATCAAAAATAGAAAAAAAAAAATCCAAAATGTTGTAGATTATCTTGTAGCCACACACACACACACACAAGATGCATTCTATAAATTGAGACCTTTCCAGAAGAGACATTTATTAATTTCAAAGGGTTAAAAAAGTCCACTCTCCTTCAAAGTTGGATCCTCTGACTTCAATGCTCTTGCTATAGCGTTCAAGCCACTTTGAGAAAACGCTATGAAAATTATGAAAAGTGAAGGTGTCCTAAATTTTTGTCACAGCTTTCTCATCTTCTAAAGGTCTTCAAAATAACTGCCCCTGAGGTTCTCTTTCAGCTTGGGGAACAACCAAAAGTCACAGGGAGCAAGGTCTGAACTGTAGGGTGAGTGAGGCACATCTCTGTCAACACAAAACTTTATTGCATAACAAGCTTCCAAATAGGCTTCACATAATGACTACATTCAGCAAACTAGTCAGCTGTGACAAACAGCACTTAGTTGGGTGTGTTCACAGAACTGTTAAAGTCATCCCCAATCCAGAATAACAAAGTTTGGCAGGTCAGCTTATTAGATGGACAGTAATGATATACTAAAATTGCAATAATCTAGGACAGTTATAACTTCTATTATATATATATATATATATATATATATATATATATATATATATATTAGTCCTACTTAGCCTATAATGCCAGCTTTAAATATAGAGAAACACATACACAAGATGCATTCTATAAATTGAGACCTTTCCAGAAGAGACATTTATTAATTTCAAAGGGTTAAAAAAGTCCACTCTCCTTCAAAGTTGGATCCTCTGACTTCAATGCTCTTGCTATAGCGTTCAAGCCACTTTGAGAAAATGCTATGAAAATTATGAAAAGTGAAGGTGTCCTGAACCTTTGTTACAGCTTCCTCATCTTCTAAATGTCTTCAAAATGTACAACAAGATAAATAAAAGATTAGCAACAACAGAATGAATGAACAACTAGTGGTTTGAATAACAGAAATGAATTTTAATATATTCGAAATTCCAACAAACAATATTCAACAGCAGTGAGAAAGAATATCATGTGTGCATGCAGTGTATGCAATACATATAAAAATTCATACATGTTTAGGAAAGAGATTAAACTACCCAAAGTTGTTAAAGATATTTGCCTTAATTAACAAAAGTATGTTCATAATTCTCCCTTATGAATATCAGAAAAAAAACATTATTCTTACTTTATATTTTAGAAACAAAGAAATGAAACAATATTTCTACATGAATAGAATCATCTTTGAGCTTCATATAAAAAGTCCATATCACCATTAGAGATGATTTCTTTAAGTAGAAGCCAATATTCTCACTTAAAGTTAGTGAAGTAGGGATCCAAATTCTTATCTTTTAGGAAGGCCGGTTGACACAGCCAATTCATTCAACTGCATTTTCATCTCTGCTCTTTTATGTCTTCTTTTTCGTCACATGGGTCACCTTCTAAGAAAAACAAACCTTTTTTCTAACCTACAGGCGTGCATGTCTTCCAAGGAAAGTGTCTTGGCCTTTTAACCGATGGACAAACAAATCTTCTACTTCCCCTTTCGCCTGCTGATGATCAGTTAACAATTACTACTATTATTACTTAATTTAGAGTGGAAAGTGGGTATTGTCTTTTCCCAACCTATATGAGTCTGCATATCACTCCCATAATTAAGGGGGAAAAAAAATAATAATAAAATCTGTTTTTCATTTTTCCCACCTAATGTAAATCTAAGACTAATTCCTCACTGTTTTTTTTAATTTTTTTTTTTTTTTCAAAGATGGCTTGGATATTTCTAAATTCTAGAAAATGCATCCACAGCTATATTTGACTTTCCCAAGATGTGTTTAATTTCTAGATTCAATTCCCATAATAACAGGCTCCAAGATAAAAGTCTTCCGCCTATCTATATGTGTATACGTAACAATATATATATATATATATATATATATATATATATATATATAATGTGTGTGCGTGTGCGTGTATGTACGTACCATATTATTCAGACATTCTTATTGAAAACTCTCAATTTTGTCATTTACAGTTAAATTATTCTACAGGTTATCAATGCATATCACAGTATACAGAGTTTAAATTCCAGACTTGGCTATTACACTTTTTTTGTACTAATATCCTCAAAATGTAACTCAAATCCATATAATATTAGCATGTGCTTTAAACTAAGTATATACTATCTGACAATGTGATATAATGGTAGAAAATAACCTAGTCACAATCATCATGAAATGAGTTTGGAAAGGCTGATGCTAATAGTTCCAAATATAATCCATCATCTAACATTGCCCTACAATTCTCAGTTTCATTAAAATTTAAACAAAAATATTTTAAATGATCATCTTGAATTACTGTGAATGCATTAATTGCAATATGAATTATTCATCAATGTTTCATAGTTAAATAGGAAAGCTGAAATCTTACCTATATACATATTCCTTTACCAAGTGGAACTAATGTACAAAATAAATGAAGGAAATTTCTAATCTCCCCAATCTGGGACAATACAGAAATGTCACTCATTGTTTTTCCATAACAATGCTTATTCATATACAAGAAAAAACTTTTCAATTAGTACAAAAACAAGAACTACAGCCTAAAAATTTGGACACTTTGTAAATAAAATCAAAAAAGCTGTAGATTTTCTTGTAGCTGAGTCAGTTGTGTAAATTTCAAGATTCATTATCTACATAATCATTTATGTCTATTGATATTAGATTAAATTTACCAACCAAAGGCATACCCACAATTAGATGTAAGGTGAATTTAACAACTTTATATATACAAAAGCCATAGAACTCATTTTCACAAAAAATTTTCACTCTTTAATAACTTTGTACACCTTTTTTTTATTGAAGCAAGAAATAATTATTTGAATAACTTCATTACTTTTTTATTTTTCACTTTTTTTTTTAATCATTTCATTCCAAGCAAGGTAGTAAAATCACTAAGACAGAAGGGATTACAGAGTATAAAATAATATGGGAAAAAGAAAAAATTATTAACAAGAGAGAACAATCAACAAACAGGAATTAAGACAGAATATTGTATTAAAATTTTTGAAGATTAAAGTTGACAAGAAAGTAAAAAACAGAAGAGAGTTACGCCATCCAAGAAACTGTTAGGATAGAATTTATGGTTAACATCTAGACATTTCAACAGTAAAATGAAGGGGCCTTGTCACCAATCCAGCTCATCAGAACAATTAGCATAAAAATATTTATATTAAGGCACAGGGAAGCTACATTATGATGATTTCTTTGTTTTATTGTATAATTTAGAAATGTGAAGAGGACAATCAGAATCACTGAATGCTTCCTGGGAAAGATAGTAGAGTTGTTTCCCATTGTTGTCTACAAAATGTTCAACTCCTTCTCCTAGAGCAGCTGCCACTCAAGATTTGAGGACCCAGTTCAGCCAGTTATTTAACCCATAGCTGCAAAGGGAAGAGATGGATTCATGCCTTTCAACTAAGGTATTTGTTTACAGATTAATACAACAGATGAGACTGAAATTTGAACTCCACTTACCAATTCTTCTTTCCATGCCAATCAGTCATTATGTTACCCACACACCTCCCCTTGGGTATTATAATACAATGTTAATAAAAAGTCTTTTGCATAGAATTAAAGAATTAGTTAATCCAGATTAAGAGTTATGTTCACCTGTTATAAAATTATCTACTTTTTGGATTTTTATTTCCTCAGGCAAATTTTTATTTCTATTTTATTTTTTTTAACACTGTTTTAAATTCAGCAAAAATAAACTTAATTTCACTGATATGAAGAAAACAATTTAAATATTGAAATATTTTGGTTGTTTTTCATTTATTTTTTTTCAACAATCAGTGAAGAACAGATATAAAAGTGCATCTACAATGAAGAATGTTTTTTTTATCAATAGCTAATGGAGTGAGTAAGCAACGAAGAAGTTTTGAAGAAAATGACAAGATAGCTGAAATTCCTTGGACACATAATGAGAAAGAATGCACTAAGAAGCTACATTACAGCAGTAGGAAAGTGACTGAAGCCATGATGTGAATAAGATTGCAGGTTCTTTTTTAATTTTATGAAGAATCGCTAAATATATAGCAGAGGCACCAGGCCAGCTGTGACACCAATATTCAATGCCCAGACAAATGATAAACTTATAAATGCATAAGATAAATGCTAGCAAGAAATATTATCTAGCCTGACACAGTGAACCAACTTTCCTAGTAGCAAACCTAGCAACTGATTCAATTTAATCTTTCTACTTTGTGTCAGTGGAAAATGTTAGCCCAAGAAATTGCAGAGTCACTCTCCTGGAGGTTATTAATAGATCCTTTTAACAACAAATCATCAGTTGACCTAGAGAAGCAAAAGCCATATTGCTTATCTGAAAGTAAATTCTTACCAATTTGGAGTTGATTAGAACCTCTAGTATTTTGTCAAAAAAAAAACAGGCCAATAGTTAGAAGGATCTAACATTTCACCAGAATTCTTCAAAACTTGAACTATAAAAAACAGTTTCTATTTTTAAAGACTTTATAGCAAATGTGTTAGATGATGTATTCAGGGTTTTGCCTGCTCAAGTAGGTAGATGACAATGGACATCTATTTGGATCTCATAGATCACCTCTTCTTCTTACTCATCTTAACATATGGCTAGCAATACAAAGGAGTAGCATCAGAACAACAAAACTGACAAGTTTGTTCCCTGCCAACAACTCCAAGCATGACTTAATAGACAAGCACCTGGATACATTTTATTTCCAGTTTTATTGTTATTTTTAATAATAAATTGTTTTTATTAAAAAATAAAAAATAGAGAGTTTATACCTATTGGTATTAAGCTAAGTTTAACCATCTTTTTTCCAAAAATTGCAAATAATCTTTCACAAAACTGGCTGCTGTAGATGTACGAAATTTCCAAAATCTATATTTGCTGTATCCAAGTTTTGATGACTTATGCAAGTTGAAGGGTTGGATACAGCAAACGTACATTTTTGAAATTTCGTATCTCTATCACAGTAGCCAGGTATATAATAATTTTCTAAATTTTAAGTGTAGTGTCACTTTATTATGTATATAAAAATAATAATAATAAAGGAAAAGGGTAAGTTAGAATTTATATTTGTGGCTATTTTAAAAATTTTTAATTCTTAATTCCTGTTTTTTATTGTTATCTCTCCTTAATAAAGTTTCCTTTTACTTATCTTCTTTCATACTCAGTAACACCTTGCATTTTAAAAATCAAAAACAAAAAAAAAACACCATTATTTTGACATAAGACAGAAAAAAGGTAAGAACATGCATTATATATAGTTTTATTTTAATCATTTCACCCCAAGCAATGAAATAAAACCACTAAATCGAGGGGTTAAAGTGTAAAAAAATGAGAAAAAAAAACAGTATTAAAGAGAGAGAACAAAAAATATTCACTTTCTTTTACCTTGAAATTTTTTAAGAATATGCTTTATTACATAGTATGAGGATTGGGGAGGGGGGGGCTTTTGGTTCATACATGAGGGGATCAATTTACAATGACTTTACATAGCAAACTGATTCCCCATTTTTTTTTTTAATCCTTTCACCCAAGCAAAGCTAGACCACCACTGATGCATAGGGGGCCAGAGTGAGAGAGAAGACGAGGTACAAGGATTAAAAATGGATGGAATTCAGAGAGATAAAAGATGGCAATTGACATTATCAGGAAAGAAAGTAAATGAAAAAGAATTGAACAGACAGGAAGTATGAGAAAAGAAATTGTCAGATTATAAGTAGCAGTTACACTTAACTATTTCAACAGTAAAAGGGTAGGACCTAGATGCCAATCTAGGAGTATGTTTAAATTCACATGTTTGGGTAGCCAGGAAAAAAGCTTATCAGAACAGTTACCATGAAAATATTTGTAAAAAAAAAAAAAAAGACAGAGGGAAGCCACATCACATTGGTGAGAAAGTGACTGAAAATTCAGAAATTTCAACAACAAAAAAAAAAAATCTTCTGTAGAAACACGATGAAAAGATGAAAAGTTTAGCAACAGTTTTTCTTCATTATAGTGACTTTACCATTGTTTTAACAAAACAAAAAAAACTGATTACATATTAAAAAAACAATATAAATAAATTAAAATTAGGAGAATTAAGCTTCTATTGGATTTTAAAATTAAAAATGGGAAAAAACTTTAAAATTTTAGTTTTTCTTTGCATTGAAATAAAAATTAAATTCAAACTATTTATTATAAAAATGGGTAAAATATTTACATCTTTAAGTTTTTACTTATATTTTCAAATTTATTTCAATATTCACATTGTATCAAAAAAATATAATAGCAATTCACCATCCACTTACTCACTTTTTTTACTTTTCTTACAAAAAACAACAGAATTATTATTTAAAGTTAAAAAAAATATTCAAATTTCATGTTTTTTATTCCAGTCTTAAAACTCCACGTTGGTAAACAGTTTCTCAATAAAAATTCTTTATAGTATCACTTGAGCATCTGATTCTCTAAGATAAATAAGTTACTAAGCATAGCTTAGATGTGGCACAAAGCCAAAAGTACGCAGTAGTAAGTGAGAATCGAGCTAACTGTTCTAGGTACCTCCACTCATTTTCAATAACTAAGTTTTAAAGTGAATTTTTAATTAAAAAGTTTTCTTGAAGTTTTTATTTTAGCCTTAATTGAAAGATAAATGATTTAATTTGAAATGGAATTTTAGTTTGTTTTTTTTTAGTTTTCAAAATTCATTTTTTTCATCCATTTTGACAAGTATGCAAACAAAAGTTAATTGTCAGTTTTAAAAATCTTGTAAAAATAAAATATAGATCTGTGACACATTAGTTTAGAAAAATTAGCAAATTTAAAGTTAAATTAATCTGATTTTCACAAGCATTTCTTATTTATAACATGAAATTTAGAATAAAACTATTTCTTAATCACAGAGGTGTGAAGTGATTAATGACAGCCAGATGTTGAGATAATCTAAGTATGCTTGACCAGAATTGACATAATTGTTCAAATTTTCTTTCCTGTAAGAAGAAACTGTGAAGCATTTTAATATAACATAGCAAATACCATACTTAAAAAAAACTACCTATACACAAAAAAAATATATTAAAAATTATTTTAAAAATCTATCTCCTTGATGATTTGTATTAAACTTTTTAATTAGTAAATATAAGGTTCACTTACTAACTAAATAAGGTATTTTGAAGAAGTATAAAAATATTTTTCAAACTTTATAAATTATTATAATTAAAAGATAAAAATTATTCTTGTAAAAATTCATTATTCATTGAAATTTTTTTCATACTATAATATCCTCTCTCTCTCTCTCTCTATGTGTGTGTATATATATATATATATATATATATATATATATATATTTAAAAGCAACTAAAAAAGCTTATCTAATCAAATAATGTCATAGTTTTATTGCATTTTTTTATTTTACTATTGGGAGCAAACTTTTAGAAAAAGGACAAATGCCTGAAAAAATAAAAAAAATAGATGATTTAAAAATTTAAATCATCAAATTTTTTTTTTCAGCCATTTAAATTCCCCAATGAATCCTGTGTTTAACTAATAAAACCCGTTTTTTTGCCTATAAAAATTTAATTTCTTAAAATTTCATTAATTTACGTGTAGGATTTTGGGGTAACAGATGTAAAAAAAAATATATTTTTACCAAGATGTTTGAAAAATAATTTCATTCATTTGTGAATAAGTCCTGAAAGTTTCATAAAAAATCCGACAATTATTTGATTTTTGCAAGAATTTCGAAATTAATGTGTTTATCAGCGGAAAAAAAAACTGTTACGTAAAAGTTATATTTTCCATTGTAAAACTCTCGTAACATTTTGGTTACCCGCTAACGAAAATAAAAACAAGATTTTTTACCAAAATTTTGAACGTGTTAGAAAGGATTAATTTTTTTTTTTTAAATAATTAAAAAAAATACTTGGTGGACCTGAAGCAGATTACCACCACGTTTAATTTCATTGTTTTTCATTTTTTTTTTTTTTTTACTTTTTTCAACGCAGTCCTATCGATTACCCCCTTAGCTTTACGATTGACAAAAAAAAAAATTGAAAAATTTCAATATTTAAACATTTTCGTGGGGGCGGGGGATCAGTTTCTCAAACAACGTTATTAAGTAAATCGTGCTTCTATTTTGAAACCAGTCGCCGGTACAACATTAAATTGGTTCAATATCAAATTTTGGGGACTTTTTTGGTGCAATATTACCATTTACACCTTAACGTTTACGAATGACAAAACAAATTTGCAAAAATTTCAATATTTAAACAATTTTAGTGGGAGGACAGTTTCTTATACAACCTTATAGTGGATTGAAAATGGAGGATCGATTTACTATAACGTTGTATGAGAAAATGACCCCCCCCCCCCACCAAATTTGTTTACCCACGTCTATTGAACAGGTTAAGAGACTCATCCCTTGTTCCCTATTTAGGATGTGCTTTCAGCTTTCTCTTTTCCAATCTTCTCACTTTTCTTTTTTTCAATTGGAGTACATAGATCTATCTAGCCCGGTTCACACCCACCCGTCTATTAGACAGGTTAAAGAGGCTTATCCCTGGTTCCCTGTTTAGGATGTGCTTTCCAGCTTTCTCTTTTCCAATCTTCTCACTTTCTTTTTCCAATTGGAGTACATAGATCTATCTATCGCCCGGTTCACACTCCACCCACGTCTATTGAACAGGTTAAAGAGGCTTATCCCTGGTTCCCTATTTAGGATGTGCTTTCCAGCTTTCTCTTTTCCAATCTTCTCACTTTCTTTTTTTTTCAATTGGAGTACATAGATCTATCTATCGCCCGGTTCACACTCCACCCACGTCTATTGAACAGGTTAAAAGGGCCCATCCCTGGTTCCCTGTTTAGGATGTGCTTTCAGCTTTCTCTTTTCAATCTTCTCACTTTTCTTTTTTTTCAATTGGAGTACATAGATCTATCTATCGCCCGGTTCACACTCCACACGTCTATTGAACAGGTTAAAGAGGTATCCCTGGTTCCCTATTTAGGATGTGCTTTCAGCTTTCTCTTTTCCAATCTTCTCACTTTTCTTTTTTTTTTCAATTGAGTACATAGATCTATCTATCGCCGGTTCACACTCCACCCACGTCTATTGAACAGGTTAAGGAGGCTTATCCTAGTTCTTAGGATGTGCTTTCCAGCTTTCTCTTTTCCAATCTTCTCACTTTTCTTTTTTTCAATTGGAGTACATAGATCTATCTATCGCCCGGTTCACACCCACCCACGTCTATTGAACTGGGTTAAAGCTTATCCCTGGTTCCCTGTTTAGGATGTGCTTTCCAGCTTTTCTCTTTTCCAATCTTCTCACTTTTCTTTTTTTCAAATTGGAGTACATGAATCTATCTATCGCCCGGTTCACACTCCACCCACGTCTATTGAACAGGTTAAAGAGGCTTATCCCTGGTTCCCTATTTGGGATGTGCTTTCCAGCTTTCTCTTTTCCAATCTTCTCACTTTTCTTTTTTTCAATTGGAGTACATAGATCTATCTATCGCCGGTTCCACACTCCACCCACGTCTATTGAACAGGTTAAAGAGGCTTATCCCTGGTTCCCTGTTTAGGATGTGCTTTCAGCTTTCTCTTTTCCAATCTTCTCACTTTTCTTTTTTTTTTTCAATTGGAGTACATAGATCTATCTATCGCCCGGTTCACACTCCACACGTCTATTGAACAGGTTAAAGAGGCTTATCCCTGGTTCCCTATTTAGGATGTGCTTTTAGCTTTCTCTTTTCCAATCTTCTCACTTTTCTTTTTTCAATTGGAGTACATAGATCTATCTATCGCCCGGTTCACACCCACACGTCTATTGAACAGGTTAAAGAGGCTTATCCCTGGTTCCCTGTTTAGGATGTGCTTTCCAGCTTTCTCTTTTCCAATCTTCTCACTTTTCTTTTTTTTTTCAATTGGAGTACATAGATCTATCTATCGCTGAAGGTTCACACCACACGTCTATTGAACAGGTTAAAGAGGCTTATCCTGGTTCCCTGTTTAGGATGTGCTTTCCAGCTTTCTCTTTTCCAATCTTCTCACTTTTCTTTTTTTTTTCAATTGGAGTACATAGATCTATCTATCGCCCGGTTCACACTCCACCCACGTCTATTGAACAGGTTAAAGAGGCTTATCCCTGGTTCCCTGTTTAGGATGTGCTTTCCAGCTTTCTCTTTTCCAATCTTCTCACTTTTCTTTTTTTCAATTGGAGTACATAGATCTATCTATATTTCGGTTCACCTCCACCCACGTCTATTGAACAGGTTAAAGAGGCTTATCCCTGGTTCCCTGTTTAGGATGTGCTTTCCAGCTTTCTCTTTTCCAATCTTCTCACTTTTCTTTTTTTTTTCAATTGGAGTACATAGATCTATCTATCGCCCGGTTCACACTCCACCCACATCTATTGAACAGGTTAAAGGGCTTATCCCTGGTTCCCTGTTTAGGATGTGCTTTCCAGCTTTCTCTTTTCCAATCTTCTCACTTTTCTTTTTTTCAATTGGAGTACATAGATCTATCTATCGCCCGGTTCACACTCCACCCACGTCTATTGAACAGGTTAAAGGCTTATCCCTGGTTCCTGTTTAGGATGTGCTTTCCGGCTTTCTCTTTTCCAATCTTCTCACTTTTTTTTTTTTTTTTGATAATCGGAAAGTTTAACAATCGATAGAACTGCGCTGAAGTGAAAAAAAAAAAAAGAAAAAGAAAATCAACGAAATTAAAGCGACCCCAACGCGAGTAGATTGAAAATGGAGGATCGATTTACTTTAACGTTGTATGAGAAACTGACCCCCCACCCAAAATTTGTTTAAATATTGTAATTTTCCAAAATTTTTTGTCAGTCGTAAAGCTAAGGGGGTAATCGATAGGACTGCGTTGAAAAAATTTAAAAACATAAATAAAAATGAAAAACAACGAATTTAAACGTGGTTAGTCTGCTTCAGGTCCGAAACCAAATACTTTTTTTCGTTTTAAATATTTTCATGGAAAAACTTTCGTTTTTATTAAGTTAAATTCCTTTTTTCTTCATCCTACGCTGATTTTTCCAGCGAATTATTGGAGGTACCTACACTATTCAGTCGTAATTCAAAACAACCTTAACTGGATGACCATTTTTAAAACGGTATGTCTCCCAATTTATAAAATAAATAAAAAAGACATCAGTTGTGTAAAAATTTACATCGTAGGATTTTTCAATTAGCAATTTTTTTTTATTTATAATGAATTTTTTTTCTGGAATCGTTGTTTGGAAAATTAATTAAAAAAATGCTTCGCGTTAGGAAAAAAAAAAGAAAAAAGGTTTACTTAGCTGTCAATAAATTGCTTTAAGTTTTTGCTAAACAACAAACCTGGTAAAAAATTTTAAAAAAAGTCAAGAATCAAGCAAGATAAAATAACATCGGAAACAAAAATAAAAATTCAGAAACACAAATGATATTCAAATTGAATAAATTTAATTTTTCGCTACTTTATCCTAAATTTAAAAAATTGCTCTATTTTTTGGGGCCTTTTAAAAAAAAAAAAATTTTTTTAAACTTTTTAAAAATTAAAAAAAAAAGTTAACACTTACAATTTTCCAAACATTTTTTCCCCTCTAAAAATGCGTCATTTTCTAGGTTGAAAAGCAAAAATTTGGCTTCTGGGGACAAATTTCCTTTTCTTTTTTATGTTATCTTCTTGTTGAAATACTGTCATCATAATCTTTGTTTTTCTCCTAGGGAGGCGCCCAAAATTATCGTCTGCTTTTCTTCCCGTGTCGAAAATCAATAATTTAAAAAGCAGGTTCTTTTTTTCTTTAACATACAAACAGTTGCCAACACACCAACGGATGCCAAATGTAATATTATCACAAATACTGTGCCCAAGTTTTCCATTGTGGGGACCAACAAGACAATCCTGCGACTAAGATTTTTAGTTATCGTCTGCCAAATCAAAACAAACCTCGGACGCCGCCGGACGCCGCCGGACGCTACCGGGCACCGCTCGGCTATTTCCGCCGCAAGTAAAACACTTCTTCTTTCCAAAACTTTCTTTAAATGTTAAGAAATAAACAAACACAAACATTCAAATCATTCAAATTATAATTTGCTTCTTGCATTGGATTCTTTCCCATCGACCTGGATGCCGTAAAAGTCAAGGATCGGCAACCTATGACCCGCGGGCCGGATCACGACCATCGCTATAAACAACAACGAAAGTCACGGCCGGATCCGGCCCGCGAAGGCATTTTGACCGGCCCGTGAGCTTCATTATCAATGGCTATCTATTTTTAACAGGAGAGACGAGGCTTTCGAATTCAACAAAAGGCCTGCTGTTATCTTCCTCTGATCCACCCAAAACGAATTTGAAATGACCACAAAAACACGATAAAAAAAACCCCAATCACCACCATTTTTGTGTAAAATATAAAGTTTATTATAAACATAAAACAAAAACTGAGAGCCGATTTGACCGACCGACCGACCGACCGGCGACAGACATTAGACGGGGACACCTTCAAAGAGACAATGTTTTTTCAGTCGGCCCCTATTTCATTCCTCGAACAGCGACCCCCCCCCCTCATTGCTTACCCCTGCAACCTACCCTATGTAAGTTGCTGGATTCTTTCAATGGGTCATGTTCCTATCTTATCATACGTAAGTGTATATGTTTGCAACTATTTGTTTCAAACCTACACGTCATAATTTCATCCATTTCACTTCGGTTGATTTTTTTTTCACTTTGAAGTATTTTGACGTTCCTTGAGGAAAATTAATTATTTTTAGGTGTTTTTTTAATTTTAGATTTTCTTTTGTTTTTCTGATTTCTCAATGTTTATTTTCATTATGGTTTTAAATATTTAGGTTGACAGGGGTCTGCATATGTAATTCTCCTTAATTTTTCATTAATGGCCTTCGTCCGGCCCGCAACCCATCATTAATACGATCCGACCTGCAGCGTCGAATGAGTTGCCGACGCCTGCCGTAAGTGATAAGAATGGCAAGATACCTTCCAGGATATCTGAGTTGCGATCAAAATGGTTCTACCAAATTCTGACTTCTGATTCCTACAACAAGAGACTAACTCAATCAATATGCAAGCAAGATCATGTGCCACAAACATTTCTGAAAAATTTTGTCAGAATTTTCCAAGACACATGGAATAGTGGATCAAAGCAATGCATCAAACAGTTGTAAAGGAATTTTTTATTTGGTAAAAATAAATGAACAAAAATTAGTTCAAACGAATATTTGCAGTACCATTTAATGGGTACACAAAAAAGACAGACAAGATGAGCTGAATTTATGAATAAATGATAAATTTATTTATTAACACAAACGAACAAAAAAGAATTTACACTTATTTACACTTACACACTGTACACGGTAATTATGCAAATTAAGTGCATTGTGTACTGAATGATGGCCAATAACATGTAAAAATAAACAATGCAAAGGAAATATGTAAAAAAAAAATACTTCTTTGAATAGTTTTCAAAGAATTGATACAATTTTCTAAGCAAAGTTTGTGGTAACAGTGAAGAATCAAACAATCACACCAGCCAAAAACTTTTCTTTCATGGGGGAGTGATTTTGATGTTCTTTCCAAATCTTGTCTGGTTGTCATCAAATTTCTTCTGTATTGTTTTTCTTTCTGGACCAGAGCAATCAGAGTTCCATCAGCAGATATTTGCCATGTCTTCTATGAAAACCAGACAGTTTTATGCAAAAATTGATATGCCAAATTTTGTGAAGGATTCATTTTAAGTTTATGGAAAATTATTTTTTTGTATATATGGTCAACGAGAGATGTGGTCTCAAATTCTAAGAATATACCAAATAGTGGGGTAGAGTTGAACCTAAATCTAATCTAATCTAAATCTAAACTTATTTGTAAATGAAACTTTGTCTCTGTGTGTGTGTGTCCGTTACCTATAGACTCCAAAATGGGTGAACTGATTTTCTTGAAAATTTACACTGTTGTACTATAAGCATCTGCGAGTGTTCTTAGCTAGGTTTTGTGTTGAGGTACCCCCGATAAATATTAAAAGTCGGGTTATAGAAGGAGTGGTCTGATTTTAATCAAATTTCATACACTCACAGACAAAGACATAAGAAACAATATTCAGAAGTTTCAGGGTTGCAGTTCTTACAATAGTGGAGAAAACCGATAATATATATATATATAAAAGGCAAGATGTTTGTGTGTGTCTGTTTATCTGCCTGTATGCCTGTATTTTTTCAGCCTTTTTATTTTAGTTTTTGCTTTGGGTTTGGCTCTAAGTAGGTATAATTGTAGTTCTTAGTCTCAGCCATCATACCATTTACTCAGAGGACTTATTTAGCCTTCAAAATTCAGTTTACAACGGAAAAATCTTATTTGATATTGATACCAGGAAATCAAAATTTGACTTACATCCATTCATTTTTTCTTTCAGTCTACGGTTTCGCTTTAACTGGAAACAACTATTGCTTTTTAGTCTTTCGTGCCAACATCCAAAAAGTCTGAGCTCCAGAACCATGGATTAGTTTTAAAGCTTTCATTACACCCGAGCAACGCCGGGCTATACTGCTAGTCTTTTAATAAATGAAGCTCAGGTGAGTCAATAGAGTAGATACAAGAAGAAGTTCTTTTGACAGCAAGAAAAGAAGGCATGTCGACATCAAGAGAACAATAAGAAGACTCCTGTTACCTGCCAGCTAGCCAGGGATGACAGAAATTTGAAATTCAAGTGAAAAATCTGGGATTGGACTGCCTAAAACAAAAGGATTTCCGAGAAATTTCAAGAATGAACTGTGTAAAAAAAAAAAAAAAGAGAGGGACTTTCCCATAGACACCTGTTGGACAATTTGCAAGTAGGTTATTTTTTTGTTTTTATTAAAAGGTGATTGCGCCTTTGTTTTTTTACTGCTTCATTATTTTCTCTTTTTGTCATTTTTAAAAATGTTTTTTTCATTTTTTTGCTGTTTATTCTTTATCAGAAATTGTTATCCTGTCTTAATAGGTATACAAAAGGAAATTTTTACGCAAATTTTGTTTCTACCCTTTTTTCACAATTGTAAATTGTAAATAAATGTTTTTCCTTTTAAAATTTTACACATTGGTTGTCTTCAATTTTATAATTTAGTGCCTATTACGTCTTGCTATTTCTACTAAGTTTTTGTGCTTGGCACAAAAGCATAGATTTGGTAGGAATATAAATTTTTATACAGGAATTCCTCTTACACAATTGGCTTCTAAGAGAGGGCATTCTACTTAAAGTAGGTGGCACCAACAAATTTTGCATACAAACAGTACTTGAAAAGTATTAGCTAATACTCAACATGGGTCTGGGACTGAGAGAGAGCTAATTAATGCCAGCTTTTTCTCAATCAGAAGGAAGCGCTCTCGATGTGTGGATAATCGAGGGTCAGATTTACAGACCAGGCCACTAATTATCTGACTTGTAGACAACATACATATACAAAGAGGAAAAAAGGATGGCTGTAAGCTAAAATTGAGTTTGAAAAAACCTCAAATTTTCTTAAAGGGAAGAGTCCAGTTAACTTGATGCAATGCTGGTCACTTTTTTGTCGACCAAGATGACCTCCAGCTGATCAACACATCTCTACAGGAGTGCCATAAAAGAGAAAGAATTAAAGATTGCTCTTTTTGGTGCCAACAGTATAGAACTTTTTTTTTTTTGCAAAAAAAAAAAAAAAAAACGCAGAAAAAAAAATAGTTTAAACAAATGATGAGGTAACATTTAATTTATATGGGCGCATAATAAAGACAGACAACACACAAGCCGAATATAAGAACAAATGATAAATTTATTGTTAGCAAACAAAATAATGAATGCATTGCACAAATTAAGTGTATTTTGTGTCAAATGGTGGACAATCAATTAAAATGAAATATGCCTTTTCACAATAAAAAGGAAAGGAAATGGTTTAACATTTTTTTTTCCCCTTCAATTCCTAACTTCATCAAACCTAATTCCAAATGTTGGTAAAACATTTTTATTGAAACTTCTACCAACTTCTCTCTTTCTCTTATTTCCTTCCAACTTTTATTCTCTTATTTACACTATTTACAAGTGGACTATTGGTATCTTTGTTGTTGTTCCCATAATGTTTCAGCCAGTGTGCCTTCCGGCCTTGATCAGGTGTATGTTGATCTACAGAGATTTATGAACTGAACCATTCACTTAATCTACGGAGTAGACTACTCTCATTCTACTGCTCATGTCTAAGAATATCATATCTGTCAATTGGGCATCATCTTTGAGAAAAAAAGCACCATGACACAATTCACTCTACCAAAAGTTTCAAAATGATATACTGTACTGCTTGGAATTCATGCCAGAAGCTCCCAAATAAACATTTCAGAGTGCTTGGGTTTCAATCTGAGGATAGTGAAGAGGAATTGGAAAAAGTTGGATGATTTTAATTGCAATTATGAAGGTATAGTAGCTCAAAAAACAAAAAAAAAAACACTTTGATCATTCTGATAAGAAAAGAACTACCAAATTTGTTGGTGAGAGCTTCAGGCTCAGCACAGAGGCCTACATCAAGTGCCTTGAGGAGGCAGTGTCGCTCTGGATCAAGAGGGTGGCTGCTGAAATATCTTATGTCTGGCAACAGGACTCTGCACCATACCACACAAGCAAGAGAAACTAGTCATGGCTGTCAGAAAATTTCTGCAAACACATCATCCCTTACACCTGGCCACCAACTCTCCAGACTTCAACCCCCTTGATTATTGTATGTGGGGTGCAGTATTAGTATTTCTGTAAGCATTCAGTGACGGATGTGTGTTGTGGTGAAGTGGATGTCGGCTTGGAAAGAGAAATCGGTGAGCTGAGTTCAAATTCCAGTTGAGTACCCTGGATTCACTTAAGCACCGGTACCCTTGGGAAAGTTATTAATCTGTCACTTCCCTCCAGTTATGGGTTAAATAACAGGATAGGGTCTGGAGGCAACACATCCAGTGTTGGTGTCACAATAAAAACACCCTTGGTAGCTCTGGCGAAGCATCAAGTATTCAGCTATTTGACAAGATTATGAATTTCGCTGCAAACTGCGCCATGTTTATGTTGTGTAGTAGATGACGAATATTTTTCCGCACTACAACCCCTTTCTTCCAAACAAAATGTTGTGAGCCTCCCACTACTCTATCACTATTTCCATGGCATATATTCTGACAGGATTCATTCCAGCCCTGACATTTACAACTGGAACCTGCCATGCTATGTACACAAGGATGAATCATCCGCATTTTCTTTATATTCAATTAGTAAGATGTAAATTCCACTTGGACAGCTTCTTCTAAAAAACTGCTGTTTTGTAAAACAGATTTCTGGCAGGATGTTTTTGAATCACAATAATCTTGACCACTTTGATGTAATGGCTAACTAGGGTTAACCATTAAAAAAACAAAAATATTTTTTTAGAAAATGGGTTACCTAAAATTGTTAAATTTTTTATTTGTTCCCAGAAGATCTTTACCCCGTCAAACCTTTCCAAAACATCCTCAATTCCGTGCAAATGTATATGCTGAACTCAAATCGATAATTGTTTATTGACGAAACTTACCTTTTTTCATGTTAACGACCAGAAAAATATCGAACTTCTTTCCGATGTTTATCTCACCCCGTAACCACACTTCAAAAATGTTATTCACTTCAGAATGACTTCGCGCAAAGTTTGCCAATTTTTCGGCCTATTTACTTCTCTTGTTCAATTACTACACAGAAATTGAGTTCCGGAACAAAACAAATCTTGTAGTAATTGCAGAAAGGAAGTAAATAGGCTGAAATAAGTATCCTACACCTCAAGTCATTCAGTGGTGAATCAGATATGAGAATGGTGGTAAGGGGTGAGATATAGTCCGATTTTTTTCTGGTCGATAACATGAAAAAAAAGTAGGTTTCTTCAATAAACAATTATCGATTTGAGTTCAGCATATACATTTGCATGGAAATAAGGATGTTTTTGAAAGATTTAAAGGAGTAAAGGCCTTTGGGGAACAAATAAAAAGTTACCAAAATTTTTTTTAAAGAGGGTTACCTAAAGCATTTTTTAATGAGAAGGGTTACCTAAACTTTTTTTTTTTTTAAAGTGGTTACCTAAACAACTTTGAAAGAAGTTACCTAAAATATTTATATTTTTTTTAGAGAGGGCTTTACCCCAATTTTTTTTTTTTTTGTTACCTAAAATTTAAAATTCATAGATTAACCAACAAAGCAGATTAGGCAAAAAAGTTAAATTTTTAAAGATTTATGCAATAAGTGGGTTAATTTTGTTGCTATTATTATTACAAGTACAATCTAACCTGGTGAAGGAAATAAAGAGTTAATTTTAAAATTCTAATCAACAGAAGAATGCTGAATCATACAAAAGCCAAAACGTCATTAATATTGCAATAAAGATGAGGATAGCAATCCACACAATGTAAATAATGTAAATAAAATTAATACCTTATATCATAAATATAGACAAATATATCCAAAGCCTTTGATGAAATAATCTTGTCTGTGTTTAGATAAATGTTTAAAAAAATAAAAAAAATAAAAAACATGCTCAAGAAAGATTTTTAAAAATTCTAAATATCCAAAACTCTTTTCTCATATTCATTTATATTTTATGAGAGGTTTTCAGTTCAAAAGCAGCTCACTGAAAAAAAGAGGAAAAGGTTTATGTATAAGCATGTCAATGTGAGCCTTCAAAAAAAAAGATATGTTGTGGGAGTAAGTAAACATTGAGATGTGGCAAAATCAGCCACATTTGTTTACTATCAAAATTGGATTGCTAACAAACCCTACTAAAAGGGTACAGCATCATTATTAAATCTCAATTACCTTAGCTCTCTAGATGTCAGTTACTTTGCTTAAAAAAAAAAAATCATAGGATATCTACCAAATATATATATATATATATTTTTTTAATCATCTCACCCCAAGCAAGGCATTCCACTGCTACTATTGCGCATGGGGCTACATAGGGGAAGGTAAAGTGAAGGAGTGGTTAGACATAGGGAATGTCAGCAGGAAGGTGACAGATGAGTAAGGATAGCGAGGATGAGGGTTGGGCAGATGGGAAGAGTGTTTGGTAGAATAGGAGCAGGTTAGTGTGTTAGGAGGTGTCTATTGACCTTAAGCAATCGTGTGGAAGGGAATTCCACAGTCGGGAAGTGCGAGGAAAGAAACTGTTGGAGTAGAAGTTACGGCTGCATTTTATCGGTTTCACTATAAAAGGGTGGGATCTAGTTGCTAATCTAGTATCTCGTTCAAATTCGTATTTAGGGGGCACCAGTGATCTAAGTTCATCGGAGCAGAAGCCATGAAAGTATTTATAGAAGAGACACAGGGAAGCCACGTCGCGCCGGTGGGAGAGAGACTGCAGGCGGTCTGCCAAGTCAGTACCTATCACATTACAGACCTTCTGCTGTACCTTATCGAGAGATATAATGTTTATATTTATTCTAATTCAGCATGTCCCTCCTTTACTTTCTTAGTTTGTACGTTACACCTTACAAATAAGAAACTATTTCATGTGGAAAGACAAGAAAGGCATCAGATATACTACTTGATGTCAAGGAATAAATGATTAAAAGAGAAATGAAAGAAAATAAACAATGGAAGATAAAAGTGTTTAATATGTTTCAGTAAAATGGAAAAGTTGTCAATTTGAAATCTGCTCATTTGTATCCCATGATTTATGACTGTTATTGAAAAATATTGTTAAAGTTGCTAAGATATTTAACAGATAAAAGACAATACTTGACTTCATTGAGAATATGAAAAGAAAGAAACATTGAAGGGAAATAAGTCTTTAAAATAAAAATCCAATTACAATAAAATAACTGTCTGCTGTTTTTCTTATTAAGAGAAATGTTCATATCTACCCAACCCTCATTCTCAGTATCCTTACCTGCCTATCACCCACCCTCTGACGCTTATAATAAAAAAAAAAAATACTCATCTACTAACCACTGGACCCTAGCTCTCTCCCCACCCCTGTATAATCTTCCCTTTCTCTCCACCTATGTATCTGTTATCGCACCTGCTTTCTATTGTTCCTTTCTAACTAGTTTGTACTCCTCAATCTTCTAATTAATCTTTTTACATTTATGTAACCCCCTGCACATCAGTGGCATTTCCGCCTTGCTTGGGGTGAAATGATTAAAATTAAAAAAAAAAAAGACAGGGATTTCGCCAGAAAGAAAGAAATAAGGGAACATAAAAATGCTTAACATCTCCAGTGAGAAAATGAATGAATGAAACAAAGTAAGAAAGAAAGAACAAAGAGAAGATAAAAATGGTTAACAGTTGTTTCAATGAAATGAAGGAACTTCGGTTTATCAGGCAACAATCTCTTTTCTCTCAATACTATACTGGGTACAAACATCAAACGACTTAATAGCAGTCATGAATATCAGTCAACCTCCTCTGCTGACCCATAAAAAACCTTTCAAAAAAGAAAACTGACCTATCTCTCTTCTCATTAATAAGACCTTGTAACGGACGAACACACATACGGCTCTTATTATAGTATAGATTATTAAAAAAGTATGCTATCTTCAATTTTGGGCACCAAACATTTGGCCTATAAAGCACTGCTCCATTGAATAATTGGGCAAGCTCAAAGTTTGCAAACAATAACATAAGGTTTCACATGGTAAACAAAGGTCAACATAGGCACCACATAAAAATAATGGCTGCAAATAATTGACAAAGTATTGAAGTTGAACAAAATCTAATATTAAGTGTGAATAATTCAAGTCTCATATTGTAATTTTTTTTCCTTCTTTTATGTGCTATGAACCTTCAGGACATAGGTGATCATGGCTCTCTACATCTTTCTGTCCCTTTTAGCTCTTAATAAGTTTTTCCTTTTTGCTATTTCTCCCAAACCCTGCTCTGACATCCATTTGCTTAAGCCCATCACATTCTCTTCCTCTGTCTCTTTTTCCTGCTATACACCCTGTGAGTATCTGATTCTCCAAGCACTACTCCCTTATTACATCTCCCAAAAACTTCAGCTGTCTTTTCTTGATATTTAGTATAAGTTTGTTTTGTGTTTCCATTCTCTCCAAAAACTTGTTATTCAAACCATGGTATCCTCAGAATCCTTCTGTAGAACCACATTTCTGTTGCTTTAAGTTTTTCCTTCGTATTTAAGGAGATTGTCCACCATTCACTGCCATATGGAAGAACAGTTATCACGTAACAGTCCAATAATCTTTTCTTTGGTTCTCCACAAAATTTTTCTGTCTCTCAATTCCCAGCCCCCTCTTTTGGAATGCACCCTTGACCATCCCAATACACCTTCGTATTTCAGTGTCGCACTTTCCATCTTCTGTTAGAACACTTCCCGTGTATTTAAATTTCAGTACCTGCTTTCTTACATCTGCCTATTTATTCAGTTAGCACATTTCTGCAATATTGTGGTTACCACTCCCCTCTGTCGTACAATTGAGGTTCATGGTGACGTTCAAGACAGAATATTACAATGGCTTGCTGGTTCCTTTTGCACCAGGGATATTAAAGTTACCCTGTCCCTGCTCTCAGAGGTGGATTTGTTTTTTGAAGTTACCTTCTTCTATCTTTTGCCTAAAGAGGCAGCAGGCTGGTTTGAATTTAGAGTTTCCTTTTCCTTGACTGTTACCACCGAATGATAGAAGAGCCTGTTTCTCCTGCTATTTTGTTTTAATCATTTCACCCCAAGCAAGGCAGTACTACCAATGATGTGCAGGGGGCAACATAAGAGAGTTAAAGTTTTAGACAGGAAATGAGCGAAGACAAAGACGAATCATCTACAGGGGGAGAAATAGAAAGGGCAAGAGAAGGATATGAACACAGGTGTGAAGACAGTTGCGAAGGTAGAGAGAAAGGAAAAGAACAAGATACACGTAGTGGTGTGGAAAGGGCTGGAGTTAAGTGGATAAGAGATGGGAATTGACTTTGCATTTAAATTCTTGGAGGTTACAGCCATCAGGAAAGCAAGTATATGGAAGGGAGTTTCACAAGTGGAAAGCATGAGAAAAGAAGCTGCTGGAGTAGAATTGTTGCCTGCATTTGGTTGGTCTAACTGTAAAAGGGTGGGTTTTTACCCAGAAATGTTGAGATTAACCTGTCTCTCCTATCAAAGATGAATTTGTTTTTGAAGTTACTTTTTTCAAGGCAGGAGCTACAAGGTAGCAGGCTGGTTTGAATTCAGTTTTTTTTTTTCCTAGACTGGTTGCCACCCAGGGCTATAGATCTGTTTTGCTATTGTAATCCATAGGTGACAGGGGGGATGTATTCATACCTTTCTTAAGGGTATTAGCACTGGAATTCAAACTCATCTCTTCGAATTCCTCAACCAAAGTCATTAAACATTACTCCTCTGTGCTTATTATCTTCCCTTTGTCTGACCATTTTCTTTCTATAAGTTTTTAATTCTTGCGATAAGCTGATTTCTTGCCAGATATTCTAGAGAAGTACCTGCTCGTGATATAAGTGAAAGGTAAGAGGTTTAATGAAAGAGCAAATAAAACAAATTAAAGACTTTGCGTCTTGTCAGGTGAAAAATTTTCACATGCCAAAACCATTGTCACAAAACAAAAAAAAATGCTGCTGCTAACTTAATTAACTTCAATCTAATTCTTTAGAACATGGATAATTACGTCGATCAATCAGAATTAGCCACTATTTGACATTTTTTTTCAATATATTAGTTTCTGGCTTTACTGTTAATCAGTCTATGTTTGTTTACTTAAACGATGTAGGTGACTCGGTTGATTAGCTAATTAATTATCCTACCTGCTAATTAGTTACCCTACTTAATAAAATTCCATAATTTGCACTTCACACCTTTAACTTCACCAAACAAAACTCACAATTCCTTTTTACAGACTAGAATATAAATGATTCATGGCATTCATAGGCTAGACTATGAATGATTCATGGCATTCATAGGCTAGACTATGAATGATTCATGGCACTCATAGGCTAGACCATGAATGATTCATGGCACTCATGGACTAGACCATGAATGATTCATGGCACTCATAGGCTAGACCATGAATGATTCATGGCACTCATAGGCTAGGACTATGAATGATTTATTGCATTCATAGGCTAGACTATAGATGATTCATGGCATTCATAGGCTAGACTATGAATGATTCATGGCACTCATAGGCTAGACTATCGATGATTCATGGGATTCAGAGGCTAGCCTATGAATGATTCATGGGTCTCCACAAAACCCTAACGTTTATTTCAATATTTACATGCAGACATTGTCCTCATCTTTGTTGTTATCACAATATTTGAGCCATTGTACTCTCCAGCCTTCATCAGACGTATCTTTATCTAGGTAACCTATATGGAATTTAGAACTGAACCATTAATTTAATCTGGGATAGGGGAGTAAATTGTTATCATTTCACTGCCCATGTCTCAGGATATCTTACCTTATTCTTATATTTAGTACTGACCAATTATCGCTCAACCTGTTTTCACTGTACACACTGCCCAGACCAGGGGTTAAACTCACAATTACTATGTAACCAAATTCACAGACCAACACTTTAATCCACTATGCTATTGTGTCATATCTAATCCAATGCTGAGCGGACCTTAGTTACAGTTTCTGGGAGAGAACGTATTATCTGGCATGATCAACGGTCTGAACAAGGCCAGTACGCTCAAACACCCAGGCACAATGACTTATGATTAGCACTGCCATTGACAACTTCCAAGATTATTTCATCTATCCCATTTCACTCACAAGATTTGGGTCAACTCATGGTATGGTTTTCAGACAAAGGTGGCATACACTGGGATCACCTCCCAGGTCAATAGCATCAAGAAGTCATCTTCCTGACAAATCGGTCATGAGGAGATTCAAAACCAAGTCTTCTGGTTGGAAAGCAAATGCTCTAAACCCTTGGCCATTTGCCAATCTAATTTTTAGTACTGTTCAGTTCTTGCTCACCTTGTTTCCACTGTACACACTGCCTGGCCCAAGAAATGAACTCAAGAACCAACACTTCAATGTTCTAAGACTTTCCTTATGACTAAAACTTTCTTCTAATTTGCCCTAAGCCTGAACAGAGCCCAAGTATACTAGGATTTAACTCAATATTACCTGAGTGACATACACGTGATGAAGGCCAGAGAGCACTACAGCCACAATATTGTGATAACAATGATGAAAATAGTTTACCTGTAAATGTTGGAAATAACAGCACCTTATCCTAGAAATTCAGACACTATATTTTTGTTTGTTCTTTTTTTCATTCTAAATTTTATCCTTTAAAAGGCTCAAGAGCCATTCAAGGTAGTTGGGTATTGCTGAAATGTTTATAATGAATGAGGTGTGATATGAGTGAAAAAGAAAGAGATAACAAATAAAGATTATTGATGATAGTTGACGCGTCACTTAAAAATTTCAGATGGTATTATTCTGGAAAGCACTCACAAGAGAGTATGTTCCACAAAGTAGCAGCTTTGGAATAAAAAAAAAGCTGCAGACAACTTCTTTCTCTTTACATTTGGAAAACAGACAAAATAAGGGTGATTAGGTTACATGGAAATAATAGGGTCTGAGATATAAAAGTCTGAACAGATGGAACTAAAGAATGAAACACTTATCTGAACATTTGAAAAGAGAATTAGTGATAAAGTGTTATAGGAAGAAATGAGTATGATTCGACTGCACTGCATGCCCTAGCTGTAAAGGTCTGAACTGGTAGAACTAAAGAATGGAACGTTCATCTGAACATTTGTCATGGAAATAGTAACTGAGTAGGGATAAGTTTGAAAATTTGTTTCTATGGGAAAGAGGACCCAAAATAAAAAACAAGCCCCTCTTCCACCAGACTGTGTTGTGGCGTAGTTTTTGCACTAAATGTTATAATCGTGCTAATCAACTTAATGCACCCAAAATGTTAGGAACTTGGTAATCTTCCACTGAAAGCTGACTCCTTAGTATTCGGCTAACTGCCGACTAATATCAACTGCCTAGTAGTTCTACTGAACTCCAATAGAACTCTAAAGAACTCCTAAGAACTTCTCCCGTTAACTTCCTGTTAATTCTTATTAATATAGGAGAGAGAGTCCATTATCTGAGGAATAGGTGTGTTTCCCCATAATACTACATAAATAATTTTTAAATTTATCAAGGCTGGAAAGCAAGGATCATGTAGCTCCAGCCCATATATGACAGCAATACTTCATTTGTGATTTAATCTGGCACTTGTAACATATAATACATAGCAAAGGAGTCAGTTACTTCTTGGAGTGGCACAATAAGTGAACCATTTGTTCAGCATCTTTAGATTTAATCAGTTCTTAATGATTAAATGTCATAATTTGCACTTAAGAAACAAGTTTAGCGGAAAATGCTGAATTTTAATTTTTTTTAATTTTTTTAGTTTCAAATCTTTTTCTTTTATTAGGACCTTGAATAAGTTTTCACTGTTTTTTTATAAAAAGTAAGAAACATGTCACTGGGAGTATCATTAGCCACTATATTTTCCCATCTTTCTGGCAGCATTTGAATTCTATGTGAGAAAAACAATGTCTTTTGAGGCGAACCATGCATCACCCCATTTTTGAGGCATCTTCATAAGAAAGAAAGTGCTGCTCAGTCAGGCTATGTGCTATCAATCAGAACAAATGATAATCAGACGAGGTAATATCAGGTGAATACAGCAGGTGAGATAGCACTTCCCATTTAAGTGTTTCCAAGTAGGTTTTCACCTTTTTTGCAAAAATTAGCCTAGTATTATCATGTTGCAAAATCACTTTGTCGTGTCTCTGCTCATATAGCAGTCGTTTTGTCTTCAATGAGCAAACGCATCGATTGTACTCGATAGCAATCTCCCATGATGATTTTGGTCAGTATGAGCAGCTCATAATAAACTACACCCAGCTGATCCCACTAAATGTAAAGAAGACGCTTCAAACCATAGATATTTGGTTTTGCTGCTGATATTGATGTATAGCTGGGTTTACCGCATGATCTTCTACACTTAGGGTTATTGTAGTGTATCCACTTTTCATCGCTAGTCATGATACAATGCAGCAAAAACTTTCCTTTACTGCTGTTGAAGCAGTAAAGGAAAGTTTTTGAAACCATTTGACATCTCTCAGCTTCAACTCATAGTGTCCTTGCTTTTGAATCCTTCCTGATGCTTTCAAACATTTTGAAACTTATGTGATCAACACCTAATAATTCTGCAAGATCAGCTTGCACCTGGCATGAGTCTTCATGAAGCAATGCCTCCAATTCTTCATCTTCAAACTTTTTCGGTATGCCAGAATGTTCTTTATATTCAACATCAAAATCATTATTTTTTAAGCATCTAAACCAATCTCTGCATGCTGTTTCTAACAGAACATGGTCACCATAAGTCTCAACAAGAATTCTGTGTGCTTCAGCTGCAAATTTCTTTTAAATAAAGAAGTGTAGTAAAATTCTTCACAAATACACTTTCTTTGGCACCAAATCTGATAAGTTTAACAATTTGAAAAACAAAGTTATTTACACTTTAGCAAAATGATATATACTGAATTTCAAGCTTGCTTATAGTACTTCTTTATAGATGTGTTACCATCTGAAAATACAAGCACACAGTTCTAGAACATTATCTGTTGGAAAACAGCAAGAACTTATTCAAAGTTTTATATACACACACATACATATATATATAATTACAAATTTACGAACTGTGTCTGGTATTCGGTGACTTATCATTGCTTAGCAATGTTTTATGTCAACACAAGATAAAATCATCTTTCATGGTGGATGTCTTTATGTTTATGTCCCTGTAACCTCTCTGAAGATGGCTCATGTGAGCTGAAAATTTAGAACCAGCACAATAAAAAATATCCAAATTTTGGACAATTTTTGTCTTTATTTTCACCTGAAATTAAAGCCAAAATACGATGCTTAGAACAGCTCGTGATTAAACATAACATTCATTCTCTGTTATATTTAACAGCATGTGTTTAGAAAATTATCTGCTGCCTCAATACAATATATATATATATACACACACACTGAGAAATACCTTGAGATATGATTTTAATTCCATGATCAAGCTCGTAAGTCAAAAAACGTGTATATTAAATCAATTTTGGCCATTGAAATTAATGGAAATGTTTCCAATCCACTCCAGAATCCCTAAAACTCACCCTTATTTTTACACTTGAGGATTTCTTACAAGCAAAAACATGTGAATAAACAAAACTATGTAGTTAACAAACAATAAAATGAACAGGTGAAGAGGCTCATCCCTTGTTCCTTGTTTAGGATGTGGTCTCTGGCTTTTGTCTTTTCCAATCTTTTCACTCTTTTCTTTTTTTTTTCAATTGGAGTAGATAGACTAAACTATCGCCCGGTTCACACTCCACCCACGTCTATTGAACAGGTGAAGAGGCTCATCCCTTGTTCCCTGTTTAGGATGTGGTTTCTGGCTTTCTCTTTTCCAATCTTTTCACTCTTACATAGCATCCTGCGTTCATATCTCAAGGCAAAAATTCAAAAATTCAGCTGAACTCTGAATATATATGTGTGTGTGTGTGTGTGTGTGTGTGTGTGTGTGTGTGTGTGTGTGTAGGGTGGGATTGTAGTGAGTGGATTTATAGTTTGTGGGTGTGATTTAATGCTGTTTGATTGATGGCAAACAATTTCAAGAGCTCTATTTAATATTTTCATTTTATCTTTTCTTTAATTCGGACCATTCTTCTGGTTTTTATATATAAATGACCTATGTTAAAACATAAATTACCCAATGACTTCTGAGCGTTTCCAGCATTCATAAGATACTGTCAAATAATTTCTGTCGGTTCATGGAACTCTGAAAAAGGATTACAAATATTAGAAACCTGACAGCTCACCACACCAATCGAGGCATAAAACTTGGCACTTATTGGTCAACAAAGAAATACTAGCAGGTGCTTAACTGAAACTCACTTGTATCTCAAAATTCAGCTCAGAGCTCAAGGCAAATAACCAAACTCTGTAGCTTGTATCTCAAAAAACTTGTATGTCAGTCCACTCATATATGATAGCATTTATACCACTCACACATCCAAGCTTACAGTCATATGTGTCTGTGACTTCCAGGGGTAGCAAATTGCATATGTGTCTACTGAATACACTAAGTTCCAGATAGACAGGTTGCAGTGTTTTATCCTATCATCGACTGTATCTTACAAAACTTACAAATGTTAACAATACTGAATTAAACTCAGAAAACTTGTATATGATGGACTATATATCAGGCCCTATTCAACTTACTAAAAAAAAAAAAAAGACAAATTCATGAGTTTCAATTTAGAAAATTAAAATCCCTGAAGAAAAAAAAAAAGACAGTGACAGAAAGAAAATCCAGATAGACAACAATGAAAAATAATCCTTTTAAATTAAACAACAGATTTTAATTAATTCAATCTATTTGGAACACAGTCGACGACTTGAAGGTAAAAAAAAATAAGACTGATTTTTCTGTCAAGATATCATAATTTAATCCAAGTGAAGCACCTGCTCTTGAAAGATAAGAAAAAAACTAAAACTCATTTTGTATGCATTTCTTATCGATATCCTTTTGTTCCCCTCCCTACAAAAAATTCTCAGTATATACATGAAATGCTTCAAAAGTAATGTCTACTACTATTTTTTTCTCAAGGAAACAGCAACAGCTAACAGGGAGCATCATTGGATAGAGTATATTATCAGCTGCAAAATAATATTTTTCAGTCACCATCACATCCGGCTATGCATCATTGTATAACTGAGCTCACATTCAGTTTGGTCTCCATAAATATTCAGCAACTATCACTGAATGTCAATTTACCCCACACTAAGGAATTCAATGACCCACATTTGCTTTATGCCCACTTTCAGGTCAGACGCCATTTTGCCAGACTGTATGTAACAATGCAAAAAAAAAGAAAATCATGGGTTATTGTTGGAAAGGTTCAACTTCTACTGCCTTACCACCACTTATATTAAAAAAAAAACTTTGAGGTTGTTTCACATTTTGGTGTTCATTTTGTTGACTTTACAAGCAGTTTGGAAGTAACTATAATCAAAATATATAGATCACTGTCAACCAGGAAAATCAGGGAAATAAAAAATACTCATTTCTTCAAAAAAAAAAAAAAAAAAAATCAAGGAATTATCAGTGAATTTTTTTATGTAATTTGACATGAGGAAAATTTTATTAATACATGTTCTCATAATATGCACCTCTTACTCCCTCCCTTACACCAAACCTCATTTAGCAAACCTCTACTTTGAGTGGCTCTTGGGCTTTGTATTAGATTAACAATATTGAAAAATAAATCAAGATGAATTAAATCAGGCATGGCTAAGCTTGTATGGAGGGGGAAAAGGAGATCATTGAGCCCTATAGAATAAATTAAAAATACTAGGCAGAAAACCCTTGGTAATCAAGCACGTGAAAGAATCTGTGTATATGCTAGACTATAAGACCCTGCTCAGTCAGCCCAGCATATAAATAAGTACCATACAGAAGCCATTAATACAGAAAGAAAGAGAAATGACAACAAAAGAAAAGGGAAGTTGAGTAAATGCAGTCAATTATTAAATCTATAAATATTGTTAGATTCATAAAAAATAACATTAATAAGAAAGTTAGTTGTCATCTCAGTAACAACCTGTTTTTAGGATTACACAATTTAATTCAGTTGGTTTTTATATTAAGCAATTTAATTCAGCAGACTTTGGAATTAAGCATTTAATTCAGCTGATCTCTGGTGGGATTAAGTAATTTAACTTAGTTGTCGTTTAAATTACACAATTAAACTTGGCCATCATTTGGATCAGGCAATTTAATTTGACTGAATTTGATAGATCATTTTATTCAGATGCCTTTGATGTCATGCAATTAAGCAGTTTTGTGATTCAGAAATTAAACCCAGATATCTTTGTGACTAACAATTGGACCCTCAATCACTATGCAAAATGAAAGTTGAAGCACTTAAATATAGATATTTCTATTATTTATCTCCAAATAAGAAAAACATTAGAATTTGATTGGAAGAACTAACTTTACTTTAATAAACAAAACAAGAAAATTATACATTATAAAATCCAAATGAAGGTTGAAGGACTTAAATGTAGATATTTCTATTTATTTTTAAATGTGGAAAACATTAAAATCTCGTTATAAGAATTAATTTTGGTTTAATATAAAAACCAAAAAAAAAAAAAAGAAAAATCAAGAAAAATGTATTTTTCTTTTACTTTTTGGTTACAAACTTGAAGGGACTTTTAACAAATTCTCATTTTTAGTACTGCCCAGCTCAAACCTTGTACTGGATGAACTTTAGATAAAAAAAAATCCTAAAGCAACTATCCTAGTAAGGTAAGATTTTCAAGTAAAAAAGGGACATGCATTCAAGTCTCAGCCAAGTTTATTCTTTGTTTTTCATCCACACTAATCCAATAATAATCTACAGTGCTTCATCTAATAATAGCGATCAAATTCAAGTAAGTAGCTATGAAATATTTGTCTCCTAAATATGTTTGATATCATAGACGAAGCATCATCAAATATCATGTAAATGTATTTAACTCTCCTTGCTTGTTATCACAACTCTTATAAGATTACTCCATTATTGTCAGAAAGCAATGCAGATTGGAAAAGCCTCTGATAAGACTTACACCCTTTTCATTTGAGAAACCTGCCTTAACATGACAGCTGTCTTATCAATTAGATTATAGTGACTATCAGCTGCAGTCATTGAAATGTAACTAATTATTCCTTTCCTAATCACCCAATAGTCACCATCAACATCTGAATTGTTAAGGCAGCTGTTGCAATGAGACGTCTCTTGAGAAAAAGGAAAACAAGCTGAGGTTTCTCTAAATTTATTCTTTGATTTCAGAAGACCAGAAAATGATGGTCTGAAAGTTGAAAAAGCAACAGAAATTAAGATATAAGAAAACTAAGTTTAAAAAATTTCCCAGTTTTTGGCACTTATCAACACAAAAAAGATAGAGATGAAACATAGATAGACTAAACTATCGCCCGGTTCACACTCCACCCATGTCTATTGAACAGGTGAAGAGGCTCATCCCTTGTTCCCTGTTTAGGATGTGGTTTCCGGCTTTCTCTTTTCCAATCTTTTCACTCTTTTCTTTTTTCATTTTTTTTTTCCCAATTGGAGTAGATAGACTAAACTATTGCCCGGTTCACACTCCACCCATGTCTATTGAACAGGTGAAGAGGCTCATCCCTTGTTCCCTGTCTAGGATGTGGCTTCCGGCTTTCTCTTTTCCAATCTTTTCACTCTACGTAGCCCTCTTACGTAGCCCCCTTAAGACAAAAGAAATACAAGTCAAAAAATGAATATTTGTCTAATAATAAAATAATGGCAACAAAGATGAGGACAGCAGCCCGAACAATGTGAATAGTGTAAATAATTACAATACCTCATCTCAGAAATATAGACAGATGTTGAAGGTGAATATGGCAAAGATGAGGACAACAGTCCAAACAATGTAAATAGTGAAAATAATTACAATACCTCATCTCAGAAATATAGACAGATATTGAAGGTGAATATGGCAACAAAGATGAGGACAACAGTCTAAACAATGTAAATAGTGTAAATAATTACAATACCTCATCTCAGAAATATAGACAGATATTGAAGGTGAATATGGCAACAAAGATGAGTACAACAGTCCGAACAATGTGAATAGTGTAAATAATTACAATACCTCATCTCAGAAATATAGACAGATGTTGAAGGTGAATATGGCAACAAAGATGAGGACAAGAGTCCAAACAATGTGAATAGTGTTAATAACTACAATACCTCATCTCAGAAATATAGACAGATGTTGAAGGTGAATATGGCAACAAAGATGAGGACAACAGTCTGAACAATGTAAATAGTGTAAATAATTACAATACCTCATCTCAGAAATATAGACAGATATTGAAGGTGAATATGGCAACAAAGATGAGGACAACAGTCCAAACAAGGTAAATAGTGCAAATAATTACAATACCTCATCTCAGAAATATAGACAGATATTGAAGGTGAATATGGCAACAAAGATGAGGACAACAGTCTGAACAATGTGAATAGTGTAAATAATTACAATACCTCATCTCAGAAATATAGACAGATATTGAAGGTGAATATGGCAACAAAGATGAGGACAACAGTCTGAACAATGTGAATAGTGTAAATAATTACAATACCTCATCTCAGAAATATAGACAGATATTGAAGGTGAATATGGCAACAAAGCTGAGGACAACAGTCTGAACAATGTGAATAGTGTAAATAATTACAATACCTCATCTCAGAAATATAGACAGATATTGAAGGTGAATATGGCAACAAAGATGAGGACAAGAGTCCAAACAATGTGAATAGTGTTAATAACTACAATACCTCATCTCAGAAATATAGACAGATATTGAAGGTGAATATGGCAACAAAGATGAGGACAACAGTCTGAACAATGTAAATAGTGTTAATAACTACAATACCTCATCTCAGAAATATAGACAGATGTTGAAGGTGAATATGGCAACAAAGATGAGGACAGCAGTCCAAACAATTTAAATAGCGTAAATAAATCTATATTGTTTAATTTGTTATTCTCTCAATTAGAAAGCGCAATTATCCTTGTAAAATAATCTTCCCAAGGTAAAAGGGATGAGAGTTCAGTTCTCAACAAAACCCTATTCTTTATCTTCAATCCACACTATTCACAAATGACTATAGGATGTCAGAGTAGATATAATGAAAAACTAGGAAATACTAGTCAGTAATTAGTAATGACAACGAAATACATGTTAGTCTTTTTTTCTTAAATCGCCCCCACTTATCACACACACAGTTATTCACATTTTTAAATAATGACCCTGACAAGATAAATGATAATGAAATACTTTTCTCAAAATATCAATGAAAAACAAAACTATGGCATTCAAGACCCATACAGATTATTATGACCAATGATTTTAAATAGGCTATTGTAAGCAAACAGATCAGTGAATTCAAGCCCTTAAACTAGTAAGGAATGCGACTGAAATAAACAACAAATACACTGATCTTTATCTACATGAAACATGACAACAAAAAAGAGAAAATGAGTAAACATTTTTCTGCAAAACAAGAATTTGACTTAAACCTCCTCTAAAGCCGGTACTCAGTACTCGAAATGAGCGCAACCTAAAACCGGTACTCGAAACGAGCGCGACCTAATGCCGGTACTCAAAACGAGCGCGACCTAAAGACGGTACTCGAAACGAGCGCAACCTAAAGACGGTACTCGAAACGAGCGCGACCTAATGCTGGTACTCGAAACGAGTGCAACCTAATGCCGGTACTTGAAACAAGCAGGATCTAAAGATGGTACTTTAAATGAGTGGGCTTTAAAGCCAGTACTTGAAATATGCCTTCTTCAAAAGGCAGTACGCAAAATAACTCTACATTAAAGCCAGTAAACCAAAATACATTTTTTTTTCAAAATGCATTAATCCAATTATTTTATAATCAGTATTATACATAAAAGTAAAATTCCACAAAATACAAGAATCCAAAACACTTTTCTTTTTTTTTTTTAATATTATGTACCTTCAGGATTTAGGCAGTTATGACTCTCAATAATTTCTATTTCTTTCTCTAAATTGACATATATTCTTGAACAAGATAGTGGAGTGGTTTCCTGTTACCTTCTGCATGGTTTTACAATCATAGCTGTCCTTGTGTACAGCAGCACAAGTGAAGAAATGTCAAAGATTACAACTGAAAAAAAAATAACGTAAATTCTCTAAAACAGCCAACTTTTCCATCCGCCCTTTTCAAATAAAGACAATCAGTCAATAAATTTCAAATATCAAACAATTAAACAAAATTATCAATAGAAATAAGGTAAGCCATTCTAAAATCATCTCTTTATCAACTTACAATAAATAAATAAATGTAAATAAAACTAAAAAAAAATTCCATTTTTTTTTTTTTTTTTTTTTTTTTTTTTTTGCAAGCTTTTTGCAAGATGAGAAATAAGGATTAATTTTCGAATGCCTCACCTCATTTTTATTGGTAATTTTGTTTTATTGCTTAATATTCTAAATTCATCAAGGAATCTTTTCAATAACGGTTAATTAAAAAGCTGGATACTGAAGAGGATTAACAACTCCATTTTTCTTTTACAATAGTAATTTTTCACGTCTTGGCTTCTTAAATTTTGTACCATTAAGAAATTAGTTATCCTTCTTATAAACTGAGTACCAGCCAAGGCTATAAAACTGGGTCTACCCAGCTACTTCAACCCTAAAAAAAGATGGATTCATTTAAAAATCCTGTTAATAGAAACAAGGATCTCCAGACTGGAACATTTTTTTTTTTTAGAAAATCTGGAAAAACTTGATTTATTTAGAAAAGATATTAGAATAATCATGGAACATTTCCCCCCACCCCAGAACTTGCAAATGAATAGAAAATGAATTGTGTAAATACACAAAAATAAAACAGGACATAAGATAATGTCTTTTTTGCCAGATTTACTTAACCTTTACAACAAGGTGATCCTAAAAGGTGATTTTCTAAGCACAGCTTAGATGTGGCCCAAGGCTGAAAGTATGGGGCACCCAGTGAGAACTAACTTGCTACTCAATTTTAACGAGACAAGCTTGTTAACCACTACACAATGTCGAGGTGCCCGAAGGTGATCCTAAGAGTCCTATCATAATTTTTTGTTATTAGACAATATCTTAACAAAAGATATAACGATAACAGTATGCTGATTGCAAATAAAGAAAACTACAGGAGCTCTAAGACTAGGTAATAAAGGAAAGCAAGAAGAAAGGACTAACCAGCAATTGTAAGAAGACAATATTAGAAAAATGGACAGCTTAAAATGTAAGCTGCAAATTGAAGATGTCAAAATCAAGCATGTACAAAAATTTAAATCTGAAAAATGTTTAAAAAAGAGGATAGAAAATGTAACAGCAAAATCCAGACACACATTGAAATAGCAAAAGATCCCTTCAAAAAGCTAAGCAAAGTAATAAAAAATGGGAAAATATCATTAGAAACAAACAAAAGAATGCTGAACTGTTATGTAACATCTATCCTTCTAAATGGCAGTGAACTTTGGGCAATCTTCTCACAGGTGAAGCGAAAACTTTTAATAACAAGAATGTTGTTCTACAGAAGGATGCTAAGGATGTCATCGCTGGAACATGTGAACAATGCAGAAGTTTTAAGAAAAACAGAAATTAAAAGGATAGGTGTACTTAAAGACAGCTAAACTTTCTAAGATATATAATGAGAAAAGAGGATTTAGAGAACTTGACACTCACAGGACATACTGAAATCAAGACCGAGAGAGGGAAACAGCAAGTAACCTACCAAATGAGCTTGTGTCAAGGAATTGTAAAACATGGACTGGGAAAGAGAAGGGATGAACTTGGTTTAAAACTACAAAAGATACAAAGTTGTGTTGTACCATGATTGCCTATGTCCTCATAGAAAGACACAACACATAAAAGTAGCAGCCTTTTGTATATTTAGTAATGGTACATTTCATTTGCCCAACAAACACTGCTAAGAGCTACAAAAGATAGGAAGTTGTGGAGGGCCATGATTGCCTATGTCCTCATAGAAAGACACAACACATAAAAGTAGCAGCCTTTTGTATATTTAGTAATGGTACATTTCATTTGCCCAACAAACACTGCTAAGAGCTACAAAAGATAGGAAGTTGTGGAGGGCCATGATTGCCTATGTCCTCCTAGAAAGACACAACACATAAAAGTAGCAGCCTTTTGTATATTTAGTAATGGTACATTTCACTTACTTTATAAACATTGCTTAAAGTGAAAAGGGCAGGAAGTTACGGAGAGCCATCATTGCCTACACTCTGAAGGGACACAATAGAGAAGAAAGTTTTTGCATATTTAGAGGTGGTCAATTTCACTTGTCCCACAAAAAATAGAAAACTGTGGTGAGACATGATTGCCCACATCCTGAAGAAATACAGCACATAAATATGTCTTTTGTACATTTAGTGATGGTCCATTTCATTTGCCCAACAAACACTGCTAAGAGCTACAAAAGATAGGAAGTTGTGGAGGGCCATGATAATCTCATGTCTTCAAGAGACATGATGTATAAGTCTTTTGTATATTTATTGATGGTACATTTTGTTTATTCTACCAACACTATTTAGAGCTCCAGAAGGATAAGAAGTTGTGAAGGGCCATAATCTCTAATGTTTTCAAGTGACAGCAGATCTTTTGTACGTTTATTAATGGCCTATTTTACTTACTCTACAAACATGACAAAGAAAAGAAAGTTGTGGAGAGCCATAATCACCCATGTCCTCAAGGGATGCGATATATAACAGAAGTTTTTTTTAATACATTTATCAATAGTCCATTTCCTTTACTCTACAAATATTGCTAAGATCTACAGAGGATAGGAAGTTGTGGAGAACAATACCCATCTATGTCCAGAAGAAACACATAATAGAAGACATATTTTGACACTGACTGGAGATTTTTATACAAGCATTTTTAATTAATGCATATTCTGTTAATGTTTTTCTAATAAGTGCACTAAAATTTTTATATACCAAAATTTGATTAGTGCATACATTATACTCACGTTGAATATACCGGTTCTCGCTCGATCACCGAAGTTAAGCAACGTTGAGCTTGGTCAGTACTTAGATGGGTGACCACTTTGGAATACCAGGTGCTGTAAGTGTTTAGTGACGTATGTACATTGTGGTGCAGTGGATATCGGCCCAAAAAGAGAAATCGGTGAGCCGAGTTCAATTTCCAATTGAATACCCTGCATTCACTTAAGCACTGGTATCCTTGGGAAAGGTATTAATCCATCCCTTTCCTTCCAGTTATGGGTTAAATAACAAGGGTAGGACTTGGGGACCCTACCCTTAAAAATAAACAAATGAATCTTGATACTCGAAAAGAAAAAAGTATCACTAGACACAAAACTTATATAAAAACAACAATAAATTGTTGAAAGAAAAAGGTATTACCAGCAATAAATAAAAAATTTAGTTGGCAATAAATGACCCGCCGAGGTTGATATGCCATAAAAACAAAACAACCAACCAACCAACCAACCAACCAACCAACCAACCAACATAATACTCAATTAGTGTGGTAAAACATTCTTCAATTTAACCATGGTAATTGAAAACTGATTTTATTAGTTACTGATGTACTCATTTGTGCGTTGTGGTACAGTGGATATCGGCTCGGAACGAGAAACCGGGGAGCCAAGTTCAAATTCCAGTTGAATCTATTGTATTCACTTAAGCGCAAATACCCTTGGGAAAGGTATTAATCCATCTCTTCCTTCCAGTTATGGGTTAAATAGCAGGACAGACTGGGTTCTATAGCCTTGGTCGGCAACGAATCTACCGCAGAAAGCAATGGCAACCTACTGTGGGATAATCTTCTGCCCAGTCAGTCATGTCTCTTTCAGTCATATCACGAATGGCACTTAACTGACTGACTGAATATAAATAGTTGGAAACATAATTAAGGCTTCTGCTGGGCATAAAGTGGGGGATCAGTTTTATATTGTTATGAAGTAATAAACTGATCCCCCACTTAAAAATATAATACATCTCTTCTCTCTCTAGCTCTGAGTCAAATAATAGGACAGATTGGGTTCTATAGCCTTGGTCGGCAACCAGTCTACCACAGAAAGCAATGGCAACCTACTGCAGGATAATCTTCTGTCCAGTCAGTCATGTCACTTTCGAGACATGATTGCCCAAGCATGTATCACGTATGGCACTTAACTGACTGACTGATGTACACATTAACTGTATTAATCAAGGGAATCCTGTATGTGCTAAAAGTAAATCCTCTTCAAGCAATCATACATGACTAAGCATTTCAATTATAAACAGATTCAATTAGAAATCATTTCTAACATTTTTTAAATATAAACCATTTCCTTTTTTTTTTTTTCAAATAAAAGCACAAAAGAATCTGCCATACCACAAAAGAAAAACTTCTAACAAGAAAGGAAACAATTGTGTCAGACAGAAATTTAACTTTGTAAGGATGAAAAACAAGTTTAGAGGAAAGAATTACAGCAAAATAGACAGAAAATAAAACCAAAAATATTTCCTGTAATTCAAATGTAAAAATCTTAATAAAGCTGACAGACTGATTTATCCATATTTTAGGAAATGGATTAAATAGCCAACATATTTTTAATCTATTCTTAGAAAATATTGTTAGAGAAATATGTGCCCTATTGTCTTTCTTTACATTAGAATACAAAACAAAGCAGATGCATATTTCAAGAATCAGGAGGAATATGTATTCAAAAGTACTATTCAAGATTTGTTTTATCAGTGGTCAAGTGGTCAAGTGGTCAAGGTACATCAGATCTGATGATAGTTTCCCTTAGGGGATGCAGGTTTGTGTCCTGCTGGAGGCACATATTTGTCTAACAGGAACATTAAGCTGGTAAATAAATATACTGTTTAATAATAAAAACAGAAACACTTTTCTGGCCTTTTACTTTTCAGTCAATTTTGACCTTTAAAAATTTAAATGCAATGTCAATCATTATCTTTTCTCTTCTTGAAACGTGTTCTTTTGGAGTAGATAGATCTATCTATCGCCCGGTTCACACTCCACCCACGTCTATTGAACAGGTGAAGAGGCTCTTCCCTTGTTCCCTGTTTAGGATGTGGTTTCCGGCTTTCTCTTTTCCAATCTTTTCACTATTACATAGCCCCCTGCACATCAGTGGTGTTACCGCCTTGCTCAAGGTGATACGATTAAAAAAAAAAAAATTGTTCTCTTACCTTAATGTTTTTTCTCAGATTCTTTCACTTTCATTAACCCTTTGCATCTTAGTGGCTTTATCACCTTGCTTAGGTTGAAATGATTTTTAAAAATCTTTCATTAATATTTACCTTTATTTCATGAAATATGAAGAAGAAAAAAATGTAACCATTTAATTTTTAATCTTATCCACAATCTTCATTTTCAGAAGGTCCGCACATCATAAAAGAGCCCTCTACCATGGATGTGCATTGTGGTACAGTGGATTTCAACTCGGAATGACAAATGGGGGAACTGAGTTTGAATTCCAGTTGAATTCCTTGCATTCACTTACGCACAAATGCCCTTGGGAAAGGTATTAATCCATCTCTTCCCTCCATTTATGGGTTAAATAGCAGGACAGATTGGATTTCATAGCTTTGGCTGGCAACCAGTCTACCACAGAAAGCAATGGCAACCTACTGCAGGATAATCTTCTGCCCAGTCATGTCTCTTTCAAGACATGATTGCCCAAAGCGTGTATCACATATGGCACTTAACTGACTGACTGAATATAATAGTTGGAAACATGATTAAGGCTTCTACTGAGCATAAAGTGGGGGACCGGTTTTCTATTTTTATGAAGTAATAAACTGATCCCCCTAATAATTACTAATTAATAAATCTCTTCCCCATCTAGCTATGAGTCAAATAATAAGGCAGATTGGGTTCTATAGCCTTGGCTGGCAACCAGTCTACCACAGAAAGCAATGGCAACCTACTGTTAGATAATCTTCTGCCCAGTCAGTCATGTCTCTTTAGAGACATGATTGCCCAAAGTGTATATCATGTATAGCACTTAACTGACTAACTGACTACCATGGGTGGCTTTTGAGACTTGTATTAGGCAAGCTTTAGTATTAAATAAAAATTTAAGACTTCAAGACCTTGGTTGCCCAACTAGGCTCAATCAAACAATTCTTGAAAAATATGAAGGCAAGTCAAAAATTATCCACATTTTCACCATAATATATTTTTAGACAAGAGTGCAGATAATTTGTTACTTTTTTTTCTCATATTTTTATTAATACCAAGCTCTTTTTTCGCTTTGTTTGGAAACTAACAAAGATATTTAATGAAGAGTTTGTGCAAGACTTCAATTTTAAAACTGTCAACATCTTCAAAGAGAATAAAAAAACACCTACTAATACATGGCATCCAGTGGAATTTCTAAATCACCACAATCTATTTTCTTTCAAAGAATACATGAACACTTAATAAAAAGCTGTGTCATGTCCAGATTTCTGGGGCAAATATTTCATATTCCTTGATACTTGATAAGAAAAAAAAATGTGACATTTTAATATCTTTGAGGAAACTAGTTTCTAGGTCAGATAAGTAATCAAATGCTTGACATGTCACTTCAGGCAACAAATAGGCCGGATCTTCTTTTGTATAATATGAGAAACTTTCAATGAAAATTAAAGCCATAAAAGGAAGGGCCGTTTTATACACAAATATACATTTCCAGAATTTTTTACTCAGCTCAAAAAACACTTCATTTGAAACAGCAAGATTGCACATACACTCGATGCAAAAGATCAGTCAGTTAAGTGCCATACGTGATACATGCTTGGGTGATCATGTCTCAAAAGAGATATGACTAACTGGGCAGACTTTCCTGCAATAGGTTGACATTACTTTCTGTGGTAGACTGGTTGTCAACCAAGGCTATAGAACCCAATCTGTCTTGTTATTTATCTCATAGCTGGAGGGGTAAGAGATGGATTAATGCCTTAAGGGTATTTGGAGTTGCACCCATATACCACTGCTGTATCAGAAGAGGAGAGATCACCTGCCAAATTCCAGTCATCTACAGTTTTGGAGATGCACCCATATACTGGAGTTATGTTGAAAAAAGATCGAGGGTGCCTACCTATGGTTTATAATGCAACTATTCTGTATGGAACATTTGTTACATTTTCCAAAAGAAAGTGCATATACTGAAATGATCAGTCGTTGAACACGACCCGTACACTAAAACCCCCAGACACAATGAGAGTAGTATGATCACCTATGTCTTCCATACAGTTCTGTCTATCCAGTTTCCTCTCATAAGACTTGGATTAACTTCTTTTTTTTTTTAAATGACTCCCAAACAGTACTGCATGCTAAAATCATCTCTCCTGGATAATATAATTTTTTTTTTTTTTTTTTTTTTTTTAATCATCTCACCCCAAGCAAGGCATTCCACTGCCACCATTGCGCATGGGGCTACATAGGGGAAGGTAAAGAGAAGGAGTGGATAGACATAGGGAATGTCAGGAGAAAGGTGACAGATGAGTAAGAATAGCGAGGATGAGGGTCGGGCAGATGGGAAGAGTGCTTGATAGAATGGGAGCAGGTTAGTGTGTTAGGAGGTGTCTATTGACCTTACATTTAAACTCCTGGAGATTGTAGCCGTCGGGGAAGCAATCGTTTGGAAGAGAATTCCACAGTCGGGAAGTGCGAGGAAAGAAACTGTTGGAGTAGAAGTTATGGCTGCATTTTATTGGTTTCACTGTAAAAGGGTGGGATCTAGTTGCTAATCTAGGATCTCGTGCAAATTCGTATTTAGGGGGCACCAATGATCTAAGTTCATCGGAGCAGAAGCTGAGAAAAAGTATTTATATTAAGAAACCACCTCTTTGACATAACAACCATGGTGAAATCGGGGGGGGGGGGGGTAACACTTACATTCTTAATACTTGGTCATATAAAATCATTTACTTAATTCAAAATATTTTTAAATATTCATTCATCTTTATTAGTTTTACAAATAACTCTCACAAGATTACTACCTACAGCAGTGGAATTTGGCTCTTATATTAAGTCCAAGAAAAACAAAAACAATTTGTCTATATTTCTGAGATAAGGTATTGTAATTATTTACATTATTCAGACTGTTGTCCTCATCTTTGTTGTCATATTCACCTTCAACATCTGTCTATATTTCTGAGATGAGGTATTGTAATTATTTACACTATTTACATTGTTCAGACTGTTGTCCTCATCTTGGTCGCCATATTCTTGACATTTTGGCCATTGTATGCTCCAACCCTCTTCAAGTGATTAGAATTTTGAACTGAATCCTTTATTTCAATCACTGTAGTAGATTGTTCTTGTTCAATGAGTCATGCCACTTTCAGATGTCTTAGTTATCTCCATTTAACTCAACTTTGTAAGTTTTTTGTTAACCTCTGCTGTAGACAGGTATTGAACTCACAACTCTTTGGGTCAAGTCACTGGATCCAACCAACGCTTTTATCCACTGGGCCATATGTCCTTGAGGATACAGTGACTTGACCTAAACAAACGATTTGGTGATATATTTATATTGATTTGCTTTTAATATGAGAAACCTGCCACCAAAGTTTGTAAATGTATTTAAGATACACACTAAATCTATAAATATCACCTTAAATAGAAATTATGTTAAAATCTTAAGACTAAAAGGAAAGAGATATCTTAGGAACCTTTCAACAAACTCTTCAAAGAAAAAATTCTTTGTGAAACTTTTTTTTATTTTAACAGGAGCAATGAAATACACTTTAAAGGACTAAAACAGAGAACAAAACTAGTGTATAGTTAAGATATAAAATCCCAATCACATCTGCAAGTTCATTATCAGATATGAAATAAGTATTTTTAACAGAAAATATTCATGGAAAAAAAAATTAGAAGAATTGAACCAGTATGAAAACCAAGATGACATAAAGAGAAAGGGTGTAAACAAGATATTGATAATCCAATATATTATAAAGATAATCCAATATACCTTGAGAGTTGCCTCTCTGCAAATGTATAAATCCAAAGTTTAGGTCTTTTTTTATATCCGCGACTGAGAATTTTTGTAAATTGTAAAAAATCTGAAAAAGAATAAATATTAATATAATTTTTGTTTTAATCAAAATAACATTAAAAGCAAACACAGTAAATATTTTTTTTACATTTTATTTAATTTCAAATATTTTGTTTTTCAGCCAACAAAATTTGTGGATTTCTCTTTTCTTTATTTAGCTTCTTTACAGACTTATTAACAGACAGACATAACCTAGATTCATTGGGTTATTTACAGACTTATTAACAGACAGACATAACCTAGATTCATTGGGTTATTTACAGACTTATTAACAGACAGACATAACCTAGATTCATTGGGTTATTTACAGACTTATTAACAGACAGACATAACCTAGATTCATTGGGTTATTTACAGACTTATTAACAGACAGACATAACCTAGATTCATTGGGTTATTTACAGACTTATTAACAGACAGACATAACCTAGATTCATTGGGTTATTTACAGACTTATTAACAGACAGACATAACCTAGATTCATTGGGTTATTTACAGACTTATTAACAGACAGACATAACCTAGATTCATTGGGTTATTTCATGTTGAATATAAAGCTTACAAAAGAAAAAACAAAATCACAATGAATTAAGAGATAAGGAGATCTATGTTTGCTTATTTTTAATAAAATCCATTCATACTATCGGAAAATCTTTTGCATATTACAATCAAAAGATGTCAGAAAGGAGCTGTAATGTTGACAGATGTTACTTTCATTCATTTCTTAAGGTACCCAACACAGTTTTCCAGTTACATTTGGTACCATAACTAACACCCCTGAAGATGATCTCGGAAAGAGGTTGAAAGTACTAGGGTACCTTAAGAAATGAATGAAAATAACAGATGTCAACATTACAACTCATTTCTGACATATTTTGATTGTCATACGCAAAAGATTATCCATGAGTATGAACGGATTTTATTAAAAATAAGCAAGTAGTGTTTGCAATTTATTTAATCTGACATTCTATATATATATATATATATATAGAGAGAGAGAGAGAGAGAGAGAGAGAGAGAGAGAGAGCAGAATACAATAAAAAAATCTAGAATTGAGCTACCAATTGTGAAACTGCGGTAGGTGGTGGCTCAATTCTAGATTTTTGTATTGTATTCTGCTCTACTTTCGTATCAAGCACTTTGCTGTTAAGGTTTTGTCTTGGGTTTTTTCTTCTTTCAAACAAGCACTAGATGTATTGTTCTTATGTGCTGTTTGTTTCTTTTTTATTTCTCCCCCTTTATTTAACCCACGAAGTAGTCCTCACAGGGTTAGAAGATGGTTCATATTACTGTTAGTTAGCATTATTTTCGGATATTTAGTCTGTTATTATTAGTGTTGACTTACTGTGATTAAGTTCATTACTATATATATATATTTTTTTTAAATCCAAAAGGATGATCAGATAGGTAAATCACAAAAACCTGATCCTAATATTAAAATTGATCAAGGTGGAGGGCTCGATGCAAATATTACATTCTATTTACAGAACCAAATATAAAAAATGAAACAAAAATTTCGATATTTAAATCTGTAGGATAGCCATTTCTACGAGGAAATCCTCGCTTCTTCAGCAAAGGCAAAAACAAAATTTTATTTACTTAAATTCAAATGCGTTACAAGATTTTATACCGGTAGAAGTCCCCAAAAAATCATCCATACACAGGAAATTAAAAATAAAATGGGATGGGATTAACAATTTTTGAATGTAAGGAAGTAAGAAGGGGAAAGCAAACAGATATCTGTCGCATATATATATATATATATATATATATATATATACACACACACAGAGGAGGCAGTGATTAAACTGTCATCTTAATTACACAAAAATGAAAATAACACTGATATCTCATTTACCAAAATTTTGCAAAAATAACATTAAATACTTAAAATAACATCCAAACACTCTGAAATATTCATATTGGTGTTCCTGGCATGAATGCCAAGAGGTACAGCATGTTTTTTTTTTTTGGTTTTTTTTATAATCATATTGCCCCAAGCAAGGACTTTTACTGCCACTGTTTTGCAGGGGGTTACATAGGAGGAAAGTTATGAGAAAGAGTGACAGATTATAGGGGGTGTTAGAAAGTGGGTAAGAGGAGGATGAGAATACTGATGAGAGTGGAGTGGACAGAGAAAGGAGCATAAGAGAGAGGATGCAGATTAGTGAGATAGGAGATGACTTTTTTTTTTATAATCATATCGCCCCAATCAAGGCATTTTACTGCCACTGTTTTGCAGGGGTTACATACGAGGAAAGTTATGAGAAAGTGTGACAGGTTATAGGGGTATCAGGGAGTGGGTAAGAGAAGGATGAGAATACTGATGAGAGTGGAGTGGATGAAGAAAGGAGCATGAGTCTAAAAGAATCACAATATCTAATATGTTTTTATCATATTCCATAAACCACTGTCTAAGGAGTCAAAGACCACAGGTGTCAACAGCCTTCTGGATAATCGCTCTCCAGTTTGCCCAATGTTGTTGAAATCTACAGTGTACTTGTTTGTTTTAGCATCATGTTTCTAACCATCTTTGTACAGCTTCAGTTATCTGGGTTCTGAATTTAATGTTGTTCCCTTCCTAGGCTAGAAAGGCCAGTCTGCCCTACGATCTAACAAATAGTTGGTAGTGGATGAAAGAGAACTGAATTCTACCCTTTCCCAACAAAGTCTAGCATACCAATCATGATGAGCTATACTAATGACATAGGTATTCAGAATAGAAAAATGAACAATCGTGAATGGGGAGAGGGAAAAAGAAACAATATTCTTTGGCAGAATAATATTAAGCACCTCAGTAAATGGATCAATTGTAACAAATTCAGTACAAGTGATAAGGAAATTATGCTATGGGGAATTTCATCTACGACCACAAGTCACCACAAAGCCTAAACATTATCCTAAAAATCTTAAATCATGTTCCTAAATAGCCTTACCAGATTAAGACTTTATAGAAATTCATTCAGAAATGTCTAAAGTGTCAGTTGTATACAACTGTTTTCTAACATCGATGGTTAAAATGACTGAGCAAGTTGAATATGTAGGTCTCAGCAGGTTTTAAGCCTCATCTTTTTTTTTACTTCTTCATCACCACCATAAACTTTAGCCCTCAGTGCTTCTTTTATTGGACTAAAGGGATGGAAGTCTAAGGGACCTGAGTTAGGTTCTATAGCCATGGTTGGCAACCAGCCTACTGTAGAAAGTAATGGCAACTAACTGCAGGAAAATCTTCTGCTCAATCAGCCATATCTCTTTCAAGACATAATCACCCAAGCACTATCATGTATGACAATTAACTGAGATTATACACACACACACACACATATATATATATATATATATATATATATATATATATATATATATATATATACATTAAAAAAGGATTAATTCAAAGATGTTGAATGGCCATTTTGAAACCCGACTGAATTGGCGTCAGTCGGTGATTCTACCCTTAGACCACGAGCGTCCAGTAGAAGAAGGCAGGCTTATACCCCCAAGTGGATAAGAAACGAAGAAAATATTAACAACAATTAAAACATTAATTTAAAACAGTGCGTAATATAGAAATAGAGTTATGAATATTTAATATAAATCATAGTTAAAAATATGTACAATTGACAATTGTAAAAAGGACATTGAACAAATTTTCCTCTTTTTGTTTAATGTCTCTTTTACAATCCCCCAATTATGAATCCTCATTTTCTTTACCCAGTTACCTTGCACACAAAAATGTAACAATATAAGAAGCAAATTTTCCATCTCCCTTCAAAAAATACCATTTACTACCTGATTGTTCCTTCAATGTTGAAACAAAATGTACACTTTGTAGTAGATTGTAATTTGTACATGTTCTAAACTATAATTTATTATATATATATATATATATATATATATATATATATATATATATATCAGGCAATATCTGTCTTAAACGATAAAAGGTAAAATCAGTTATTAAAAATCACCTGAAGACACCACTCATGGTAGAAACCTGGGTAGCAAAATAACTCGTTTAAAAATGGAAAATATTCGAGAGTTCTACAATTTAATTGTATAGAACACTTTTTAATCCAAATATATACTGGTCTAACTCTATGAGGACTAAAAACTAAGTATTAAACAATCAATATATATATATATATATATATATATAAAGGAAGTGGCTTGATGGTAAAATCCCAAAGGAGATCTTATTAATATTAAAACTTTTTACTTTTTTCTTTCTTCCTCTTCTTTTCCCTATGCTTACTTTTGTTGTCTTTACCCACACACACAAACAAATAATTGTATTTTACCATGGTGATTAAGATGATCGCCAAATGAAGTGAATTTCACTAGTTGAAATGGCCGTACAATCTTGAAAAATTTTTATTTTTTTAAGGCAATATATATATATATATATATATATATATATATACACACACATATATATATATATATTTCCATACACACACACAAACTTTGGGGCCAAGTTCCTCATACCAAAAAATAACAAATAAAGTAAAAAATATACTGGATTTTATCCATTTCTTAAAATTGTCTTTATGTTAGAATACAAAATAGCAGATATATATATTTTGAGAATTGGGATAAATGTGTGTTCGAAAACACTATTTGCATAGCACATCATATATATATATGTGTGTGTGTGTGTGTGTGTGTGTGTGTGCGGTGTAGATATAGAAGAATACAATTCGTATAAAATCTTCTGTACAATAAAGATGGAAACTGAAGATGGTTCACCTAAAATAAGCATATAGTTCCATTTAACCATGGAATAACCTGTCTTAATTTTTACGTGTATATATATATATATATATGTGTGTGTGTGTGTTTCATAAAATATATAATATGAGCAAATAGCTGATTATATATTCTTGAAATACATAAATGTTCATTAAGTTCTCAAAGGATAAAAGAGATTAACAATGCCAGGATCAAAGCAACTACGTTTTTTGTCTATGACTGTCATATATATATATATATAATTACAGGTCATGTACATTTATACCTGTCAAGCCTTCATTCAGTACTTAACAAAAAAGTAGTAAACATAAGCTTTCGTTAAAAGTTGATGTCATAATTGATTGCTATTTTGTTTATAGTCTGATGTTTACTGACGACTTCTGATGTTCTCATTAACATCCCAAATAAGACGAGTGAATGTATGTTAAAGAGATAGAACTAATCTCAGCTAAAAGCCACCTGCTTTGTGAGTTAGATATGATAATCCTCTTATTTTGCAGGTTTGAATTACTAATCACAAATAAATCCCCAATAATCTAAGCTCAAGATATATCCACTGCATTTACTAAAAAAAGAAAAGCAATTGTATGCAAAATGTCATTAAACAGCTTTTAATAAACAAATTTAATTAATTTATTTTTTTAAAACATGAATTAATATTTGATGTACCCTTTAACAGCTAAAAATGTGAATTACAAAAATATTTTACTAAGTTTTTTAAAAGAAGACAGAAAATGCAATACCAAAATTAAAAGATTCATTGGAAAAGTAGAAAATGGCTTCCAAAAGCTAAGCAAAGGAATAAGACAATAAAATTTCATTAGAAACAAAGGAAAGAGTGCTAGAGTGTTATATATCAGTCTTCCTATCTGGCAGTGAATAATAGACAGATGAAATAACATTTTAAACATACGCACCATAATGGGGGCGCTAGAGGGTGTCATCAGTGATGTCATCACGAGGATCACTAGGGGGTTTCAGGTCTTTCAACATCATACCCCTCTTACCACGCTGACCCGACCAGAGATGATCAGTTTCTGGCCCACCCTCGATAAGCACTTTCAGACACTGGAAAATTACGTTTAGGCCCGGTACGAAACCTTGCAAATGCTTCTGATTGGCGACAGTCAGAGCCACTTTCCATTTAGAGGCAAACCGTACATGAGCTTGTCCGAAACATTAATTTAGATGCAGAAATTCGGGGAATTTTAGCTAACAATTTGGAATCCAGGCACTCTCTCTTGATCCATAACCAATTAGCTGTTCTTTCCGCTGTTTCAGTTATGGACTTCAGTGCTTAATAAAGATGAAATAACAGAAATGACTTTAATCAAATAGAAATGTGGTTCTACAAAAATATGCAGAGAATACCATGGGTTGAGCATGTGAACAATGAGGAAGTTTTAGAGAACATGGAAATAAAAAGGACACTTATGCTTAACAACAACACGAATGAGTTGAAATTTCTAGGGCATATAATGAGGAAAGAGGGCTTGGAAAATTTGGTATTCACATGATATATTCAAGGTAAAACGAACAGAGGAAAGATGCATATAATCTACAAAATGAATTTGTGTAAATGCTTGGCAGAACAGGGTTTAACAGAGATAACAAAAAGACAAAATTTACTAAGAATTACAAAGAACAGGAAATTGTGAAGAGCCATAATCTACCACGCCCTATAAGGACATGGCACATAGAAGAATTAATTTAAACAAGGTTTGTCAGATTTCAATCTCATCCGTTCTCACTTGATAGAAAACCATAACACTCAGTCGTTTGATTCTTTTAGATTCATATGTTCCAGTTGGAGAAATAAAAAGGGAAAGAAAAAATACTTAGTGAATTCTAAAGACCAGATAACTTTTTTTTTCAGTGCCAAGTACTTTCAGAACATGGATGATCATGGCTCTCTACAGATTCCTTTTTCTTTATTATTTGTGAACTGCTACAAATTGCTTTCTAGAAAAGGACAATGCTTTGCTATAGCCTTCGCCACAAGTTATCTTTCTCCTAGACAAACTACCAAGCAAGGCTAAAGCCTAGTCTACTGTGTTTTACTTATTCATGCTTAAATACATAAATCTACTTCACTATTTTTTGTTTACTGATGCTTAAATACAGCTTTTTTAGGTCAATACAGGATTAGGAGACCATGGTTCTCCACAGGTTCCTTCTAGATTTTTTTCTGAGGTTTGAGTTTTGTTTAACAGTATATCAACTTCTATGGGTTAATGCCAAAAAGGTAGTGTTTTAAGGTATTTTTTTAATGTTCAGTTATAGTAAGAAGGTTGATTTAGATTTTGATGAAATATTTTTTTATTTTAGAAACTGAAAATGTCTTCTAATTTTGTATTCAAAAATGTATTACTTGAAATAATTTTTTTTTCCTTCAAAAATTATGGCAATATTTTTTTTTCCTTCAAAAATTGTGTTATGGTAATACTTTTTTTTTCAAAAATGTATTGTTGGTAATATTTTTCAATCAAAAATGTATATTTTCCTATAAAAGTCTATTTTTATACTTTCATAGTGTTTTGACCCCAGTTTGGGAGTTAACTATTTGTCCATAGCTGGGACCCTAACAGGTGCTACCACTCTGGGTCAGGGCGGACCTGGGAAAAACAGCAATGAAGAGGTGGTTCCAGGCTCCTCACAACCTCTCAATCAGAGGTCTTGCTGCCAGATGCAGTTTACCGTCATACCCAGGACCCTTTTCTGAAGTGAATTCAACAAACTAGGCACTAATTTGAATTGACCATAAGGCTACTCTCACATTTTTTTTTTTTAGGATAATGATTTTGTGGTACTAATTAACCCATAGTTGGAAGAAGAAGCTGTAGGTTCATACCTTCCCAAGAGAGTTTGTGTATAAGTGAATATAACAAATCCAACCGGAATTAGAACTTGGCTCTTCAATTAACAATTCCATGCCATTATCCATTACACCACCCACACATCCAAGCTTACGGCATCTGGTATTTCCAAGTAGTCACCCATCTAGGTACAGACCAGGCTTGACATTTCAACATGTAGACATAAGATCGAAAAAAAAATCGTTATGAAAATATTCATCCAATTAGAATCAAGTAAATACTATCATTAATCAATTTCATCAGTTTTAGAGATTATACTAGCTTTTGCCATAAACTTATCACTGAAATATCTTTTTTAAATTCAGATAATCTACCTCAGTAAGATGAAGTTGGCCTATCTCATGCCAGGACAAAACTGACATTTTAACAAATCTAAGTAGAAATACCTAACCTTATCAATAGCTACTGATGGTGTGACATATCCTGCTACTATATTTTATACTTGACTCAAGAAACAAAAACGAAAAAAAAAAAGAAAAAAAAAACAACCCATAAAATCATTATAGAACCATAACATAAAAATATTTTTTCTTTTGTTATTAAATAAACTGTATATGAGGGGAAAGAATGTGATTCATTTTCTTCTTTCAGACATCATCGGACTAACTTAAGTTTTTGACTGCCTATGTATATGAAGAGAAAGGGAAATTTTTCCACTTTATCATACTTCCTTCCCCTAAAATTTATATATATATATATATATATATATATATATATATATATATTAGCAAAGTTTTATATCAACATAAGATAAAATCATCTTTGATGGTGGATGTGTTTATGTTAATGTCCCTGTAATCTCTCTGAAGATGGCTCATGTGAGCCGAAAGCTTAGAACCAACTTAATAAAAAATTATCCAAATGGAGAATTTTTATCTTTATTTTCACCTGAAATTAAAGCCAAAATACGATGTTTAGAACGGCTCATGATTAAACATAACAGACATTCATTGTCTCTTATATTTAACAGTACATGTTTAAAGAATTATCTGCTGCCTCAATACACTAAATATATTTATATATTCCATATTTAAATGAGTTATAATGCTACTTAAGTTTCTACCATGTGTGGTGTCTTCAGGCGATTTTTAATAACTGATTTTTATATATAAATACATATAGAGCAAATATAAGAAAAACTTTAGGCAGACACATTATTTCATGGTAGATCAAAAGTATAGGCCTATACCCACACCCACAAGTTCCATATCTTAGTCAATGCGTATATTTCTCTGAGAGACAATATGAAGAAAAATAAAAAAATTATGAATACAAAAATATTAAACAAAATACATTGTAGGACACTATGTCAATCATCTTTAATAAAACTTGCTGTCCAAATATACAATTACACACGCACACACACACACATATATATATATATATATATATATATATATATATATATATACGCCCAGTTCACACACCACCCACTTCTATTTAACAGATTAAGAGGCTCATCCCTTGTTCCCTGTTTAGGATGTGGTTTCCGGATTTCTCTTTTCCAATTTTTTCACTATTACGTAGCCCCCTGCACATCAGTGGCGTTACCGCCTTGCTCGGGGTGATACGATTAAAAGAAAAAAAAATATATATATATATATGTGTGTGTATGTGTGTGTGTGTGTGTGTGTGTGTGTGTTGTGAATTTACAGCAAATGATAATTGCTGATTTACAAGATATTGGCAAAGCCTATTCTAAAATATGAAAAAAAAAAAAAAAGTCTGCTTTTTTCTTTTGCTTTTCATATACCAAATAAGAAAGTAAAGAATAAATTTTTAAAAAAACTGGATAATGAAAGGAAAACAAAAATGTTCTGTTTCAGAACGAAATTACTTAAGTCAATGAATGACGTTTGAATTTGCACATTTTAAAATTAAATGCCACATCAAAAGAATTTTACATATTGCTAATTTACATTATTAAACATAATTTTCATTATTATTTTTGCAATGAAATAAAATTAGGAGCTGTAAATAACTCAGAAGTTTTATCAAATCTAACTACATAACTTATTTTAATATAAAAACATGAAAAATGTTTCCACAGTATTAAATCAATGAAACTGAAAAAAAAAAAAACCCCTTTATAGTTGCTACCCTCAGCAGCAACTAAAAATAACACTGACGCTACACAACAAAAAAAAAAACCTGCAGTCAGTACTGGAGTCAAGTTTTATAGTAAGGTCATCTTCCTTGAAGAAATATATGACTAAGAACTGTATAAATAAAGTCCCACGCAGTTGTGGTAGGGAATATAAAGAAGCAACTAGCCACTCTCTAAATTCTAACCTGGAGAATATTGAAAGGCAGTTAGTTGAAGTGAAAGAACTAAGCCAGTACATTTTTGATGAGTAATCAATTTTATTTGGCCATTTATTCATTCTCAGATTATAAAATATTTGAAATAACTTAGCAATTTATTACAGAAATATTTTTTGTTTAAGGAGTAAAGAGCTTTTAACTCTCATGCTCTGTGGCTTGGCACATCCAACATCATCTATAGGCAATTCTACAACGTAGAATCAAATGCATACCACAACAAAAGTTACAAAAGACAGACAAAATTTGAATACCTAACACCCGTTACACTTCCCCATGCCAGTACTTAGCTAACATTATTAAAAAAAATCTCCACCATAATTGAGGCTGTACCAAATCAAATGTTCCCCCCCCACTAATGGAATTGAATTATCGAATCGCACCGAACAATGCAGTGCCTATAGAAAGACAAGCAAATGAGATGCTATTTTCCAGATGCAAGTGGTGCAGTTTCAATAAATCAAGTGTGGGTGTCTGCAGGACAGGCGGCAACATGGTCAAATGGGGTTTAGAGAAAGAGAACAGGGGTTTCAGGAGAGTACAGTGAGAGGATGCAGAACATTAAACATGTTTTGTAAAAACTACACACTCATCTCATCCTACCAACACTGACGACTGACTTTCATCTAAACTAGTAACTGAATGGCGGTATGGCAATAACTCATAATCAAATATACCACTAATGGACTATAATACAAAACTTAATTAAATATCTTCGGTCCAAAAAACACCTAATTTCACCAAGAAACTGACAAATAATACAGTATCCATGATTTTTAATAAATTAACCAAACAGAAATATAAAAAACTAAAAACAGAAAACATATAAAAATTAATAGAATAAAAAAAATTGAAATATAAGAATACAAGAAAAAAAAAAGAAAATGTATTTTTTTTCTAATTTTTCCAATATATTCTCAAATTTTGAAAGATTAAGTATTAAATTCACTCTGCAAATTACACTTTACATTCATATGTAATATGAATAGCTGTCATCCTGGGTATGATGATAAATTACAACCGGCAGCAAGACTTCTGACCGGGAGGTTTTCAGGAGCATGAAACTACCTCTTAATTACTGTTGTTCTGCAGTCCATCCTGACCCAGGCTGGTGGCACCAGTTAGGGTCCCATCTATGGGCAAAATTGTGGACCCCAAAACTGGGGTTAAAGCAGGAAAATATAAAAATACATTAAAGAAAATTACCAGCAATAAATTTTAATAGTAAAAAATAATAATAATAAATAAATAAAAATGAGAAAAATAATGAAATACTATTTACATTCTTTGGACTGCTGTCCTAATCTTTATTGTCATATTCAGGACATTTCAACCAATGTACACTCTGGGCTTCTTCAGATGATATACATTGAAATTTCAAACTGAACCCTTTTTCCAACGCTTATCATACAAAGAAGGTAGCAACAGACAATGGACAAGATGATGTGAATATGACAAAGATGAGGACAAGAGTTCGAACGATGTAAATAGTTACAATACCTCATCTCAGAAATATAGACAGATATAAAAATTGCCGTTGGAAAAAAAAAATTACCAAAAATACATAAAATAAAAAAAATTTAAAGTTCCCAAGAAAATTAAATTTCAATATTAAATGACCCATAAGGAGTTGATGTGCCATTAAATAAATCAAACCAATAAATAGCTAAAAGATCAAACAAAACTAACCTGTAAGTCGTTTCCAGTAAAAAGAGAAAATCTGCTGCTCAGAATGATATGACTCCAGTCATGATCCCGTGCATGTGTCGATGTGCAAGAGACGGCAATCACTAAATAGGATTAAAGCAGCCGTCCCATTCAACCTACCAGTTGAAAGTAGGCAGCTCGCGTACTAGCTAATTACCATAAATAAATCCTTACAAGTTTCTTAGCTGACCATCAGTATAAATAAAGCATAAGTGAGTCTGTAAATCTATTTATTTAGTCGTATCGCTGATTTCTCTATGACAATGTAAATTGACTTTCTTCCGCATTGAGGTTTTTTTTTTTCATACATTATTACGTAGAGAAAATGAGGAAGCAATTTATGAGACAGAATTTCAAAACAAATGAGCCAGGTTTTAAATCTCAAAAAATTATTTCATAACATAAAAACAATGTAATCAAGTTGCAGTGCCAAGAAATAATTTATTGGTAATGCAACCTGATCTCCCCTATTTAAAGTAATGAGTTAAAAACAAAGTTTTCTTTCTAATTTATTATCATTTTTTTTTTTGTTTAGATTTCAGGCAGTATTAAACAGAGACAAGAAAAAGTAAAACAAAGAATTTTGATATTTCATTAATACAATTCAGTTACAAAATTACTTAAATACTCATGTTTTTTTATCATACAGAAAAACTATTCACTAAATGTAACAGCCACAAAAATAATGTGATTATTTCTGTAAGGATAAATTATTAAAAAAATAAAAAATAAACATGTATATATCTACCATCTACACATCGTTCATTCAGGAATGAATTAGAATACTCTCAGCTACTGTCATATGTTTACATGGTATCATGCTAAAAGTCTGCCTTCTTCTACCGAGCGCCCATAGCTCAAAGGTAGAATCGCAGACTGATGTCAATTCGGTCAAGTTTCAATCCTGGGTAAAAAGCAATCGGATTTCTAACCGTACTGATGAGCTGCGATACAGCGAAACAGATCTGTCTGCAGATGACTATACCCTGATTGAGCACTCTGGAAGACTTTGAAAAACAGTAGCTACTCTAGCATCTACGCATCGCTCATTCAGTAATGAATTAGAGCACTCTAGCTGTTGGCGTATGATATATCACACGCTAAAAGTCTGCCTCCTTCTACCGAGCGCCCATAGCTCAGAGGTAGAATCGACGACTGATGCTAATTTGGTCAGGTTTCAATCCTGGGTAAAAGAAATCAGATGTCTAACCGTACTGATGAGCTGTGATACAGCGAAACAGATCTGTCTGCGTACAACTATATATATATATATATATATATATATATATATATATATATATAGTACTGTGCAAGAGTATTAGGACAAGAACTATTTTATCTTTTATGAGGAATATTGACAGAAAATAAACAATTTAATTAAAGTAATTTTATTTGATTTACTCAACAAATGCTTTAACAAGAAAAAAATACTTGTGACAAAATAAATTTAATATTTAGTATAATAGCCTTTTGCTTTGATCACAACCTTCATTCTGTCAGGCATTGACATCACAAGCTTCTTCAATGTATCTAATGGTATCTCCTGCCAAGCAGCTTGTATTTGTTCCCAAAGTGTCTTGCGAAGTAACATTAGATTTATCAATTTTTTTTATCCAAAATATCCCATAGATGTTCAATAAAATTGAGATCAGAGCTTTGTGGGGGTCAATTCAAATTCCGAAGCCTTCCTTCCTCTTCCATTTTAGTTAAATAATTCTTACAAAGGTTTGGCTTTTCACCCTGTATTTGAATTTCAGGGAGGTTTTTAAGAAAATCGCCCCTGTACTAATACTTTTGCACATTACCGGTAGTGTGCAAAAGTGTTAGGACAGGGGTGATTTTAGACTTTATTTTGATGCCTCATAAAAGATACAATAGTTCTTGTCCTAATACTTTTGCACAGTACTATAAATATTAGTGCCTTCTGAACACAAATCTTTCTCAAACTCTCAAAACATTCATATCTGCTCAATTTCAGGTCCTAACATAAACAAAACAATTTTTACTCAAATATGGGTATCCATTAGAAATAATGTTTAAGTAATAAAATTTGTCAGACTAATAAAGAAAATAACCATCTCTTAAGTGAGTTGATTTTATTGAGCAGCATATCAATCTCATGGGCTATTTAATGTTGAAATCTAAATATTTTAAACATAATTTTATGTCTTCAACTAAATATATTTTTAATGTAATTGTATGCCTTCAGCTACAGGCAAAATGTACTGTTGGTCATTTGGCCATAAAATGTACTGTTGGTCATTTGGCCATAAAATGTACTGTTGGTCATAAATGGATTCTTGGCCATTTTACTATAAATATATATTTTTATACTATCATAGTTTTTGTTTGGGGATTCACTATTTGCCCATAGCTGGGACCCTAACAGGTGTTACCACCCGAGGTCAGAGTAGACCTGGGAATTAAAAAATAGTTTCATGCTCTTCAAAATCTCCTGATCAGAGTCCTTGCTGTTGGATGTAGTTTATTGTCGTCATGCCTACATCTTTAAAAGTTGCTTTATCTTAGGATATAAAACGCAGCAGACATGAAGAAAGGTTTGTGGTCATAAGGCACTATTTAACTTTGCTTTGATCAGCAATGCGCTTTATGGTCAAGTCATATAAGTATGTACGAATTTGTGGATTACTTACCAGGTGTTTCATGCTCAATAAAGATATTATTCAAATTGTCAAAACGTTTTGCTGTTATGTATCTTTTGTTACTAGTGATAAAGATTTCTTTGTACATGTACAGAAAGTACCAAACATTATTTTTATGCAAAATCTCATTTTAACACTTAAAAATTTGTGTGAGCATTACATGACTAGTATCATTACCCGTAGCAGTATATATATATACAAAATTTATTAAATTTTACATAAAATTGCCTTCAGGATTTGTGTTATAAAGCTAACTCCAGGGTAATTGTCATTTATTTAAAACTAACTCCAGGGTAATTGTCATTTATATAAAACTAACTCCAGGGTAATTGTCATTTATATAAAACTAACTCCAGGGTAATTATCATTTATTTAAAACTAACTCAGGGGTAATTGTCATTTATTTAAAATATCAGGGTAATTGTCATTTATTTAAAATTAACTCCAGGGTAATTGTCATTTATATAAAACTAACTCAGGGTAATTGTCATTTATTTAAAACTAACTCCCAGGTAATTGTCATTTATTTAAAACTAACTCCAGAGTATTGTCATTTATTTAAAACTAACTCCAGAGTAATTGTCATTTGTTAAAACTAACTCCAGGGTAATTGTCATTTATTTAAAACTAACTCCAGGGTATTGTCATTTATATAAAACTAACTCCAAGAATGATTATCATTTATTTAAAACTAACTCAGAGTAATTGTCATTTATTTAAAACTAACTCCAGGGTAATTGTCATTTATTTAAAACTAACTCCAGGGTAATTGTCATTTATATAAAACTAACTCCAGGGTAATTGTCATTTATTTAAAACTAACTTAGAGTAATTGTCATTTATTTAAAACTAACTCCAGGGGTAATTGTCATTTATTTAAAACTAACTCCAGGGTAATTGTCATTTATATAAAACTAACTCCAGGGTAATTGTCATTTATTTAAAACTAACTCCAGAGTAATTGTCATTTATTTAAAACTAACTCCAGGGTAATTGTCATTTATTTAAAAACAACACCAGGGTAATTGTCATTTATATAAAACTAACTCCAGGGTAATTGTCATTTATTTAAAACTAACTCCAGAGTAATTGTCATTATTTAAAACTAACTCCAGGGTAATTGTCCATTTATTTAAAACTAACTCCAGGGTAATTGTCATTTATATAAAACTAACTCCAGGGTAATTGTCATTTATTTAAAACTAACTCAGAGTAATTTGTCATTTATTTAAAACTAACTCCAGGGTGGTGTCATTTATTTAAAACTAACTCCAGAGTGGCTGTCATTTATTAAAACTAACTCCAGGGTAATTGTCATTTATTTAAAACTAACTCAGAGTAATTGTCATTTATTTAAAACTAACTCAGAGTAATTGTCATTTATTTAAAACTAACTCCAGGGTAATTGTCATTTTTATATAAAACTAACTCCAGGGTAATTGTCATTATTTAAAACTAACTCAGAGTAATTGTCATTTATTTAAAATAACTCCAGGGTAATTGTCATTTATTTAAAACTAACTCCCAGGGTAATTGTCATTTATATAAAACTAACTCAGGGTAATTGTCATTTATTTAAAACTAACTCCAGAGTAATTGTCATTTATTTAAAACTAACTCAGGGTAATTGTCATTTATTTAAAACTAACTCCAGGGTAATTGTCATTTATATAAAACTAACTCCAGGGTAATTGTCATTTATTCCCAAAACTAACTCCAGAGTAATTGTCATTTATTTAAAATAACTCCCAGGGTAATTGTCATTTATTTAAAACTAACTCCAGGGGTAATTGTCATTTATATAAAACTAACTCCAGGGTAATTGTCATTTATTTAAAACTAACTCCAGAGTAATTGTCATTTATTTAAAACTAACTCCAGGGTAATTGTCATTGTTAAAACTGCTCAGAGTAATTGTCATTTATTTAAAACTAACTCCAGGGTAATTGTCATTTATTTAAAACTAACTCAGAGTAATTGTCCATTTATTATTTAAAACTAACTCAGAGTAATTGTCATTTATTTAAAACTAACTCAGAGTAATTGTCATTTATTTAAAACTAACTCAAGGGTAATTGTCATTTATTTAAAACTAACTCCAGAATTAATTGTCATTTATATAAAACTAACTCCAGGAGTAATTGTCATTTATATGAAACTAACTTTGTAATATACATATAAGCTGTGTTATGAAATGTAAAGAAATATCGTGTTTATGCTTGGGTTCCTCTCTTTTCTGTACCCAAAATTTCAGATGTACATCTTGTTGCTTGGGTCTTTGTCACAGATGTTTTGCATGTTTTCTTAAAATGCCAAGAACTGATTTTCCATTCAATTTCCAATTTTGATTCCAGCCAAGTTTTAATCTGGTTATACTTGAGTTGGATTGAGGATGATTAATAGAGAAGCGATGCAGGTTTGTTTGTTTTTTGTCAGTTCCACACCAATTTTCAAATATTGTTAACATTTAAACTTTGTGATTTTTAAGATGTTTGAGAAAATATTTTACAATTAAAAAGAAAAATTTCTGAAGATGTTACTCAAGTAAAAAAAAATTAATTTCAGTTTAAATTCAACAGTGAACATACTGAAAGATCATGAACCTTACCAAAAATAACTTAATAAACCTCAGTTGAGAGTTGGTACTTAAAGAAATTGAAATATTTCCTTTCACATTTGATATGAAAAAATTTTCACTGAATATCTATTTTTAAAAAAAATGTTAATTGCAATTTTTCATTACATTTCTGAAAATCCTCCAAAAAAGGGGTTTTTTTCTATTTTAAAAAAAAAAAAAAGACATGTTTTAAGAATTGAATTGAAAAGTGTCAATTTGAATTATCATTTTCAAGTGTTAACATTAAAAAGCTACTGTGGTTATCACAACTCAAGAGTTACTGTGCATAAATAAACGTTATTTTCATTACAAGTATTATCGTTACAAAATCAGCCACCCACGTCTATTGAACTGGTTAAGAGGCTCATCCCTTGTTCCCTGTTTAGGATGTGGTTTCCGTCTTTCTCTTTTCCAATCTTCTCACTTTGGTTTCTTTTTTTTTTTTTTTCAATTGGAGTAGATAGATCTATCTATCGCCCGGTTCACACTTCACCCACGTCTATTGAACAGGTGAAGAGGTTCATCCCTTGTTCCCTGTTTAGGATGTGATTTCCGGCTTTCTCTTTTCCAATCTTCTCACTTTGGTTTCTTTTTTTTTTTTTTTCAATTGGAGTAGCTAGATCTATCTATCGCCCGGTTCACACTCCACCCACATCTATTGAACAGGTTAAGAGGCTCATCCCTTGTTCCCTGTTTAGGATGTGGTTTCCGGCTTTCTCTTTTCCAATCTTTTCACTATTATGTAGCCCCCTGCACATCAGTGGTGTTACTGCCTTGCTCGGGGTGATACGATTAAAAAAAAAAGAAGTTAATCCTTAAATTGTACTTATTTACTTACAAAATAAACAAATACTGGATTTTTAAGAGATTTCTCAATTGTTTTATTTTTATTTGTTGTCAAGAATGAAGGTTTGGTGAGTGACCATGGCAATATTTTACAAATGTATTAAAACGTTAAAACCTTATACGCAAAACTGATTTACTTTTTTTCTTCTCTCTACAATTTAGCTCTCAGCTGTTATTTCTCAAATAAAACAAAATTTAACTTCAAAGGAGACATTTAAATTATTTTTTAAATGCATTTTAATTTTCTTCAATAAATTTGTAGCAATACTTTGAAAAATGAGCACTAAAAGTTCTATTTTAACTTTTTATGGACAAACAAAAATGAGCAAAATAAGTTAAAAATATATTCAGTTTATTTTTTAATTTCAGTTATTTTTTTTAAGAAAATGAGAATGGCAAAGGAAACAACAATTAATGCTGACAATTTTGTACAAAATAAAATAGTTTTATTTTGTCTAAACTTCTTCTATGTGCCCTGTCCCTTCAGGACATAGGCAATCATAGTTCTCCACGTCTCCCTATCCCTTGTGGCTCTTAGTATGTTTGTTCCTGTTACTCCTGTCAACCCCCGTTCTGTCAACCACCTGATCAGGCCCTGCAAACATGTTATCCGCTGCCTTCCTCTGTCTCTCTTTCCTTCTATCTGGCCAGTCAGTATCAGGTTCTCCAAGCTCTCCTTCCTCATTGCATGTCCTAGGAACTTCAGTTGTCTCTTCCTGATGCTCAGTATCAATTTCCTTTCTGTTGCCATTCTTTCCAACACCTCATCGTTGCTTGTATGCTCAGTCTACGATATCCACAGCATCCTTCTGTAGAACCACATTTCCGCTGCTTCCAGTTTTGTCTTCATTTGTTCGATGATATTGTCCAGCATTCACTGCCGTATTGAAGAACTGACATCACATAGCAATCCAGCACTCTTTTCTTTGTTTCTAGTGAGCAGTCAGCCTGAATTTATTTTAAAAATAAATAATTTACAATTTCAAAATGCATCATTAAAGAAGAAAGATTAAAAGTGTTTAATATTTATTGATGAAACTAATCTGATTTAAAATAGGGTTCAACTAGCAATGCTCATTCACCTGGTCAAGTAGAATTAGATAAATTCTTTTCAGTTGTAGTTGTGATAGAGTTAGTGGGTAGAATAATATAAATCTTTGATTCATTGGGTTTGTCAGGAAGGACAGCTGCATCTGACAGTCAGGCCTCTGATTGGGAGGTTGTGATGAGAATGGAACCACCTCTTAATTGCTGTTGTTCCCAGGTCCACCCTGACCCAGAGTAGTAGTACCTGTTAGGGTCCCAGCTATGGGCAAATAGTTAACCCCCAAACTGGGGTCAAAACACTATGAAAGTATAAAAATAGACTTTTTATAGAAATATATACATAAAAATACTTTTTTCTATAAAAGTCTATTTTGAAGGAAAAATATTATCAACATTACAATTTTTAAATAAAAAACTAGAAGAAAAAAAATCTGACAAAACAAACCTTCTCACTATAACCAAACATTAAAAAAAAGTACCTTAAAACCCTGCCTTTTTGGCATTAAACGACTCACAGAGGTTAATATGCCATTAAACTAAACTGTAACACAAACAAATTCAAGGAAGGACAGCTTTTCTATTTTGGAAAATTTCATGGGCCATTTGTTTTTTTTGTTTTCTTCTTGTGTTTTTATAATCACTTCTCCCCACACAAGGCAGAAATGCCATTGGTGCACAGGGGGTTACAGTGAGAGAAAAAAAATGGTACAGGGGATCTCAAAGAAAAGATAAAAGATGGCAATTGACATTGCATTTAAACTTTTGGAGATTGTAGCTATCAGGGAAGCAAGCAAACTGAAAGGACTTCAACAAATGGAAAGTGCAAGAAAAGAAACTGTTAGAGTAGAAGAGGAGGTTACATTTAACTATTTTGATGGTAAAAGCATGAGACCTAGATGGCAATCTTGTAGTATGCATAAATACCATGGTCAAGAACCAGGAAAAAAAGCTTGTCAGAACAGTTGCCATAAAAAAACTTGTAGAAAAGACAAAGGGAAGCCACATCACGCCAGTGAGAAAGTAACTGAAGGCGGACTGCCAAGTCAAGATCATTTATACTGCAAATCTTCCTTTGGATTTTGTCAAGAACCTTAAGATGAACAGCAGGAGCACCCAACCAGATATGGCAACAGTATTCAATGCACAGACGAATGGTAGATTTATAAATGTGCAAAATGGATTTTGAGGAGAAAAACTTTTGGCCCAACACAGTGAACCAACTTTCCTAGCACTAGATGCAGCTATGGATTCAATGTAGTCATTCCATTTGAGAGAGTGAGGCCAAGGAGGCACAGTGCATTGTTCTCTACAAGACTAGCATCATCCATTCTAATGGTAAGCAGGAATAATTCTCTTTGGTGGTTAAAAGAGTACAGCTTAATTTTGGAAACCTTAAAATTTACTAGCCATTTCCTACCCCATTCGATCACAGATTGAAGCTTCTTTTGAAGTGTAGCAGCCAGGTTTATTTTGTCAGCCTTGGCAGACTTCTTACAGAGACCATCCTAAATGATAATGTCATCTACATAAATTCTAACTTAGGAATTGATTACATTAAAAAGATCAGAAAAAGTGTAGGACCTGAGACAGAGTCTTGAAAGAATCTGAAGGCTTGCCTATTTAAAACAACTTTCATTTCACAATTTGATAGGAACAGTTGAATCAAATCAATCACCCAGAAATGCCATAGCTCTGGAGCTTGCACATAAGGCCAGTAAACCAAACCCTGGCAAATGTTTTCAAGTTATCAAGAGCAACAGCTCAAGTTTTGCATATGAAATAATTAAACTTTTTCCACTCTGTCATACACTTTACCTTCAAAAATGTTTTTTATTTATAAAAATGTATATTGTTATCCAATATATAGATAGATAGACAATAGGTACCTCCAAATATTTTCTGAAAGAAAATACCATGATGAAAAAACAAAGGTTAGTCAAAGAGGAAAGATCAAAATATCTTTTGATTATTTTATGAATTTTTGAAAATCTCTTCTAGCACAAATTTTGGTTAAAAATCTTACTTTTCTTGCGTCAACAGTTGGGCTAAATATTAGTATTTGTAATTTTGGCTAAACTAACCTGTTACTGTGGGACCTGTCACTATTTTATTCATTTATCAATGCTAGAGTTCGTGATCTTTATTCATTTATCGATGCTAAAGTTCGTGATCTTTATTCATTTGTCGATGCTAAAGTTTGTGATCTTTATTCATTTGTCAATGCTAAAGTTTGTGATCTTTATTCATTTGTCAATGCTAAAGTTTGTGATCTTTATTCATTTGTCAATGCTAAAGTTCGTGATCTTTATTCATTTGTCAATGCTAAAGTTCGTGATCTTTATTCATTTGTCAATGCTAAAGTTCGTGATCTTTATTCATTTGTCAATGCTAAAGTTCGTGATCTTTATTCATTTGTCAATGCTAAAGTTCGTGATCTTTATTCATTTGTCAATGCTAAAGTTCGTGATCTTTATTCATTTGTCAATGCTAAAGTTCAAAATCTTATTCATTAATGGTAAGCTGAATGAGAATAGAAAAACAATTTAATCATAAATATTTAAAATAGGATTTTGTAAATTTTAATTTCTGACATGAGGAATTTCATTATTATACAATCAAGAAGCAGATGCAAGTAAATGAGTGTATAATAACAATTCCTCATCTGAAAAGTTCAGACGGTGGGACTATGACAGCCAAGATGAGGATACTACTCTAGAAAAATGAATATTTGGTAAAAAGTGTTTTTTTTTTTGTTTTTTTTACATATTTGCCAATGCCAAAATTGAATTTATCAAAATAGTCAAATACAAGTTGTGTTAAAAAGTGTCCAACTGTATTTTTTCCTGTCAAAACTGTTGCTGCATGGGAAAAATCTCTTGGGTGGGAAATGACACCACCTTTCCTGTGCAAGCACGAAAATTTCGCACAATAGGCTGCCTTACTTCCTGTCTGTTACAACAAGTGTATAGATGTATTGGACACATGGATAAGTGATTAGAACATTCACTTTCTGACCATGAAGTGCAGGTTCGAATCTCACCATGGTCGATTTGTTAAGAAGGTTACTTCTTGACGTTATCAGTCTAGAGGAGGGGATCCTAGTGTGTGGCATTTTTGGAAAGTGCCTGAAAACAATACCATGGGTTGACCCAAACCTTATCAGTGAAATTGGGTAGATGAGATCCTTTGTTTTCTTTCCTGAACATAATATGTAAAAATTGTCCAAATGTTCTGCATATCTAAGTACTTTTGGCTATTCTTTAGCCATTATTCAGTGCGATCTTTTTTTTTAATTTTTATCTGAATCTATGGGGATTTATGCATGTGTCTAGAGGCATGTTTTATTTTCCGAATATGGTCTGCACTTTATGACCGTGTTCATAGTTGTTATTGAGAGCATCAACTATGAACGTGTTCACAATGTGTTGTAACCCTAAAAGGTTACTGTGGGAGTAATAACCAAAACAGAAGTTGGGAATAATAGTATATCAACAAGTACAAGACTTGCACACTGTGTGAAGTAGATAGACTGCTAGTGAATTGCTAGTCAATATAATCACTCTCCTACTTAAATAGTGTCCATGTATTTAAGAGAATAGAAACATCCCATTCCTGTATACAGGCAGGTATACAACACAATGTGCTGACCATGTCTAAAAAATAAAACACTTCTATAACTATAGGGACACACATAAAAAAGCCTTATATTCAGTTAAAAAAATAAAGAAATGAAAAATGAATAAAAATTAAAAAAAAACAATTTGCCCTATAAAATGGCTAAAAGAATAGTTGAAAGTGCCTGAATATGCAAAACATTTGAACAATGTTTTCACACTTTATGTACAAAAAACTTGTACAAACACAAGAAAAATTAAATTAAAAGCTTAATCACAGTATCTTGACTGTCATAATACACACATATATACACACAAGTGTTTGTGATGATGTTTAGCGCCTCATTGTCTCATGAAACTTTAAAGTCGGCATGAATCTGCTCAGTTAAAGAGACAAATTCTTTGTACTATACACATGCACACACACATATATATATATATATATGTGTGTGTGTGCATGCATATATATATATATATATATATAATTATATTTAAAAGTTATTAAAAATCACCTAAAGAAACCACTCGTGGTGGAAACCAAGGTAGCAAAATAACTCGTTTATAAATGAAAAATATTCAAAAGTTCTACAATATAATTGTATAGAACACTTTTTAATACAAATGTGTACTGGTCTAACCCTATTAGGACCAAAAACTAAGTAATTAAACAATCAAAAAAAAAAAATATATATATATATATATTTTTTTTATATACATACATACACACACACCCAAAAGAATATTAAATGTTTGGGAAAGACATGAATTAATGAACCATTTTTAGTGAAATTATTCAAATTGTTTTTTTTTTTCGTGATGTGCTTCAAGGTATCTAAACGAAACATTATCTTCATTTTATAAACATTTTGAATTATAATTTTCACTTGGGTTGTAAAAAGGATGTATTTTTAAATATTCTGTCACAAATCGCAAAAAGTTTTGCAAGATCTGGCTGCAAAACATTAATCACCAATCATATTAAAAATGCTTCACCAACCACAATTTTTTTTTGTTAGATTTGTTTTGGAGGTGTTCAATTAAAGTAAAAAACATTTCAGTCTTAAAATAGCTAATAATTTTTGATGAATGGTGCAAATTATATAATAGCAAGGAATTAAAAACTAAAACAATTTTTCCAATCTATTGTCATTGGTAATTATTCTTTAAAACAAACTTTTTCACCGAATTCTTTTTTTTTTTTAATTTTTACATATATTTGAACTCTATATTGAGCTTCAGAACAAAATTTAATATAACATAATATAAATTGACACAAAGGAACAAAAAAAATGAGGAAAACTCTGGCTTAAGAAATGTTAATTGCCAGTTAAAGTCTTCTTCTGTGTGCCCTGTCCTTTCAGGACGTAGGTGATCATGGCTTTCCACATCCCCCTATCCCTACCCCTGGTGGCTCTGAGCACACCTTCTCCTGTTACACCATGCAACCCACGTTGTCATCCACCTGATCAGGTCCTTCAAATATATCATCCGTTGCTTTCCCCTGTCTCTTTTTCCCCTCTATCTGGCCTGTTAGTATCAGATTCTCCAAGCCCTCCTTCCTCATTGCATGTCCCATTAGCTGTCTCTTCCTGATGCTCAGTATTAATTTCCTTTTCGTTTCCATCCTTTCCAAAACCTCATCATTGCTCACATGCTCGATCCAGGATATTCGCAGTATCCTTCTGTAGAACCACATTTCAGTGGCTTCAAGTTTTTCCTTCATGTTCGATGATATTGTCCAGCATTCACTGCCATAGTGAAGAACTGACATCACATAAAAACTTAAAATATCTAAATAATATTTTCATGTTTTTTAAATCCTAAAACAGAACTTTTCAGAGTTGAGTGTCAAAAACTTTAATAGATCACTGATAATCTTAATTCGTTAATTATTAAGTAAATTTTTCATTGAATTCTTTTCTTTTTATAAACATTTTGTGTTCTACATTATTTGGCTTGGTTGACAAAATGAAAAGTATCATAAAAAAATGATTAGTTTTAAAAAAATGTGTCACTTATGCAAAATATGTCATTTGTTAGGGAAAACTCTGGTTTAAGAAAGATTAATTGCCAGTCAAAATAAAATTGCTTCATCAACCAATTCTTTTCTGTTGGTTGCATTCAATTAGTAATGACGAGTTTTTTAATTTTAAAATACTAGTAACATTTTGTAGGACATGGTCACTAGAAATTACTTGATAAAGAAGTTCATAATATGAAGTAATTTCCAAAGCTTAGATTACAAAAAAGCTTTCCAAATTCAGTTGGTAGAACAATTTAATGAAATTATTTACTTGTTTTCTTTAATTCAATCAGTTAAGTGCCATACGTGAAACACACTCGGACGATCATGTCTCTTTCGAGACATGACTGACTGGGCAGAAGATTATCCCGCAGTAGGTTGCCATTGCGGTAGACTGGTTGCCAAAGCAAGGCTATAGAACCCAATCTGTCCTGTTATTTAACCCATAAATGGAAGGAATAGACGGATTAATGCCTTTCCCAAGGTTATTTGCGCGTAAGTGAATGCAAGGAATTCAACTGGAATTTGAACTCGGCTCTCCGATTTCTCGTTCCGAGCCGATATCCACTGCACCACAACACACATCCATTTCTTTAATTTCTTAACTAAATAAGCATTTTTCTTTTTCTTTTTGGTGAGACATGTTTTTCAGATGTCGTATAAATTAACAAGTATTTCAGTTTTTATGACAGAAGGAATTAATATATTAATAATATTTTTATAAACAGTGACACTACTTGCTTATGAAAGATTTCCAAACTTATATATTATGTCACTTTAATATAAATAATTACCTGTTCTTTCTTTATTATGAGAGAGGGAAACAAAAGACGACAAACCTGAAGAAGACTGCCACCACCTTTAAATTTGTTGTTTTTCATTTTTTTTTTACTTTTTTCAGCTCAGTCTTATCGATCTTTACATAAAGTTTCTGATTATCAAAAAAAATTGGAAAAATTTCAATATTTAAACAATTTGTGGGGGCTCAGTTTCTCACACAACGTTGTAGTAAATCAATCCTCCATTTTGGAACCACTTGTGTTGGGATCACTTTGTTTTTTGTTTTTTTTTTGGGATGAGTTGTTGCTATTGTCTTTGTCTTTTTCAAGTAGTTCTCACGATGGCATCTTCCTCGGAAACTCCAAGAATGGCTTTATTCAAAAATTTCGTAAAGAATCCAGTTATTGAATATGCGCAAGCAAAAAAGTTAATTGCACACGATCAATTTACTATAAGTTTGTATGAAAAACTGAGCCCCACCCCTAAAATTGTTTAAATGTTGAAATTTTTACAATTTTCTTTTGTTAATCAGAAAGTTTAGGGTTTAATCGATAAGATTGCACTAAAAAAAAAATTTTTTTAAATTGATAATCAACCAATTTACAGGTAGTGGTAATGTCATACCGGCGAGTGGTTCCAAAATGGAGGATCAATTTACTATAAGGTATGAAAAACTGAGCCCCACTAAAATTGTTTAAATATTGAATTTTTTTTTTTGTCAATCGGAAAGTTTGGGTGTAATTGATAAGATTGCATTGAAAAAAGTAAAAAAAAAAAATGAAAAACAACAAATTTAAGGTGGTGGTAGTCTCCTTCAGCCACCCAAAAGACAAACTCAAACAATTTCCCATTCAAACTGATGTACTGAAATATTTTTATGCATCACTGAAAATCTTTTTCTTTAATTATTAATGACATTTTTATTTCAATTATTTCTTCTTTACATACATTCTGAAGATATATATATCGAACTGAATAAGGAACAAAGAAAATATTAACAACGTTCAAAATATTAATTTAAGACAGCGCTCAAGATAAAAATAGAGCTATGAATATTTCTTATAAATTATAGTTTAGAACATGTACAAATTATCATCTACTACAAAGTGTACATTTTGTTTCAACATTAAAACAACAATGGCTCATCAGGAAGTGTGAAGGGAGATGGAAAATTCTTTACCTTATATTGGTGAATTATTGTTAAATTCGTTATTGTTTCAATATGTCCATTAATCACCTCTCTCCTCTTCCTTCCGTTTGTTAAAATTCTAACTTACTACTCACCCTTTTGATTTCCCATTTTCAACCCCACTTACCTCTCACACATGAGACCAGCTTTCCCTGACAATCCGTTTAGGTGAAACCTAGATAGGTCTGTTTGGCTCACTAGATATACTTTACTTATTCCACTCTACCTAATTATTGAGCACTTTTTTGTTAGTTGATTACTTGTGGCGGGGTTTTTTCTTAGGGCTACGTGCTGAATCAATCCAAACCCTTTTGACTGATGCTCATGTACTTAGCTCTTTCTTTTTTAAAACCATTTTTTCCCTTCTTCGTAGATTCGTGGAAGGTTTTTCGACATGAGTATAGTTATTATCTCTTTTTTATACACACACACATCACATCGTTCATTCAGTAATAAATTTGAACACTCTCGGCTACTGGCATGTTTTTACATTGTATATAACATGCTAAAGTCCACCTTCCTCTATCAAACACCCATAGCTCAGTGATAGAATCGCTGACTGATGTCAATTCAGTAAGGTTTCAACCCTGGCTAGAAGCAATCAGATGTCTAACTGTACTGATAAGCTGTGATACAGTGAAACAGATCTGTCTGCAAATGATAATAAATATATATATATATATATATATATATATATATATATATAGTCTTCTTTATTTAACTATATATATATATATATATATATAGATATCGTCTTCTTTATTTAACTATATATATATATATATATATATATATATATATATATATATATATATATATAGTTAAATAAATAAGACAAGAAATAAACTATATTTTTCTTGCCTACCACATTTTGTCCTGTGATGGACTTTATCAAGGCAAAGAGATGAAATGAATTTTATTTCAAAATAACATATCCATAAACAAAAAAATGGTTGGTAACTAAAAAAAAAAAAAAACACTCACAAATTTTTCATAAGATTAACAGAAATTCTATCTGAGTCAGGTAATGCTGGCCTTTATAATGAGTTACGTCCATCTCCACCCTGCTCCAATTGATTGAAATATATATATTTGTCTAAGTAATCCTAAACATTTTATTACGTTTTATATAAATCTTGAATTCTACATTTCGTTTGGCTAAAAACACTTAAGTAATGAATTACGAAAAACATCTTATTTGCAAAAAAACATGTCACAAAATAGGAAAAGATTGCAAAACATTAATCTGCAGTCATAATAAAATTGCTTCATCAACAAATAAAGTTTTTGTTGTTCAATGTGTCTCTTGAGTGTCCAGTTAAATTAATAAATTTTTTATTTCTAAAATATATAAATAATAATTTCTGAAATGGTGCAAATTATAGGAAAAACAAAAATTAAACAGAAGCGTAATTTTTTTCATATTCAATAATTTTATTTGCTTCAGAATTTTCTAGTGTAATCATAACTTAGTATTGCCAATTACCTGTTCTTTGTTTAAGTATTGTTAAGTATTGTTAAGTATTGTTTAAGTATTGTTAAGTATTGATTGACTTTTTCATCAGAGTATTTAACCTTAAAGAGTGTTTAAATCATATTATTCATAGAAAAAAAGTAACACAAGATTCTCCTTTACAAGACATTGAGTGAAACCCTTAAAAAGTATTATTAATTAAATTCTTAATGGAATTTCTTTTTAAGGACATTTTGAATTCCATATTTAATTTGATTAGCAAAGCTTAATGAGTCACAAATAAAATTAAACTTTTAAAAAGTGTGCCGTCAATGTCAAAATGTTTGAGAAAGTCCAGGCTTAAAAGGATGTTTAAAAAATTTTACTTTCTGAAAAATGAAACACCTTTTCTAAACATACATGATCCTAATCCTTCTTACTTCAATTTACTTTCATCTTCATTTTTTGATTAGATGAAGAATTATCAGCCATTATTATCAATTTTTGACTAGTATTTACTTTCATCTTCATTTTTTATTAGATGAAGCATTGTCAGCCATTATTATCAATTTTTGACTAGTATTTACTTTCATCTTCATTTTTTATTAGATGAAGCATTGTCAGCCATTATTATTAATTTTTGACTAGTATTTACTTTCATCTTCATTTTTTATTAGATGAAGCATTGTCAGCCATTATTATTAATTTTTGACTAGTATTTACTTTCATCTTCATTTTTTATTAGATGAAGCATTGTCAGCCATTATTATTAATTTTTGACTAGTATTTACTTTCATCTTCATTTTTTATTAGATGAAGCATTGTCAGCCATTATTATCAATTTTTGACTAGTATTTACTTTCATCTTCATTTTTTATTAGATGAAGCATTGTCATCCATTATTATCAGTTTTTGACTAGTATTTACTTTCATCTTCATTTTTTATTAGATGAAGCATTGTCAGCCATTATTATTAATTTTTGACTAGTATTTACTTTCATCTTCATTTTTTATTAGATGAAGCATTGTCAGCCATTATTATCAATTTTTGACTAGTATTTACTTTCATCTTCATTTTTTATTAGATGAAGCATTGTCAGCCATTATTATTAATTTTTGACTAGTATTTACTTTCATCTTCATTTTTTATTAGATGAAGCATTGTCAGCCATTATTATTAATTTTTGACTAGTATTTACTTTCATCTTCATTTTTTATTAGATGAAGCATTGTCATCCATTATTATTAATTTTTGACTAGTATTTACTTTCATCTTCATTTTTTATTAGATGAAGCATTGTCAGCCATTATTATTAATTTTTGACTAGTATTTACTTTCATCTTCATTTTTTATTAAATGAAGCATTGTCATCCATTATTATTAATTTTTGACTAGTATTTACTTTCATCTTCATTTTTTATTAGATGAAGCATTGTCAGCCATTATTATTAATTTTTTACTAGTATTTACTTTCATCTTCATTTTTTATTAGATGAAGCATTGTCAGCCATTATTATTAATTTTTGTTTAGTATTTACTTTCATCTTCATTTTTTATTAAATGAAGCATTGTCATCCATTATTATTAATTTTTGACTAGTATTTACTTTCATCTTCATTTTTTATTAAATGAAGCATTGTCAGCCATTATTATTAATTTTTGACTAGTATTTACTTTCATCTTCATTTTTTATTAAATGAAGCATTATCAGCCATTATTATTAATTTTTGACTAGTATTTACTTTCATCTTCATTTTTTATTAAATGAAGCATTGTCAGCCATTATTATTAATTTTTGACTAGTATTTACTTTCATCTTCATTTTTTATTAAATGAAGCATTATCAGCCATTATTATTAATTTTTGACTAGTATTTACTTTCATCTTCATTTTTTATTAGATGAAGCATTGTCAGCCATTATTAATTTTTGACTTGTTTTCTCATTTCCTTTGCTCATTCAACACATTTACAAAGAATAAAAATAAAATAAAACTTGCAGCTTCACACTGTATTTTTCTCAGAATATTTTCCTGGTATAATGTCCAATATATTTAATTAGTGAAGATATATTAAGTTAAGTGCAGTGACAAAGGAAAGAGATTAATTACAATTGTCTCCTTCCAATAAATAATTTCTTGGAGGTTAAAATTTCCATCATACATTATTTGTCCTAACTGCTGTGTACTGTGAGCCTTCAGAATTCTATTGTATGCTAAATAGGGAGAGGAGATCTTTAGTGAAAATCATTATTTGTTATTTTATTTATTAGTTAAATTTTTAATTATCTCTTTGTACACCTTTTGAATTCTTTACTTCTGTTTTCTAAAAAATTTCATTTTCAAATGTATCAGTCAGCCAAGTGCCACACGTGATACACACTTGGGCGATCATATCTCGAAAGAGGTATGACTGACTCAATTTATCCTGTTATTTAACCCATAACGGGAAGGAAGAGAGGGATTAATACCTTTCCTAAGAGTATTTGTGCGTAAGTGAATGCAAGAAATTCAACTAGGGATTTGAACTCAGTTCCCAGATTTCTCATATCCACTGCACCACAACGCACATCCCCAAATGTATCACAAAATTAAAAAAGATTGGCAAAGCTCTGGTTTAAGATAGATTAATTCTCAATCATAGCAAAAAGTTTAATTCAAATAACTTTCTTTTTTTTTTTATAAATGTTGAAAATTTTATAATTCAATTCCTAAAACTAAACTTTCCGAAGGGACATGTCAAAACGTTTTAATAAGCCATTGATAGTCATTCTTTAATTATTAATGAAATTTTTCATTGAATTATTTCTTTTTATAGACATTTACAAATAAATATTTAGTATGGCTAACGAAAATAAATGAAGCATAAAAAGTTTCTTTTAAAAAAGGTTTCACAAAATGAATAGGAAATCAAAAACTCTGACATAGAACCGTTAATTACCAGTTGTAAAATTGATTCATCAAACAACTTTTTGTTATAAATTGTGTGAGATGGAGTTTGAGTTTTGTTTAATGGCATATCAACACCTCTGTGAGTTATTTAACGCCAAAAAGGTATGGTTTTAAGGTATTTATGTAATGTTCGGTTATAGTAAGAAGGTGGATTTAGTCAGACTTTAATGAAAATCTTTTTAATTTTTTTTTTTATTATAGAAAACTGAAGATGTCTTCTAGTTTTGTATTAAAAAAATGTATTGCTGGTAATAATTTTTTTCCCTAAAAAATGTATTATGGCAATAATTTTTTCCTTCAGAAACATGATATAGTAATATTTTTTAATGTTCGATTATAGTGAGAAGGTTGATTTAGTCAGATTTTGATAAAAAGAAAATTTTTAAAATATTTTATTTTAGAAAACTGCAAATGTCTTCTAGCTTTGTATTAAAAAATGCAAATGTCTTCTAGCTTTGTACTCAAAAATGTTTTGCTGAGAGTAATTTTTTTCCTTAGAAACGTGTTATGGTAATAATTTTTTCTTCAAAAATGTATATTTTTATGTATATATTTCTATAAAAGTGTATTTTTATACTTTCATAGTGTTTTGACCCCAGTTTGGGGGTTAACTCTTTACCCATAGCTGGGACCCTAACAGTTGCTACAATTCCGGGTCAGGGTGGACCTGGGAACAACGGCAATTAAGAGGTGGTTCCATGCTCCTCAAAATCTTCCAGTTGGATGCAGTTTACTGTCATGCCCAGAATCTGTTGAGACTGAGGTTCTGTGGTAAGATGAATGGAGGCATAATGGCGCAATCACTAGTGATCACTTCAAACACCTTCTTAATCACCATTAGACTCATCTAACTCTTTCTGAAACCTCTCCATTGTCCTCAGATTGATTATACAAAAACTCAAATGTTTGTATTGGAGTTTCCAGCACAAATGTCAAGCAGTACAGCATTCTGGTTCAAAATTTCTGTTAGTGTTAATTGTATCATGGCATTCTTTTTCTTACAGATGGGGCTCAACTCACCCGACTATGCTGTGCAGACAGCAAAAAAAAAAAAAAAAAAAAAAAATATTCTCAGCAGAACATTTTTGAATACAAAACTAGTAGACATCTTCAGTTTTCTAAAATAAAAAGAATAAAAACAAAAAATTTTCATTAAAATCTGACTAAATCAACCTTCTCACTATAACTGAACATCCCTTGTTCCCTATTTAAGATGTGGTTTCCGGCTTTCTCTTTCCCAATCTTTTCACTTTTCTCTTTTTTTTTTTTCAATTGGAGTAGACAGACTGAACTATCGCCCGGTTCACACTCCACCCACATCTATTGAACAGGTGTAGAGGCTCATCCCTTGTTCCATGTTTAGGATGTGGTTTCAGGCTTCTCTTTTCCAATCTAATCACTCTTACATAGCCCCCTGCACACCAGTGGCGTTACCGCCTTGCTCGGGGTGATATGATAAAAAAAAAATTAACAGAAATACCTTAAAACCCCACCTTTTTGGCATTGAATAACCCACATAGGTGTTGATATGTCGTTAAACAAAACTCAGTCTCAACATGGAGGTCTACATCAAGTGACTTGAGGAGGTAGTGCTGCCCTGGGTGAAGAGGGTGGCTTCCGGAAGACCCTGTGTCTGTGTCTGTGTCTGGTAACAGGACTCTGCACCAGGCCACACAAGCAGGAGAACCCAGTCATGACTGTCAGACAATTCCTGCGACCACATCACCCCCTTCATCTGGCCACCTAACTCCCCAGACTCCAACCCCCTTGATTATTAGGTGTGAAGCACATTTGAGCATGAGACCAACAAAACTCTTTGTAATACCAATGACGAACTGAAGGCGAGGATTATGGCAGCATTTAAACAACTTAAACAAGGAGCCTGTCCAGAAGAGTGGCAGGAGATTTGGAAGTCATCTGAAGGGTGTGGTTGAAGGCAATGGGGATTTTATTGAATAAATTTACTCTTTAGTATCGAAAGACATTTTGTGTAATTTTGGTAAATATATCTGTTAAAATGAGATTTTTTTTTTTTTTTTTTTAATCATATCACCCCAAGCAAGGCGAAAACGCCACTGATGCAGAGGGGGCTACGTAAGAGTAAAAAGATTGGAAAAGAGAAAAACCGGAAACCACATCCTAAACAGGAAACAAGGGATGAGCCTCTTCACCTGTTCAATAGACATGGGTGGAGTGTGAACCGGGCGATAGTTTAGTCTATCTACTCCAAATTGAAAAAAATAAAAATAAAATAAAATAAAATAAAATAAAATAAAAGAGTGAAAAGATTGGAAAAGAGAAAAACCAGAAACCACAACCTAAACAGGAAACAAGGGACGAGCCTCTTCACCTGTTCAATAGATGTGGGTGGAGTGTGAACTAGGCGATAGTTTAGTCTATCTACTCCAAATGAAAATAAAAATAATAAAAAAGAGTGAAAAGATTGGAAAATAAGTCCTGAAAGTTTAATTAAAATCTGACAATTCCCTGATTTTTGCAAGAATTTCCAAATTAATGTTTGTCACCGGAAAAAAAGTGAGTTATGTAATTACGTTTTCCATAGTAAACTTTTGTCACGATTTGGTTACCTGCATGAGATGAGAAAATAACACATGAGATGTGTTATTTTCATTTTCGTATAATTTAAAAGGCAATTTATTCATTGCACATTTAGATGACAATCTAATCATCCATAATTACATGCATGCAAACACATGGTGATACGTGATAAGGTAATCTAATTTATGGTTCCCACTTAACCTCAGAGATCCCAAGGCATTTTCCTCACATAGTTTTAACTTTCTTTCATTCTAACCTGAGGAAGACAAAGGAAGGAGATGTTCTCTAAATTTTCCATTTTGCCTCACACTCACGTTAACACATCTAATCATTTCTGATCAGAAGTTGTAAAAATCCATGTTGCATCAGGGCATATATTATTAAGCCTTTTTGTTCCTCAAAGAGGGTCCTGGGTATGATGGTAAACTACATCCGGCAGCAAGGCCTCTGATTGGGAGGTTGTGAGGAGCATGGAACCACCTCTTAATTGCTGTTGTTCTTAGGTTCACCCTGCCCCAGAGTGGTAGCACCTGTTAGGGTCCCAGCTATGGGGGAATAGTTAACCCCCAAACCTAAGTCAAATTGCTATGAAAGTATTTACCGCCAAAATTTTTTCGAATGACAAAGGTTACCAACAAATTTTTTTTCAAATGAAAAAGGTTACCGACAACTCTGATTTAAAATAAAAATATGTTTCTGGCCTTACATGTTGATAGGCCATTAAGCAGGAACAAACAATCAAATCCTCGAAGTGCTTAATCCATCAAACTCGGTGAAAGGATCTTATTCTGAATCTGTGCAAGTGTTTCTCCATCTCTCGAATTCATTCTCACTTTCACATCTCCAGATACCCTCTTTGCTATACGATCTTTCTTTTACTCCGCAAGTTTCAGGTTAGGGCTTGGTAGATGGTGGCAGATGCTGGTTTCCTTAGTGCGTTCTATCCAACTTCCATTTCCTGCTTATGGTCAAGATCTTGCACCTTCTCTTTATCACAATACATCACAGGTTATTTTGCTCTGCAAATTGATGTCAAAAATGTGTTGCAGACAAGAGTAGATAAATGTCTGCAATTTTGGTTGCAAAACTTTGGTCATTCCCCATGTGTCAGGCCCAACTTAACATGAGAGTTAAACATGTAAATTTTTGTGGTTGTACAGATTTTCCTGGAATTCCAGACGTGCTTCAGCATAACAAAGGCTCCTTGTGACTTGCCGATCCACACTACGACTTGGTTCGTACCTTTATTCCTACAAATCACACTTCCCAAGTAGACAAAGGATTCAATTTTGGATTTAGCTTAAATAAAATTTCATAGGATTTAATCAGCAATGTCCAAGACGTCTTTCCATCAGGTTTAACACCAAATTTCAAACAGGATTTCATCTTCAAGGCTGATAATCTGCCCAAATTTTATATGAATGTGAATGAATAATATCAGCCCAGTGGATATTGACGTTGGTTAGTTCCTGTGACTTGAACCAAAGACTTGTGAGTTCAATACCAGGCTACAGCAGTGGTGAACAAGTAACTTACAGGATTAGAGGGAGATAACTCATGACTTCCAGAAGAGGCACTAGTAAAGGAATGGAGTTCATATAACCCAGTGATTGTAATAAAGGGTTTGGTTTGAAATTCCTAGCAACTGAAGAAGGCCAGAGCATACAACTGCCAAAACGTCGTATAAATGGCAACAAAAATGAAGACAATAATCCGAACAATGTAAATACTGAATAATATCAGCGATAAACAATAATTTGTAAAAGTCTTCTAGAACAACCAGCCAGTAATCAACTAGAATAGAAGTTGAATTTAACTGACCTAAAAAAAAACAAAAAAAACCCAGGGCAAATTGGTAGGTGGTTTAAATAATAACCTGGGAGATTCCATTCTGTTACAGGCAAGTCCATTCTATAAGTATTGATTGGCTGATAATTTCAGTGTATGTATTAAGCTCCATAAATATTGAGCACAATATCCACACTCTTGAATGGGCACCTTCCTGCAGGGAGACAGCCATGTTGAAAGATAAGTTATTTGACTTCTACATAATTCATGCTTCTTTTTTAATCAAATTTATTAAAACAAAATGACTGCCATATCATGCTGAAACTCCAGTTCTCATCCAATCACCAAAGTTAAGCAACATCAAGCCTGGTCAGTACCTAGATAGGTGACCACTTGGGAATACCAGGTGTTGAAAGTTTGTATGTTCTGTTGTAACGAACAATGAGAAATTAGAGAACTGAGTTCCAATTCCTGTTGGGTTCATTATATTTACTTACTCACAAATAGTCTCCCCCCACTTATAGATTAATTAGTAAAACTTGTATCACTAAACCATTACTATTTAAAAAAATTGAAAAATTCTTACAATTTAAAAATATTTTCTGGCTTTAAATAACCCGAAAAGGGTTGATAATCCATAGAAAATGTGTCAATAATCAACTGATTAGCAAAAAAGGCATGTCTTTTAGATTTGTTTACATTCTCAGGAATATCAATGTATAGAAACAATAGCGGCCACAAAAAGGGGATCAGTTTACATATCGATTGTAATATAGAATTTATCACCCATTTTATATCCACATTATAATTTCATATCAAATTTTGATTAGTTATGAATCTGCTGCTTCTTCCTCTCAACTATGGGTTAATTAACAAGATTTGTATCATTAAACCATTATCGAAAAAAAAAAAAACATTACAATCTAAAAATATTTCCTGGCTTTAAATAACTTGAAAAAGATGGATAAGCTATAGAAAATGAATCAATTGACTGATGTCTATCGAAGGGGAGGAATCTATTAAAAAAATGTTACTGAAATATTTACAAACTAATTAAGTAATGTTTTCATAAACTAGATGACTCCCAAAATTAGACCAGTATTATCTGAGACAGGATCTATAAATTCAAAACTTTTCCACTGAAAATTCTCCTTCCCATAATTGTTACTCATAATTACATCTCAGACAAATACTGATGAAAGATATTTCTTCTTACTCTTGCCTTTTAAATAAACAGAAAGCTACACTTCTTAAAATTTTGAAAATTGAAAGTCTTCATCCATTATTTGATCCCCTAACCCTCAACCATTGATCAAAATTCCAAGATGACAAAGACTATCAGGAAAAACAAAAAAATTGATCCTAATTGCATAGTGTTTCAACCAATTGATTAGGTCCCCTTTTATTTTAACCCTCTACCCACATTTGATACTCTCCTACTCAAGTCCAACTGTGTGGCAGAGAGTCACTGCCTCACCCCACACAAAGTGTTGCTACTGCAGTTTCCAGAGCAAGATGGAATGCTAGCCCCATACCCAAACTGGTTTTTAATTCAGAGTTTCCCTTCTCTTTTATTGGTTGCCAAACAAGACTGAAGAGCACAGTCAGCTCTACTATTTAACCCATAGATGGAGAGAGAAAAGAAGGATTTAGTCACACAGAAGGAACTGGAGAGCTGAGTTTGGATCTCAGTCAATTCAAACTCAGTTCTATGATTTTTCTTCCAAGTCACTAACCATGACACGAGCTGCACATTCACCTTATCCGATATCCACCGCCATTTATCCAATATCCACCGCCATTTATTTCAGAGGCAAGAGCACTTTCATTGACAAATGACATTTGCCTTGATAAAGTCCATCAGAGGATGAAACAAAGAAAATTTTCCTTTTGTTTTTATTCATATTGTCTTTTTACATAGATTACTAGCAGTTTAACCCGATTTCACTCAGGTAGTTTAAGGAAAAATAAGAATAAAAAACATATGATGAATTTACATAGCAAATACTTACACAACGTCCACCCTTGTCACTTTTATAGATATAAATAATATAAAGTGGGGTGATCGATTCTATATTATAATCAATACATAAACTGATCCCTGACTTTGTGGGGTGATAATATATATTTTTCTACCTCTAATTTTGGCTTTCTGAAAAATCTCAAGGTGTCAGAGTTCTAAAATTTTGATCTACATCAGAGAGCAACTCCCATCGATCTAGACCGCAAAATGCAGACACTAAGTCAAATCTATCAAACAAACAAATACTTACACAACGTCCACCCTCATCACTTATTAATATAGATATTAGAATTTATACACAAGTACACACTAGGATATTTACCGCTACCTCTGAGACAATTGAAGAATTTTTTTCTTTTTTTTTTAATCATTTCATCTCAAGCAAGACAGGGACCACCACAAGTGCACAAGAGGTTACAATGACAGAAAAACTAGGCACAGGGGATATTGAGGAAAAGATAGAATATGAATGGGATCCAAGAAGATAAGAAAATGGCAATTGACGTTGCATTTAAATTTTTGGAAATTGCAGCTATCATGGAAGCAAATAAAGGGAGTTCCACAGGCAGGAAGTGTGAGAAAAGAAACTGTTAGAGTAGAAGTGACTGTTACATTCAACTATTTCAACAGTAAAAGGATGGAATCTAATGTCAACATAGTAGCATGCTTAAATTCATGTAGTCAGGGTACCAAGGAAAAAACTTGTCAGAGCAATTGTCATGAAAATATTTGTAGAAAAGATGGGGAAAATTTAGAAAAGTGGATCCAACAGCACATCAGATGCCAGGATTTATCAAATAAAGTGCTTGCAATGTAAATACACTTGCTTTGGAGAGATGTCTTGAAATCTAAATACCCATATCTAGGAATATAAAAAAAAAAAAAAAAGAGATTTATATTTGGGACAACCATTTAAACTCACTGGTAATACAGAAACAAAACTAGTCATAACAAATGCCACCCTAATAAAAAAAAAGAACATTTGGTTTGGTTTTGTTTTTTTGTTTTTATGGCATATCAATCTCAGCGGGTCATTTAATGCCAACTAAATATTTATTTATTTATTGATGGTAATACCTTTTTCTTTTTCAACAATTTATTGTTGTTTTTTTATATAAGTTTTTGTGTCTAGTAATACTTTTTTCTTTTCGAGTATCAAGTTTCATTCAGATTTGTTTTTAAGGGCAGGGTCCCCCAAGTCCTATTCTTGTTATTTAACCCATAACTGAAGGGAAGGGATGGATTAATACCTTTTCCAAGGGTACCAGTGCTTAAGTGAAGAGAGAACAATAAAAGAACAGGAATTAAGAAGACAAAGGATAACAATTGACATTGCATTTAAATTTTTGAAGATAAAATTTGAGTGGGAAGCAAGAAGCCGGAAGAGAGTTCCACAAGCAAGAGAAGAAACTGTTAGCATAGGACTTGCAGTTACATCAAACCATTTCAAATGGCAACTCATCACATAACTGATTTGTCAGTTCTATCTTGTATCCAAGAATTTTTTTTTGGCTGTTTTGTTTTAATGGCATATCAACCTCGGCGGGTCATTTATTGCCAACTAACTTTTATTTATTTATTGCTGGTAATACCTTTCTCTTTCAACAATTTATTGTTGTTTTTTTATATAAGCTTTGTGTCTAGTAATACTTTTTTCTTTTCGAGTATCAAGAGTCATTGGGATTTGTTTTTAAGGGCATGGTCTCCAAGTCCTATCCTTGTTATTTAACCCATAACTGAAGGGAAGGGATGGATTAATACCTTTTCCAAGGGTACCAGTGCTTAAGTGAATACAGAGTATTCAACTGGAATTCGAACTCGGCTCACCGATTTCTCTTTCCGAGCCGATATCCACTGCACTACAATGCACATCCATCACTAAACGCTTACAGCACCTGGTATTCCCAAGTGGTTACCCATCTAAGTACTGACCAGGCTCAACATTGCTTAACTTCGGTGATCAAGCGAGAACTGGTGTATTCAACGTGATAGGCCGTAAGCCTGGAATCAATTAGAAAATTGGATCCAACAGGACATCAGATGCCAGGATTTATCAAATAAACTGCTTGCAATGTAAATACACTTGCATTGGAGAGATGTCTCGAAATCTAAATACCTGTATCTATGAATACAAAAAAAAAGAGATCTATATTGGCACAACCATTTAAACTCACTGGTTATACAGAGATAAAATTAGTCATAACAAATGCCACCCTAATTAAAAAAGAACATAATTCTATACATAAGAAATAATTCCAGAAATGATTCTCTTACCATCTATAAACACACTATATTACATCATCAATCCTTATGAAAATCCATTCTTAAAAATATCTAATGAATATTTAATTAGCACAACTTGAGATGACAAAAAAGCCCCCCTAAATCAACAGGCAGACAACTTCCAAACATAATTAATGTCTACTAGAGACACACAATTATCATCATCCTTCAACCAAGCAATGGTTGGTTGGAAATTCATCGACAATCCCACTCCATATAACATGGTCAAGCATTGCTATACTCAGACGCTGGTGCTGTGAGTGGACATCATAGACTTCTTTCTATGACTAATACAGACATCATAAAATCACAGACATCATAGACTTCTTTCTATGACTAATACAGACATCATAAAATCACAGACATCATAGACTTCTTTCTATGACTAATACAGACATCATAAAATCACAGACATCATAGACTTCTTTCTATGACTAATACAGACATCATAAAATCACAGACATCATAGACTTCTTTCTATGACTAATACAGACATGAATCGTGGACCCTACATCCGGGAGTTTTTATTTACAACACACCATCTCAAGACTCTCTGCCAACAAAGGCTCAAGACTTCTTCCGACCATCAGCAGTTTCCAAAGGGTCCCGTTTACCCAATTTCACTTAGGTCAACTAGTTTCCAACTATTATATTCAGTCAGTCAGTTACTGTTGCTTCGACACTTTTCTTCATTTCTGACATTACACACATAAATACACAAATGCTGCTCGACAAGTCAAATTCACACAAAGTCTGCTTAACCAAAGACAATCAAACAACGCAAAAATAAAAAAAACAGACAATTTTTTCCATATCTCATTCTTTAATGAAGCTTTAATAGAAGTGAGACATGTTAGATTTATAAACATTTCTTATTTGTTCCTCTTCCTATCATACACGATGTGAGACAGTGTGGGTATTTTTGTTGGAAGCAAACTCAACAAATAGAGTTCAAATTCTGGCCAAGTTAGGCATTAATTCATCTCCCCACAGCTACAGGTTAAATAACAGCACAAACTGGGTTCCTTGCCATGCTGAGAGAAACAAAATACTGAATCCAAATCATGGCCCTCCACATCTTTCTATCCCTTGTAGCACTTGTGGCTAACATGTAAGTTGTAGTTATCAGCTTTAGCTGTAAATCAACCTAAGAGAAAGAAAACTGATCACAAACCAAGATAGACAAAACTTTTGTTATTTTAATCACTTTGCCCCAAGCAAGGCAATAAAGATACTAAGACACGAGTGGTTACTAAGTGTTATAGAACATGAGAAAAAAAAATTAAGAAGAGAGAACAATAAAAGAACAGGAATTAAGAAGACAAAGGATAACAATTGACATTGCATTTAAATTTTTGAAGATAAAATTTGAGTGGGAAGCAAGAAGCCGGAAGAGAGTTCCACAAGCAAGAGAAGAAACTGTTAGCATAGGACTTGCAGTTACATCAAACCATTTCAAATGGCAACTCATCACATAACTGATTTGTCAGTTCTATCTTGTATCCAAGAATTTTTTTTTTGGGCTGTTTTGTTTTAATGGCATATCAACCTCGGCGGGTCATTTATTGCCAACTAACTTTTATTTATTTATTGCTGGTAATACCTTTCTCTTTCAACAATTTATTGTTGTTTTTTTATATAAGCTTTGTGTCTAGTAATACTTTTTTCTTTTCGAGTATCAAGAGTCATTGGGATTTGTTTTTAAGGGCATGGTCTCCAAGTCCTATCCTTGTTATTTAACCCATAACTGAAGGGAAGGGATGGATTAATACCTTTTCCAAGGGTACCAGTGCTTAAGTGAATGCAGAGTATTCAACTGGAATTCGAACTCGGCTCACCGATTTCTCTTTCCGAGCCGATATCCACTGCACTACAACACACTTCTGTCAAGAAATACTTACAACACCTGGTATTCCCAAGCGGTCACCCATCTAAGTACTGACCAGGCTCAATGTTGCTTAACTTCAGTGATCGAGTGAGAACCGGTGTATTCAACGTGATATGGCCGTAAGCACACACATCCGTCACTAAACGCTTACAGCAGCTGGTATTCCCAAGCGGTCACCCATCTAAGTATAGACCAGGTTCAACGTTGCTTAACTTCAGTGATCGAGTGAGAACCGGTGTATTCAACATGATATGGCCGTAAGCACACACATCCGTCACTAAACGCTTACAGCAGCTGGTATTCCCAAGTGGTCACCCCTCTAAGTATGGACCAGGTTCAACGTTGCTTAACTTCAGTGATCGAGTGAGAACCGGTGTATTCAACGTGATAAGCCGTATCCAAGAATTTAATGTCTTCTTTAACACTCACAAGGCAGACAGAATGCCTGAGAAGTAAAGATGGATTTCCACTAAAAACAACATTTTAAGTAATGAATACAACAGTGCAAATTAATTGAATAGAATCTGGCTGCAATATTTCTTTTTTTCAAGAATAAAGTCAATGAGCGAAAATTAAAATTATTTATGACTTAACCAAATGTAGCAAAAAAGATTTTTTTTTGTTTGTGCGTGTGTCTGTTTATCTGCCTGTATGTCTGTATTTTTTCAGCCCTTTTATTTTAGTTTTTGCTTCGGGTTTGGCTCTAAATAGGTATTTTTATTTTTTTAATCATTTCACCCCGAGCAAGGCGGAAACGCCACTGATGTGCAGGGGGTAACATAAATGTAAAAAGATTAATTAGAAGAGTGAGGAGTACAAACTAGTTAGAAAGGAACAATAGAAAGCAGGTGCGATGACAGATACATAGGTGGAGAGAAAGGGAAGGTTATACAGGGGTGGGGAGAGAGCTAGGGTCCAGTGGTTAGTAAATGAGTATTTTTTTTTTTTTATTATAAGCGTTTCACCCTGAGCAAGGCATGTCACTGCCACTACTGCGCAGGGGGCTACGTAGAGTGGAGAAAGGCTGATTAAATATAGGAAATGTCAGAGGGTGGGTGATAGTCGGGTAAGGATACCGAGAATGAGGGTTGGGTAAATGAGAGTGTTCTGAGAATAGTTGGGAGTTAGTGTGATAGGAGGTGTCTATTGACCCTACATTTAAACACCTGGAGATTGTAACTGTCAGGAAAGCAGACTTGTGGAAGGGAGTTCCACAGGCAGGAAGCGCGAGGAAAAGAAGCTGTTGGAGTAGAATTTACGGTTACATCTTATTTGTTTAACTGTAAAAGGGTGGGACCTAGTTGCTAATCTAGTATCTCGTGTAAATTCCTGCTTAGGCGGCACCAGTGATCTAAGCTCATCGGAGCAGAAGCCATGAAAGTACTTGTAGAAGAGGCACTGGGAAGCCACATCACGCCGGTGAGAGAGCGGCTGCAGCCGGTCTGCCAAGTCAGTATCAACCACGTTACAGATCCTCCTTTGTATTTTGTCAAGAAGCCCAAGGAGAGCAGCAGGGGCACCCGACCAGATATGGCAGCAATATTCAATACACAGGCGGATGGTAGATTTGTATATGTGCAGAATAGATTGATCAAAAGACAATATGAATAAAAACAAAAAAGGTAGACTTATCTAACTGACAGGTTTCATCCTCTGGTGGACTTTATCAATGCAAATGTTAGGATTTTATTTTGCAACAAATATTTACAAATAGAATTAAAAATGTTTTCAGTTTTTCAGAAAGTTTTACATTGGGATGCAGTGGATATCAACTCGGAACGACAAATTGGGGAAGTTGAATTCCTTGCATTCACTTACACACACATACCTTTGGGAAAGGTATTAATCCGTCTCTTCCTTCCATTTATGGTTTAAATAATAGGACGGATTGGGTTTTATAGCCTTGGCTGGCAACCAGTCTACCAAAGAAAGGAATGGCAATCTACTGCGGGATAATCCTCTGCCCAGTCAGTCATGTCTCTTTTGAGACATGATCGCCCAAAGCGTGTATCACATATGGCACTTAACTTACTGACTGATAAATGTAAGAACGCCAATTAATATATATCAGCCTAACTGATAGTCAAGGTAAATTATGTTGGCATGCTATGATTTAATTTAATGTCTAATAGATAAAACTGAGTGAATGTTGCTGAATTTTTTTTTTTAATTCTGAAAAACTAATTACATTTTTATTTCTGTTTATAAATACTTGTTGCATAATAAACTACTTTCATTTGCCTTGATAAAGTCCATCAGTGGATGATATGTGTGTCAGCTAACAAAAGTCTGCTACATATAGATATATAAGAAATAAATAAAACTGGCTGGAGACGGAGTGTCTCCTAGAAGTTAAGTCTAACGATTTTTAAACTATTGTCGTAAGAAATGAACTTCAAACCTTATTTAAAATAATTTTAAAGTATACAATATTTATGGATAAAAGTGCTCAAAACCCAGGACAGAGTGTGTGTAAACACAAGAGCGGAGACTGAGGTCAGCACTGAGTGACAACAGTTTGTTTCATGCTTATACTTTTAAGATTGCATTTAAACATGAAACAAACTGCTGTCATTCATTATTTCATAAAATAACGTGTCTGCCTTAATTTTTCTTACATTTGCTCTATATGTATTTATATACATATATATTTAGAGCACTCTTAGAGAGTTATCCTACTACTGTATGTACAGGATACTCCTTTGGATTCTTCTATACCCACACTGCATGCTGAGATATCTAAACTTATTTATAAATGGAACTTTGTCTCTGTGTGTGTGTGTGTGTGTGTGTGTGTGCGTATCCGTTACCTATAAACTCTGAAACGGCTGAACCGATTTTCTTGAAAATTTACACAGTTGTACTCTAAGCATCTGCGCGTGTTCATAGCTAGGTTTTGTGTTGAGGTACCCCCGATAAATATCGATAATTGATAATCAAAAAAATCAGGTTGCTCAGGTGTAATGAAAGCTTTAAACTAATCCATGGTCCTGGAGCTCAGACTCTTTGGACGTTGGCACAAAAGACTAAAAAGCAATAGTTGTTTCCAGTTAAAGCGAAACTGTAGACTGAAAGAAAAATGAATGGATGTAAGTCAAATTTTGATTTCCTGGTATCGATATCAAATAAGTATTTTTCGTTGTAAACTGAATTTTGAAGGCTAAATAAGTCCTCCGAGTAAATAGTATCATGGCTGAGACTAAGAACTACAATTATGCCTACGTAGAGCCAAACCTGAAGCAAAAACTAAAATAAAATGGCTGAAAAAAAAAAAAAAAAAAACAGGCATACAGACAGATAAACAGACACACACACACAAACATCTTGCCATATATATGTATATAATCGATTTTCTGCACTATTGCAAGAATTACAACCTTGAAACTTCTGAATATCGTTTCTTAGGTCTTTGCCTATAAGTGTATCAAATTTGATTAAAATCGGACCACTCCTTCTATAACCCGATTTTTTCGATTATCAATTTTCAATATTTACCAGGTTTACCTCGACACAAAACCTAGCTAAGAACAACTCGCAGACACTTATAGTACAACTGTATACATTTTCAAGAAAATCAGTTCAGCCATTTTGGGGTCTATAGGTAATGGACACACACACACACAAAGTTCCATGTATAAATAAGTTTAAATATAAATACATATAGAGCAAATATAAGAAAAATTAAGGCAGACACGTTATTTCATGGTAAATCAAAAGTACAGGCCTGTTTCAGGCGAACCATCATCAGCTTCCGTCTTTATTGTACAAAGGATTTTACACGAATGAGATTCACAAAGACCTAAAAAAAAAAATAAAAATAACAGTTGCTCCCTTAAAAGAGAAAATTTAAGAAAAAATACACAAGTTCGGCAAACACACACACATATTCATACATAAGCATATATATATGCAACATATAATCAGAGGACAAGCATAGCAGTGGATGTCAACAAAAGTTCGAAGATACATTCAGTCTGACAGTTGGATTTCAGACCCTTAGATTTGAAACATAAAGAAAGTGGGTTAAATGAGAGAGAGAGAGAGCTGGTTTGCCTGAAATAGACCTATACTTCCGATTTACCATGAAATAACATGTCTGCCTTAATTTTTCTTATTTTTATATATATGTAATGCATGTTACATTAAATAATATAGACAAGTTTGTCTATTTATTTTATGTAATTTTTTTTCATATTCTCTGATAAGCTTAATAGCATTATCATTAAATAAAGAAAGAAAATTACAATATTATACATAATCTTTTTTTAATAATCCATTCTAAGCTTCCAGCTTACATAAGCCATTTTCAAAGATGTCAAATTACATTATAAACACGGACAAATGATAATGACAAACTGTTTTTGTTTACATGGAAGATTTCCAAGCAACAACAAACTTGTGCATTTAAGACGCTAGAAGCGAATGTCATAACAGCTCGTGACATCACACATGACCAAGCGAGAGTGAAAACAAGAAATATTAAGTATGGGAAGCCACTGGAATAAACCAATGGTTTCTGTTATTAATTATAGGCATTTAAGGATATTGTGGAGATTTCATAGTTTATCTTGTTCAAGCTAGGTTTCAACTGTTTTATGTATATAGCTTCGAGAATTTGTAGTTTTTGTTTATTGTTTTCATGTTTAAGTATAGTTGTGTTTTTAACTAGGATTTTCCGGAATTGTGATTGTGGCCAGGCATGTTGTTTTAAATGTCTAGAAATGTTAGAATTATCATTCAAGTGTAGTGTCAAGCATCATGAAACCAAGTTTGTGGTGTGACAATATTAGTTAATCCTTTGGAGTTTGCTGTTGCTTGGAAATCTTCCATGTAAACAAAAACAGTTTGTCATTATATATTATAAACACAGACAAACAATAATGTAATTTGACATCTTTGAAAATGGCTTATGTAAGTTGAAAGCTTAGAATGGATTATTAAAAAAAAATTATATATCAATATTGTAATTTTCTTTCTTCATTTAATGATTATGCTATTAAGCTTATCAGAGAATATGACAAAAATTTACATAAAATAGACAAAACTTGTTTATATTATTTAATGAAACATGCATTAATGAAAAAATGCTGCCTAAATACACACACTAAATATATATATATATATATATTGTCCTGACTGCTGTCCTCATCTTTATTAGCATATTCTCGACACTGACTGTTGTATACTCTGATCTTCATCAGATGATATTTGATGAGTGTACAATAGTTGAAAGGTCATGAATATAGCAGTAAAGATGAGGACAAGAGTCTGAACAATATAAATAGTTGAAATACCATATCTCAGAAATATCAACATCATTAAACAATTGCTACACACAGAGTTTAAAAAAAGAAATGTCTTGTTTGCATACAAAATAAAAAAAAATTCTCATAAAGATTTTATAAGTCACTTTTAAGGAAATGTATGTATGTATGTATGTGTGTGTGTGTGTGTGTATATATATATATATATATATATATATATATATATATATATACTTGGATCAATAAAACATATGGACAATTTTTATATAATTTATGTAATAAAAAGAAAAAATTATAAGATAGCATTAAAAATTATATAAAAAAACTTAACCACAGCACCTTGTCTGTTAATTTTAATGAAACATGCATCAAAGAGGAATTGCTGCCTAAATCCACACACACACACACACATTTTAAATAAGGTGTATTTCAGCAACAATAATTCTCTCAAAAATATTTTAAGTAATACTGGCAAGTTCTGTCTGTTTTATTAAATCTTTCGAATGTCCAAATAAGTTCTTTTCTTTAGAGGTGAAAACAGCAAAACAAACCTTGAAAATGAATAGAGCAACATTCGAAACTACTTATTGGTTAAAAAATATAAAAGATAAATTAATATTAGTCTTTCAAATTTATCAATAAAATAAAACAACTTATTCAGAAATAAAAATTTAAAAAAAAAAGATAGAATTTATCTGTCGCTCTCACACCCTGATTGAGCACTCTGGAAGAATGATAGATTTTGAAAAAACAGTAGCTACTCTAGCATCTAAGTATCACTCATTCAGTAATGAATTAGAGTGCTCTGGCCACTGGCATATGATGCATCATACCCTAAAAGTCTGTGTCCTTCTACCGGCCACCCATAGCTCAGAGGTAGAATCGCCGACTGACGCCACTTCGGTCAGGTTTCAATCCCGAGTTCAAAGCAATCAGAGTTTAACTGTACTGATGAGCTGTGATACAGTGAAACAGATCTGTCTGTGGATAGATAGATATATATCTATCTCATAATAGGTCAGATTTAACTTAAATTAGAACAGTAAACAGTTGTATTAGAAAATGCTCAATATATGTTTGAAGGGAAATGAAGATTCAACATGTAGTTTTTTTTAGATATTTAGGTAGGGAAGACCAGTTGGTGGTTACACAATCATGTGTTCGAAAAAAAATCAAATCCATGGTCACTAAACCAGCTGATCTTCTCTAACTATATATATATATATTCTAAAGTAATATATTTATTTATCAATCTGTTAGCTTGATATATATGTATTGTGGAGCAGTGGATATTGACTCAGAACGAGAAATTGGAGAGTCCAGTTTGAATTCTAGTTGCTCAAAATTTGAGAAGTTGGGCTGAGAACTTTTCAGAATACCATAAATTTTTTTGTCATCTTTTAAAAATCTGTCTTAAATTATGCGACAACACGGTTCTTACAAAGTAGATAAAACAAGTTTTCAAATATGAATGCTACGATCAAAGTAGCTTAGAATGAGCATAAAAACCCAGTGTGAGCGACAAAGTGAACCTCGCTGCCGAGCTTGAAAAGGACCTCTAATCCATAGTGGACTGAGGTAGGAAATGGCTCGTAAATTTCAATGCTTCCAAAACAAAGCTTCTATCAATTAACCATGAGTAAAACACTACGCCTCCTTGGCCTTACACTCTCGGTGGACCTCAAATGGAATGAATATATCAAATCCATTGCTAAATCCGCTGCTATGAAAGTCAGTTCTCTGTGCAGGGCCCAGAAGTTTTTCCCGTCTGAATTTATCCTGCACATATATAAATCTACCATCCGCCCGTGTATTGAATACTGCTGCCACATCTGGTCAAGTGCCCCTGATATTCTCCTCGGGCTTCTTGACAAAATACAACGGAGAATCTGTAATGTGATCGATACTGACTTGGCAGACTGGCTGCAACCACTCTCTCACCGGCATGACGTGGCTTCCCTGTGCCTCTTCTATAAATACTTTCATGGCTTCTGCTCCGATGAACTTAGATCACTGGTGCTGCCTAGATATGAATTTACAATACATGAGACACTAGATTAGCAACTAGGTCCCACCCTTTTACAGTGAAACATATAAGATGTAACCATAATTTCTACTGCAACAGCTTCTTTTCTTGCACTTCCCGCCTGTGGAATTCCCTTCCACATGCCTGCTTCCACGACAGCTACAATCTCCAGGAGTTTAAATGTAAGGTAAATTAGACACCTCCTATCACACTAACTTGCATCTATTCTCTCAAACACTCTCACCATCTACCCAACCCTCATTCTCGGTATCCTTACCTGTCTATCACCCTCCTTCTGACATTTCCTGTATTTAACCATCCTTTCTCATCACTTTCCCCCCTATGTAACCCCCTGCGCAATAGTGGCAGTGGAATGCCTTGCTCGGGGTGAAACGATTAAAAAAAAAAAAAAAAAAAATTTGTATTTCTTTACACTGTTCGGACTGTTGTCCTTATCTTAATTGCCATGTTTACAATGTTTCGGTTATTGCACGCTCTGGCCTTCTTCAGGTGTTAGGAATTTTGAGCTGAACAGTTTATTTCAATCACTGGGGTATATCATTTTCATTCCATGTGTGATGCCACTTCTGGATATTATCTCCAGTTAACTCAACTCTAAGTTATTTGTTCACCACTGCTGTAGCCAGGTATTGAACTCACAACTCTTTGGGTCAAGTCACTGGAACCAACCAATGCCTATATCTACTGAGCCATGTGTTTCTAGCACCTAAAGAAGGTCGGCGCATAAAACAGACAAAACACCGTGAACATGGTAATAAAGACGAGGACAATACGCCAAAAAATGTAAACAATTGGAATGAGAAGTTGAAGAATAGAGTTTGAATTCCGGTTGAGATTTTTTTTCACATTCATCTATGTGCAAAGGTATGAATCCGTTTCTCTTCCCCAGCTATGTGTTAAACAATACGGCTCGTATCTGGAAAAATCGTTATCTCTAAATGCGATACCCACTAATAAAATATTTTTTTGAAATTATTCATACAATCCAAAATATGTTTCCGGTTTGAATATCAAATACCCTCACCTCAAAGAAAGAAGAAAGAAAAAAAACAAAAAACAATCCAGTCACTTTCTCACTCACAAGATAGCTTCCCTCTGTCTTTTCTACTAATAATTTTCATGGCAACTGCTTTGACAAGCTTTTTTTCCTGATGCCCCAACCACATGCATTTAAGTGTGCTACTAGATTGGAATTTAGGTCCCACTCTTTCACCATTGAAATAATTAAATCTAACTGACTCTTCTACTCTAATAGAAACTTTCTTTTCTCTCACTTCCCACTTTTTACCGTTTATTTTTTTCTTTATTTTTAAATTTAAAAAAAAATGGATCTAGTGGAACCCATAACAATTCGTTTTTGATATCACAGTCTCTGAAGACCATCATTCTTCCCTGCTTGAGTGTCAGACGCAGACATTGACTGTAAAGGTCTGTCACAATATAGCTGAGGATGTAGTAGTGCCATCTTGTCATTTGTACTGTCTCCTGTTCTCTTGGCCTCTCTAACAATTAGATACAGAAAACAAATTTCTTAGAAAACCCATTTCAAAGTCCATCCAGGTGTTCCATTCACTTTGGGAATAGTAGGTATCTATCTTATCTTGTCTAAGCTATGAATTGAATAAGACAGATTGGACGATTTAGCCTTGGTTGGAAACCAGTCTAAGAAAGGGAAAACTGAATTCATTTCAAACCAATATTAATACCATTTTTTATAGAAAGACATGAATTCATTTCTTCTCCATCTAAATTAAACAACATGGTAGTCTGGGCTCTCTAACCTTGATTGGCAAACAGTCTACGAGAAGAGCAAGCCTGAATTAAATTTAAAAACCTTAGAGATGGTAACGAAAAACTATTTTTATTGTCAAAAACAATCGTGAAAGTGTAATGTAGGTAAAAGGAAGATGCGGAAAGTCATGATCGCCTACGTACATGGTATATGTTTTTAGGATAAAAAAAATTTTATCCATCGCAAATGACGCAATTTTTTTTTTAAGTGAGCTTAAAAAAATTTAGCATTTTTTAAATCCAACGCTTTTTTTTTTCTTACTCTCTTTAAAGAAGAATGACTGGAAAAATAAGTGTTCGTTTTTAGAAGGTTCGTGACTTTTCTAAACACTATTTAGTAGATAGTTGCAAAAAAAAGGAAACAAGTGCCATCATTTTTTTATATTTTACTTACAACAAATCGGCTACCCGTTAACAATAGAACCCCTACCTTAATAAACAAGTACTTGATGCCACAAAAAAATATGAACACTCCCCACCTGTAATTCCATGAAAAATCATATAAATGCGGATGTGAATGCCATCAAATTTCTTTTAGAACGGCATTGGTAAACGAGTTCTGTGAAAAACGAAATAGCAGTTCTCTTCTAGTCTTTAAAAATGGAATATCTCGCAGGCACTCTCAATTTTGAAAATTAAAATTTAAGGCATCAAGGAAGTCTTTTTGTAGTCTAAATTACATTTTTAGTTTTCAATTTCAATAACAACTGGTTGGATGAAAAAGGAATTCTGAAAGCAAGACGTCAAAACGAATCTTTTCATTGTTTCCTATCAGTATATAATTCTTTAGTTTCAGACAACGGTAACTGGAGTAGTAATAAAAAATAAGCATTTATTGTTAAATAACGTTATACACTGTAATGTACTCTAAAACACGATATCAATTATTATTTATTATGAGTGAAAAATAAATAAATACACATTAGGGTTTCTTATAAACATCTTATTGTTCATTTCTTGTAAAAATTCAACGTTTCACTCCTTCCTCCTCTTTTTTTTATGCAAGGATTTTCCCACGTTTGACAAAGTAACATGTGAAATAAACTAAGAATTTCCTTTCTTTTCTTTCTTTTTCAAAGGATTTACTTTTATTTATTTAAACAACATTTACTAAATAAATTTTCTTTTTTAATATATCGGATGTGGAATAGCTGGTTGATTCTTTTATCAATAATCGATGTATCAGAAATCATGCCACATTGATTACTGACAGATGTTTGACACAAGAGATGAGTGTTGGGCCGAAAATCAATTCAACACCCGATTCCCACAGCACATTTCTTGCTTAAATTCATAGCAAACACATTGAATAAATGCGTGTAAAATACCCCAAGTCAGTGTAAAAGGGAATAATAAAATTAAATGTTAAATTAAATAGCTTTTTTTTTAGTTTTTTTAAAATAAGCGAGCAGTAAAAGCATCAAGCAAGTCTAAAATCTTTCTTTAAGGAAGTGATACAGACACCAGCAAACAAAAAATGCTTCTTTTTTTTTGTACTATTCATTACACAATACTCTTAAAAATTAATATATTTATAAAAAGCAACTGTTAAAAATATTATAATAAATGCAATGCAAAGTTTAAATTATATTTTAAAAAGGAAAACATTTTTTTTAAAAATTAATGAATAATAAAAAAAGTCTAAAATTTTGCAATCTGCCTTCCAAAATTATCTTTAGACAAAAAAAAAAAATGATGTAATAATTTGCATAGCAAACTGTTTTTAAAGGCACCATCAAGAAATGTTAAAGACTAATAATTTTTTTTATTTACTTAAAAGAAAAAAATTAAAAAATATATATAATCAATCAGAATCGAAAGTAGATATATTTTTTATTAAGAAAATAAAAATTAAAAACCTCTTCTTGCATCAATACGAGTCATTTTTGGTAAATCATAAATCCAAAATAAATTCTTTCAAAATTGCCATTCATTTAAAAAAAATATTTGGCATAATATTTCGTTAAGCACTGACATCTTTTTTTTTTTTACACTCATCATCAATGTGATAAATTAAATAAAATAATTAGATAAAAAAATCATCTACCTTTTTAGTTTTTTTTGTTTATTTAAACAAGAATGCAAAAAAGGTAATAATTAATCATTGTTACTGTTCGAAAAATGAGCAATAAAAGGGGGTTTTTTTTTGTTTAAAAATTTTAAACATTTATTTTAAATTAAAATAAATGCATTTTTTGTGCAGCAGGTTTCCAAACGATTAGAAAAAAAATGATGCAGTTTCTAAAATTTCCAACAGTTCTGGTATTTTCTCAATTAAAAAGTAAATATGACAAAAAAAATTTACTATTAATAAAAAATACGATTTATTTATAAGAATCAAGAATTCTAAATAATGTTAACAACAAAAAAAGTCAACATGAGATGAAAAAGAAAAAGTTTGCAAATGCCAATTATAAATTTAGATAAATTTAAAAATAAAATTTTACTCAAACGACAATTTTCACTTTGTTTTCTCACGAGACTTTTTAATTTCAAATTTTAAAAAATGCAGTTCATGTTTTTTTGAAAGATTAATCTATTTTCATTAAAAATGTATTTATAAATTAAGTTTATTTTTTTTTTAAGTATAAAATTTAAAAGTTAAATGGTCATTCATTTAAATAATTTTAAAATGAATGAAAGAAATGATAGAAATTAAAAATAAAATGTGAAACATTTTCGCGGGTGATTCAAGTTTTACTGTGTAAAAAAAGTGAATGTTAATTATTTTCAAAATATAATTTATACTTCTAAATAATAAATTTCATAATTAATTAATTTAATTATTTGTACTCATTAAGATGTAAGCCGGTGTTTTTTTGGGAGATATTTTTTTCGTTAATTTTAAAACCAATTTTGATACAGAAAAAGTAATTTTTTACATTATTTATTACCAATAAGGCCTTATTTAAAAAATGATTTTCTGAAAAGCATCCTAAAACCACATTCAATATTTACCGTTCCTCAGAACATGATTTTCGGCATTTTCCCCTCTTGACACATGTCCGTTTTAAATTTACAACGAAAAGCTGGACGAATTCAAATTTTTAAAATTAAAAGCAACCCACCTTGCCCCCCCCCCCTCACGAAAAAGCACAACGGATTTTTATTAAATTTCAGTTGTTATTCATAAAGACAATAAATAAAATACTCAAAATAATGACAAACTCATAAAAATAAGCATGATACAGAGCGATAGCGAAAAGTACACACACAAGAAAATAGCATGCTGATGTATACGAAACGGACTGAAAGTGGGGGAACGATTTATAACATGTTAAGTATTACAAACTGATCACCCAGTTGCTAGCAGTCTGTCACAAAAGCTGCAGTCAGTGGAAAAGACCAGACACCTTGACGCGACATGTCTTAACTATCACCGTTAAGAACACGAAATGTTTTAAAAAACCTGTCCATTTTTTTTTTTTTAGTTTCATTGATCTCCAAGAAGATCACTACAAAGATATTCTGACTTACCAACGATGAGAAATATGGAAATCCGAGCGAGGTAGCATATAGATCGCAAATGATAATAATTTTTATTCGACTTTCCCGCTGTGAAAGTGGGTCATCTGTTACACGCATGTGCAGTGTAGATTAATTGACATTGAGTTCTCTCTTTTTCATTTCATTTCTTCCTTTTTTCCCCTTCTGCTTTTACTACTGTCTTTCTTCACTTCTTCTTTTGTTAACCAACTTCTTCGTTTTAAACTTCGCCACAGCATTGCATCTCTCCTGACTGGATTTTTACCGAATACACAGCTTCCCCCAAAAAGTCAAAACTCATAACTCATCATATCCAACCGCCCTCTATGATAGAGTGGGTAAAAGATAGAGGCTCTGTCTTTTACCCACTTTTTTTTTATTACTTAATTCTAAAAGGAAATGTATTTTTTCATGTGAAATCAAATGTACATCTGTAACTTAGTTTTCTTAAAGGTACCAACAAAAAACGACCCATCTGATAAAAAAAAACCCGTGAAATAAACACTAGTGTAAGAGAGTTTATATTCAAGTTACTTGATAAAAGTTAAAATTTAAAACCTTTTTAAACAGAAATTAAATGAGTCATTTTTTTAAGATTTTAAAACTGGAAAAATAAGTTATAAATTTTTAAATATTTTTTTAAATACTTAAATCAAGTTCAAATACATTTATTTTTATTTGTATTTAATATCAAATTTGAGAATATATTTCTCAAGAGAATGGGTTTGTTAGAAAACATGTAAGTCTTAAAAAACTCATTTATTGTCGTAAAAAATGTATTTTTCATTGTTAACTTATTTTCCTCTTCCTTTCATTCTTGACTTGGGGTTTGCCGGCCTGGGATGAATGAGTTTTTTCTCTTGATGACGCTATGCGGCTATATAATTTAAGTAGGTGGTATATAATAATAAAACTCCTACATTTAACACTTTTCTCCTCTGTGAACTTTCAAATTAATAGTTTAAGTTTCTTGAAGCTAAAAACATCTCGCTGATTATTCGAACGTCACTTTTATGTCTTTTTTTACACTGTCAATTTACGTCCACTGAACCATAACTAAAAAAAGTTGTAATTTAAACTCCGTATTTTTATTTATTTTTTTTATTTATTGTTGCTTTTCTGTTTTTTGTTTTTTAGTTCGCTTTACAAATATAGTTTATGAATTTTTAATTTATAAATAAAATAAATATTTTATTTATTTATTTTGTATTTGTTCAGGGCCGGATTTAGATGAAGAGAAGCCCGAAGCTATTCCACTTGTAAGCCCCCACCCCCCTAAATCCACACTTCTCATGAGTAGACGAAAATGGAAGATTGTTAAATTAAAAAACAGTTTGAGTAAAAGCCGAGGATGATGATGGCTGTTTAAAATGACTGAAGGGTTGTTTAAAGTTTAGAGTACATTGCGTTATAACAGCATGTATTTAAAAAAAAACAAAAAAACCTGACAGTGTCAAACAAAAAAATATAAACCTTGGCTGGAGGCCACCTAGATTTTAGAGCCCTAGGCTTCCTTCAATCTGCTCAGCCTATAGGTAAATCCGGCACAATTACTGTCTAATTTTGACTATTAAACTTAAAATAAACTATCCCAAATTAAATACTACCTGTAACGCTTACTACTGGAATAGTATTTAATTTGAGACAATTTTAAATTTCTTAAATACTAAACCAGTATTTAGATTTCAGTAAATACTATAGCGGGTTATCCATTCTTTTCGAGTTTATAGTACAGAGTCCGTCCTAGTGAAGGGTAGTTGTGTGTTGTTGAAGATTGACGGAATTTGGCCTTGTTGTAGATAGCTCACGATAAGTCATAAAATATATAAATTATAAGTCAAGAAAAGCAAATTGAGTTGAAAAATAACATTTTATAGATACACATATCAATTAAGGTTTTTTACAATTAAAGTAATACTTGAAGTATAGGTCCAACAAACGTTAAAATGTTCATGGCAATAAAATGCTGAAAAGAGAATTGATGCTTAGGAATGTGGGAACTTTGTAAGTAAGGAATGTCTTTGATGTATTCGCTCCTTAGGTCAGTAAGTAGTTTTGAGACAGTGAAAGATAAGAGGAGAGGGAAGGGAGGCTAGGATAGTAAGCCACTTGACTTAGGTCAAGGGGATACTGATTACACTCCTCTCTCTCTCAAGTCAGTCCGTGTGTGTCAGCCTGCGTCTGTCTGGCGATGCTTTCTGTATCAGCTTTTTATTTCAACTTTTTGGATCACAGCAGATCATTTGGGAATTCATATCCATATTTGATTCTGGGCTCCCCATTGGCCGATAAATAAAATTCGCGTAGGCTCATGAACTGGAAATTTAGTATTTAATTCATTTTTACTTTTCAACCGAAACATCTGCGCAAACCCGGATGCGCACCAACGACTTTTGGTCGTTTGCTTTTTGGTTGTGAGGGTGCAAACATCTGGTCCATCGCTTTTGCTCGGTCGATATCACCACAACTATACCAGGAATAAACTTTAATGGTATAGTTAATAATAGAATTTAATTTAGGACAATTTCCTTTAAATTTCTTAAATATTAAACCAGTATTTAAATTTCATTAAATATTATATCAGTAGCAAACTTTAATGGTATCATTAATAATAAAATTTAATTTGGGAAGCAAGCAAAAGAATTTCTGCTTTTGGTGGCTTTCTCTCTGTGACCTGCCACTTATTCTGTCTCTATTTTTCATGCAATCAGTTTGAGGGGAATGATGAAACAGGGAAAGCTAACTCTGTAGCCTTTTCTAAAGCAAGCAAAATAATTTCTGCTTTTCAGAACCTGTCTCTCTTTCAACCACTAACTATTATGTTCTGTCTCAAATGCTCCCTACTAAAAAGTCTAGTAAATTGATTGCTTTTACTTGTGTCCTTCCTCACTAAACAACAAGCGTTTCCTTATTACACTTTCTAAATAATAGCACTTGTTCCAATCATCCTAAGAATTGGAGAAATGGAAAATATAAAAAAATACAAGGACAAAGATGAAATTGAAAATAATCAATAATTCAATTTATGTTATACAAAATTATTTATCCTGGAAATAAAAAGTAACACATGCACTACATGTTTTGTATACATGGACCCTTTGACCCTGATATATATATATATATATATATATATATATATACACCCTTTGTACAAATTAATTGAAACAAAATGAATAATGTCTTCCTAGGATCTTTCACACTATTCCTGATCACGTATATGTCGTCTCTTGGCCTTTATTTTTTTCTTCCTTTTGCACTTTCCTTTATGCTTTGGACTGAGATAGATCGATAGATAGATTCTTTTGCAAATTAGTTCAAATAAAGCAAATAATGTCTTCCTAGGATCTTTCACACTTTCCCTGATCATGTCTACACTGTCTCTTGGCATTGTTTTTCTCTTCTGACTGAATTTTTCTTTACTTTTAAACCGAGACAGATAGACAAACAGACGTAGATAGATAAATCCTTGTGCAAATTAATTGAAACAAAACGAATAATGTCTTCCTAGGATCTTTCACACTTTCCCCTGATCATATATATGTCATCTCTTGGTGTTATTGTTCTCTACCAACTTCATTTCCTTTACGTTTTGAATTGATGGATAGTTTGTTTCTTCGCCATAATGACATGACTGACAGTTGAAAGGCTGACACCAGCTATATCTGCAATCTCTCTGTAAGGCTTGACATTGTGCCTCTGGCAGGAATTGAACCTGTATCTCCTTTCCATCAGGGAAACAGTTTCTGTAGCCATGATGTGATTTTACCAAGAGACTGCATTCATAGAGCAAGGTTTGAATTACCTATTTAGGAAAGGTACAGTTTTCGTTAGGACTTCTAGGAATTTATATTTTTATAATTTAGATGTTTTTGCAAATAAAAATAAAAATATGCTTTCCTCTTTAACTTAAGAAATGAGCTGAACGCGTGAAAGTTTTCAATATTTTTGTATGACCTTTTAATATGCTTTTTGATCTACTGTAGATGCATTAATAAAAAAATGCAGTAATTTATTTTCTGGCCCTCATAAATCATAAAGTATAATGAGAAATGTATACTTTCGATTTTGGTGCATAATTATGAAAGAGTCATTAATTTATCAAGGTGGTCCAAACAATTTGTACACCAGTGTATAATGGCTGCTACAATGGATACAGTCGCTTTATCACTGACGCAGTGTGGCTTCCCTGTGTCTCTTCTACAAATACTTTCACGGCTTCTGCTCCAATAAACTTAGCTCACTGGTGCCCCCTGTATATGAATTGCCTCGAGCCACAAGATTAGCAACTAGGTCCCACCCTTTTACTGTGAAACCAATAAATTGTAAACGCAAATTCTACTTCAGCAGCTTCTTTTCTCACACTTCCCGCCTGTGGAATTCCCTTCCGTTTACTTGCTTCCCCGACAGCTACAATCTCCACGAATTTAAATGTAAAGTCAATAGTCATCTCCTGTCTCACTAACCGGCATCCTCTTTCTCATGCTCCTTTCTCCATCCACTCCACTCTCATCAGTATTCTCATCCTTCTCTTACCCACTTCCTGACACCCCCTATAACCTGTCACTCTTTCTCATAACTTTCCTTCTATGTAACACCCTGTAAAACAGAGGAAGTAAAATGCCTTGCTTGGGGCGATACGATTATAAAAAGATAGATAAAAAGATAGATAGATACATAGATAGCCCGACAACTACAATCTCCAAGAGTTTAAATGTAAAGTCAATAGTCATCTCCTGTCTCACTAACTGGCATCCCCTCTCTCATGCTCCTTTCTCCGTCCACTCCACTCTCATCAGTATTCTCTTCCTTCTCATATCCTCTTCCTGACAGCCCCTGTAACCTGTCACTCTTTCTCATAACATTCCTCCTATGTAACTCCCTGCACAACAGTGACAGTAAAATGCCTTGCTTGGGGTCACATGATTATAAACAAAAGAAAATAATAATAATAACCCTCTTTTTTTAACAATTCTTTTTTATTAGTTTTTTTATTAGTTTCTGTCCCATAATAATTGGTATGTTTTGCGTATGAAATATTGCATGCGAATGTATCAACTATTATAGGACAGACAGATTAAGTCATTCCACTTCTGTCCCATAAGTATTGATACACTTTATATATCAAATTGTGCATAGAAATGTATCAACTCTTGTGGAACAACATTAAGTAGTTTCTGACATTTCCAACTAACACAAAACAACTCCTCCTTTTTCATGAGCTCCCCCCCCCCCTGGTTGACACTTGATAACCTCCCTCTTCTACTAAAAGCTCCACCACCCCCACCCACCCGCCCGCAAACAACTTGCTGGAGCTGAAATCTAATATCAAACATTTCGTAACTTGCAACATGATGCGATCACAGACATTCTTCTCAGATTTAATTATGAAATCCAAGTCAAATTATAAAGCTATTAATATTTTAGTTCTAATTACAGCGGAAACCACTTATTGTGATCACTTTGGGGTGAACAGTCTCTTCTTGATAACAATAGCCAAACCAGCTGATAACATTAAGCAAAGGAGATGCATGTTGAAACAAATGACATTCATTTTAAAAAATTAATTCTGAGAAACAGTTTAACTTACAATAATGGTATACAGGATGCAGTTGTCACCTGCATGTTGTTTGTTTCTGATTTTGATTGCACAGTATAGTAGGGTCAGTTGGGCACAGCCAGTGAGGAAAAAATGTACCATGACACAATTCACTCCACCATAAATTTGGAAATTAAATGCTGTACTGCTTAGCATTTGCACCTGAAACTCTATTATTAACATTTCAGAGTGTTTAGGTGTCAATTTGAGGACAGTGCAGAAGATTCAGAAAGAGTTGGATGAGTCTTATGGTGATTAAGAAGGTGTTTGGAACAATCACTCATGATGGCAGTGTTATACCTCCATTCATCTTCTCACAGGTTCTCTGACTCAACGTAGAAGTCAATGTCAAGTGCATTGAGGAGGTAGTGCTGTGTTGGGTCAAGAGGGTGGCTGCTGGAAGACCCGATATCTTGAAACAGGACTCTACACCATACCAAACAATCAGAGGTACCATGTCTTGGGTGTGAGATTATTTCTGTAACCACATTATTCCTTACATCTGGCTGCCTAACTCCCTATACCGCAACACCCTAGTTTATTATGTGTGGTGCACAAATGAGCTAGAGACCAACAAACCTCCTTGTCAAACCAAAGATGGACTGAACTGACGGCAACATTCACCAACTTAAACAAGGAGACTATCCAGAAAAGCAGCCGGTGATGGCAATTTCATTGAATAAATTTACTCTTTAGTATTTCAGGATATTTTTCTGTAATTTTGGGAAATATATCTGTTAAAATGAGACGTCAGTGTTATTTTAATTCATGCCTAATTTAGAGAACAACTTATTCATCACACCCTCTGTGTGTGTGTGTGTGTGTGTGTGTGTGTGTGTGTGTGTGTGTGTGTGTGTGTTGTGTGTGAGTGTGTGTGTGTGTGTGTGAGTGTGTGTGTGTTGTGTGTGAGTGTGTGTGTGTGTGTGTGTGTGTGTGTGTGTGTGTGTGTGTGTGTGTGTGTGTGTGTGTGTGTGAAATTTCAGTATGAACAAAGACAAAATGAAAACTTATCTTACCTGACACATTTTGTCCTCTTAGGGACGTTGCCTTGCTAAAATTTCTCAGAAGATGAAATGCGTCAGCTAAGATAAGTTTTCCTTGTCTTTGTTCATATCCTCATCTCAAACAATAAAATGTTGTGACGATAACCACCAAGATGGATGCACTAGTCAGAGTAAATCAGTTTATAATAATGATCATTCCTCATTTGAAAAATTCACATTGTGTGACTATAAAAAACCAAGATGAGGATACTAGTTTGAGAAAATCAGATTATAAAAATGGTAATTCTTCATTTCAAAAATTCACTGATGAAAACTGATGCACTAAAATCTGATTTTTCTCCCATAAATTTTCCCAATTCAAATGTTATACACTTAATTATTTAATTAAACAAGTGATAATGTGACTGACGGATTTTAGACCAACAACGAGTCATCCTGCAAAAGACTATAACAGCTACAAGTTCCTAATAATGTCAGTTGTCAAGACATTTCTGGAGCTCCAAGAAAAAATTAGGCTAAATGGTTTATATTCAAAGAAAATAATGATTAGTTCATAAGAAGATCTTCAAAAGAAAAAAGAAATGATATTAATGAGAAATCGATCATCTGTTTCATTTTCTAGTTGGAGAAAAATTAGTATTTTAAGCATACTAGCTGAGGTATCTTTCACTATTGGCTAATAAGTCAGCAGTTAGATTGAAGCTGGAAAAATATTGTTTTCATTTTACACTATTGTTATTTTAGAACAAGGGTTAGCAGGTTACTGTACAGGTGGGGGGGGGTAATGGTATAGGGTTATTGAGCTAGGATTATATAGTCTGAGATTATGTTGAATAAATGAGGATTAATCCTCAATTTGAAGGGGTTACACTTATAGTGATCAGGGAAGGATGTCCTTGGGAATCGGTTCCTATTGCAACTAGAAACAAATACTTCCCATTTCAGGGAAGAAACTATTTGAGTTGAACTTCCTCCTCACTAATGGAATAAGAAGATAATGAAGAAGAGATGACTCAGTGTATATGACATGGTGGGTTTCATCCTCTTGTGAGTCCATTCCACATTGCAACAGTTTTGTGGAAAAAGCTGCTTCAGTGAGACTTCCTCCTCACCAATGGAATATGAAAGGAATAAGGAAGAATCAACTCAGTGTGTATGGCATGGTGGTTCTCATCCTCTTGTGAGTTCATTCCACATTGCAACAGTTTTGTGGAAAAAGCTGCTTCAGTGAGACTTCCTCCTCACCAATGGAATATGAAAGGAATAAGGAAGAATCAACTCAGTGTGTATGGCATGGTGGTTCTCATCCACTTGTGAGTTCATTCCACATTGCAACAGTTTTGTAGAAAAAGCTGCTTCAGTGAGACTTCCTCCTCACCAATGGAATATGAAAGGAATAAGGAAGAATTGACTCAGTGTATATGGCATGGTGGTTCTCATCCTCTTGGGAGTCTGTTCTACATTGCAACAGTTTTTGGGAAGAAGCTGTCTGAGCGAAACTTCCCCTTCACTAATGGAATATGAAATCAGCTCAGTGTAATTCAGGTAGTCGTAAAAATCTGAACTGTAGAGAATAAATAAGCATTTGCTGCTTCACAAGTGCATGATCTTTTCCAATAGCAGAATAATTTTTGTGTACTCGCAAACACACTCATATATATATATATATATATATATATATATAGAAAAAACTACTAAAAAGTTGTAAGTTTAAAAATGTGTTTTTCTGACAGTATTTATTTATTTCTATTATTATATTTGATATATATATTAATAAATATACATATTGTTCTATGTTGATGGCATGACTTGGAGTTTCATATGTTATGCAATCATCAGATGCATATTACAAACTGACCATTTAATAGATTTTGTATTTACGTTCAATTAATGTTCATGGGAGTTAAATCTTATAAAGTTAGGTTACTGCTTTTTAATAACAAGAGTAAAATTTAAATAGACAAAGACTACATGGAGATAGAAAATTAAAATTAAAATTTTAAAAGTAAAATTATAAAATTAAAATTGAAAAATATTAAAATGCAGGGAAATGTAATCAAAGAGGTGTAAGTCATAATTATCAATAGTAATATTTGTGGGAGAAAGAAAGAAAGAAAGAAAGAAAGAAAGAAAGAAAGGGGGAAATAAGGGAGTGAGAAGAAAGAAAGAGGCAAACATATCTGTATCAATCAGGGTTTAAGAATAGAATTAAAATATTTTTCCAATGGCAACACATGGTCATTTAATTGTTTTTTTTTTGTTAAGTAGGTTAGGGTTATTTATATGGTTTAAGATGACAAGTTTTTCTTCAAGGTTAATCTATTTCCTTTTTCATTTTTAAGATTTGTATTTAGTAACAATATTCCAGGTACTAATTGGGTTCTTATTATTGTTTTTTAATTTCCTATAATATTTGGATAAAGCAGTGCTTTTGCTGTATTTACTGTTGTTTAAAGATAACATATGGTTGTTAAAGCAAAATTTCCACATGTTAGTAGTCAATCCGAAGAAAAATTTAACCTCATCATCCGAATGAATGTGAGCTCTGTAAACAATAATTTCAGATATACATTCACCATTCAATGGGCATGCTGTACTGTTTGGCATTCGCACCAGAAGCTCCATCATGAACACACAAATCAACCGTTGGCATGTTGTGTTTCCAAAAGATGTACAAAGAGTGATGAAAACAGTCAACATCATGGAGTTTGGAGTGATCACTACTGATGGTGACATTATACATCCATTCATCTTCGCTGTGGGCCTCAGATTCAACACGGATACCTTAAGAATATAGTGCTGCCCTGGATCAAGAGAGTGGCTGCTAGAAGACTCTATGTCTGGCAGCAGGACTCTGCACCATGCTATATGAGTAGAAGAATGCCTGTCAGATGATTTCTGTGACCACATCACCTCTTAAATTTGGGCCCCTGACTTTCCACACTGCAACCCACTTGGTTATTACGTGTGTGGTGCACAACTGATCAAAAAAAACAACAAAATTCCTTACAAAACCAAAGATGAACTGTGGCAAGGATTATGGCAGCATTCACCAACAAGGAGATCATCCAGAAGAGTTGCAGGAGATTCCAAAGTCATCTAGAGGCCATGGTTAAAGCCAATGGCAATTTTATTGAATAAATTTACTCTTTCATATTTCAAGGTGTTTTGTGTAATTTAGGTAAATATGTCTGTTAAAATGAAATATCAGTGTTATTTTTATTTTTGCATTATTCATCCATCATACCGTATATATATATATATGTAAACATATACTCAGTTATGATCTGAGATTAAGGACAGGATGGTTAAATAAAATAAAGACAAGAGGAAAACTGTATTTTAAATCACCTACACATTTCGTCCTGTGATGGACTTTATTAAGGCAAAAAGACGAAATGAGCTTTATTCTAAATTACATTATCTATAAACAGACAGTCTTGGCAACCACAAAGACACTCACAAATCATTTCAAAAGATTAACAGAATATTTTATTTTTTAAAATTTCTTTATGTGTAGTGCAAAGTCACGAGATATTAAAATGAAGGGAATTCGACCGTTTTCTTTGAAAACTGTTTATTTTGTATGTTAGTCTGTTTTAGAATTCCTTCATGTGTAGCGCAAAGTCACAAGATGTTAAAATGAAGGGAATTTAACCATTTTCTTTGAAAATTTTTTTTAAAGTCCATCACAGGATGAAGCGCATAGGTGATTTAAAATACAATTTTCCTCTTGTCTTTATTTTATTTAACCATATATATATATATATATATATATATATATATATATATATATATGTGTGTGTGTGTGTGTGTGTGTGTGTGTGTGTGCCACTCAATGATTGAATAATCATTTATATTTTTTAGCATAATATCCTTTCTTGATCATCCACTTAATTCAGTTTTGAATATTAATCCCATTTGTATCAAAGAATCTGTAGTCTTATCATCAAAAGGGCATTTATTTTGTACAACAAATATTTATTTTTCAACATAATCTCCTTCTTTTTTAATGCTCTTAAATTAATGCTAAATATTGTTCACACACATATCCTTCTTTTAAATTGAACAACTCAAGAATGAAAAATGTATCTATTTTATGTCAACATTTATTTTTCAACATAATCTCCTTCCTTGTTAACACACTTAATTCAGGGGTGAATAGTAATAACATATATATACGTACATCAATAAATTTGTACCTTTTAAATAAGAAAGCATTTATTTCACTAAACAACTGTTTAATTTTCGATGTAAAATTTCTTGTCAATCTTGTCTTGTTAATTGGTGAATATTAATAAAATAAATAGGTAAATCTATAAATTCATTGCCCAGTGATTAAAAAAAAACTCATGTTATTTTACTCAACAAGCATTTCTTTTTCAATATAATCCTTTTCTTTGCTAATGCACTTCATTCAACAGTTACCATCTATATTCTTATAGTTAAAATATTATACAGTAAAAATTTCAGATTCAAATTCAACTAATAACTCTATATTAGGCTATAGACTTATTGATCATCCTTGGAGACTAAGTAAAAGTCATCAGTTGTTTATCGTAAGTGTGTCTCTTGAAAGACCTCTTAGCCCTCATAAAAAAAGAACAATGAAGGAATGATGACTTAGACAAGTGTCTATAAAATTGATATTTCCTGTACAGTGAGGTGAATATCTCAAGGCCCCTTCAAACGTTCTGACAGCACGTTCCACTTTTGATGGTCACTTTTCTCTAATTATGTCTTTTTTGAGATTATAAGGAAAGGTTAAATTCTTTTTCCTTATCCTGCAAAAAGGGTGGACCCCAGTCTACCCCTATTAGCCATATGAAAGTGTCACACACATCCAAATTCACCAAATCTATAGAACAATTTATTAGAGCTGAGCTCTTTTAGCATTAATTTCTTTTTTTTTTTTTTCTTTTTTGCTGAAAACCAGAATTTTCTAGGATAAGAGAGAAAAAATGACCTTCCCACTGGCTTGTGTAGGAGTAGAGAATTATGCCGTGGCTTGTAGTATGACAGTTCGTAAAGAGGTCAGTAGAATTAAGAGCATAAAAAAAGATGAAAAGTCAGAAGTAAATACAATAATAAATACAATGAAACAAGCAGGTTTTATTTGAACTTTCAAGTGGAAAAGAAGCCAACGACTGAGCCATTATCAGAACAAATGAAGAAATCATTTAAATACAAGCAATTATTGTTTCTCTTTTTTTAATCATTTCACCCCAAGAAAGGCAATAAAGCTATTAAAATACAATAGCTTACTAAGTGCAAAAGAATATAAGAAAACATTTATTATTAAGGAGAGAGAACAATAAAAGAACAGGAATTAAGAAGACAGAGGAGAACGATTGACATTGCATTTCAATTTTTGAAGATCAAAGTTGAGTGGAAAGCAAAAAGCCTGAAGAGAGTTCCACAAGCTAGAGAAGAAACTGTTATCATAGGACTTATAATAATATGAGAAGAAGAAAACATAATTAAGGAGAGAGAACAATAAAAGAAGAGGAATTAAGTAGACAGAAGAGAACGATTGACATTGCATTTCAATTTTTGAAGATCAAAGTTGAGTGGAAAGCAAGAAGCTGGAAGAGAGTTCCCAGAGTTCCCCAACCGAGAGAAGAAACTGTTAGCATAGGACTTATAATAATATGAGAAGAAGAAAACATAATTAAGGAGAGAGAACAATAAAAGAACAGGAATTAAGAAGACAGAGAAAAATGATTGACATTGCATTTCAATTTTTGAAGATCAAAGTTGAGTGGAAAGCAAGAAGCCGAAAGAGAGTTCCACAAGTGAGAGAAGAAACTGTTAGCATAGGACTTATAATAATATGAGAAGAAGAAAACATAATTAAGGAGAGAGAACAATAAAAGAACAGGAATTAAAAAGACAGAAGAGAACGATTGACATTGCATATAAATTTTTGAAAATTGAAGCTGAGTGGAAAGCAAGAAGCCGGAAGAGAGTTCCACAAGCAAGAGAAGAAACTGTTAGCATAGGACTTATAATAATATGAGATGAAGAAAACATAATTAAGGAGAGAGAACAATAAAAGAACAGGAATTAAGAAGACAGAGGATAACGATTGACATTGCATTTCAATTTTTGAAGATCAAAGTTGAGTGGAAAGCAAGAAGCCGGAAGAGAGTTCCACAAGCGAGAGAAGAAACTGTTAGCATATGACTTATAATAATATGAGATGAAGAAAACATAATTAAGGAGAGAGAACAATAAAAGAACAGGAATTAAGAAGACAGAGGATAACGATTGACATTGCATTGAAATATTTGAAGATCAAAGTTGAGTGGAAAGCAAGAAGCCGAAAGAGAGTTCCACAAGTGCGAGAAGAAACTGTTAGCATATGACTTATAATAATATGAGAAGAAGAAAACATAATTAAGGAGAGGGAACAATAAAAGAACAGGAATTAAGAAGACAGAAGAGAACGATTGACATTGCATATAAATTTTTGAAAATTGAAGCTGAGTGGAAAGCAAGAAGCCGGAAGAGAGTTCCACAAGCAAGAGAAGAAACTGTTAGCATAGGACTTATAATATGAGAAGAAGAAAACATAATTAAGGAGAAAGAACAATAAAAGAACAGGAATTAAAAAGACAGAAGAGAACGATTGACATTGCATATAAATTTTTGAAAATTGAAGCTGAGTGGAAAGCAAGAAGCCGGAAGAGAGTTCCACAAGCGAGAGAAGAAACTGTTAGCATAGGACTTATAATAATATGAGAAGAAGAAAACATAATTAAGGAGAGAGAACAATAAAAGAAGAGGAATTAAGAAGACAGAGGATAACGATTGACATTGCATTTCAATTTTTGAAGATCAAAGTTGAGTGGAAAGCAAGAAACCGGAAGAGAGTTCCAGAAGCGAGAGAAGAAACTGTTAGCATAGGACTTATAATAATATGAGATGAAGAAAACATAATTAAGGACAGAGAACAATAAAAGAACAGGAATTAAGAAGACAGAGGATAACGATTGACATTGCATTTCAATTTTTGAAGATCAAAGTTGAGTGGAAAGCAAGAAGCCTGAAGAGTGTTCCAGAAGCGAGAGAAGAAACTGTTAGCATAGGACTTATAATAATATGAGATGAAGAAAACTTAATTAAGGAGAGAGAACAATAAAAGAACAGGAATTAAGAAGACAGAGAATAATGATTGACATTGCATTTAAATTTTTGAAGATCAAAGTTGAGTGGAAAGCAAGAAGCCGGAAGAGAGTTCCACAAGCAAGAGAAGAAACTGTTAGCATAGGACTTATAATAATATGAGATGAAGAAAACATAATTAAGGAGAGAGAACAATAAAAGAACAGGAATTAAGAAGACAGAGGATAACGATTGACATTGCATTTCAATTTTTGAAGATCAAAGTTGAGTGGAAAGCAAGAAGCCGGAAGAGAGTTCCACAAGCAAGAGAAGAAACTGTTAGCATAGGACTTATAATAATATGAGAAGAAGAAAACATAATTAAGGAGAGAGAACAATAAAAGAACAGGAATTAAGAAGACAGAGAATAACGATTGACATTGCATTTAAATTTTTGAAGATCAAAGTTGAGTGGAAAGCAAGAAGCCGGAAGAGAGTTCCACAAGCAAGAGAAGAAACTGTTAGCATAGGACTTATAATAATATGAGAAGAAGAAAACATAATTAAGGAGAGAGAACAATAAAAGAACAGGAATTAAGAAGACAGAGGATAACGATTGACATTGCATTTCAATTTTTGAAGATCAAAGTTGAGTGGAAAGCAAGAAGCCGGAAGAGAGTTCCACAAGTGAGAGAAGAAACTGTTAGCATAGGACTTATAATAATATGAGAAGAAGAAAACATAATTAAGGAGAGAGAACAATAAAAGAACAGGAATTAAGAAGACAGAGGATAATAATTGACATTGCATTTAAATTTTTGAAGATCAAAGTTGAGTGGAAAGCAAGAAGCCGGAAGAGAGTTCCACAAGCGAGAGAAGAAACTGTTAGCATAGGACTTATAATAATATGAGAAGAAGAAAACATAATTAAGGAGAGAGAACAATAAAAGAACAGGAATTAAGAAGACAGAGGATAACGATTGACATTGCATTTCAATTTTTGAAGATCAAAGTTGAGTGGAAAGCAAGAAGCCGGAAGAGAGTTCCACAAGCGAGAGAAGAAACTGTCAGCATAGGACTTATAATAATATGAGAAGAAGAAAACATAATTAAGGAGAGAGAATGGGAATTAAGAAAGGTGCAATTTATAAAACATTGCCATTTCATATCTTTCATTTTGTGCATGAGTATTGCTTGTTTTTGATTTTGTTGACTACACTGTATATTAGGGTCAGTTGGGCATCATCTGTGAGAAGAAGAGTATCACGAGACAATTCACTCTGCCAGAAATTTGGAAATGCCATGCTCCACTACAAACATTTCAGAGTGTTTGGGTGTCAGTCTGAATACAATGCAAATGATTTAAAAAGATTTGAATGATATATCCAGTCAATGCCATCGTGTTTAGAGTGATCACTAGTGATAGCATTGTTATGCCTCTATTCATCTTTCCACAGGGCCACAGATTTAACTCAGTAGCCTACATTAAGTGCCTTGAGGAGGAAGGGCTGCCCTGGGTCAAGAGGGTGACTGCTGGAAGGCCTTATATCTGGCAATATGACCCTGCTTAATGCCACACAGGCAGGAGAACCTTGTCATGGCTGTGAAACAATTTCGGCAACCACATCACCCCATACATCTGGCCATCTAATTTTCCAGACTGAAACCTTTTTTGTTTATTATGCATGGGGCACAGTTCAGCAAGAGACCAACAAAATGTTTATCACACTAAAGATGAACTGAAGGCAAGCATTACAGCAGCCTTCACTGAATTAAACAAGGAAACTGTCCAAAAGAGTTGCATGAGATTCTGAAGTCATCTGGAGGTTTTTGCTTGTTGCTAGTGATGATTTTAATCCCCAGATCGCAACACCCTAGATTATTATGTGTAGTACACAAATGAACTAGAGACCAACAAACCTCTTTGTCAAACCAAAGATGAACTGAACTGACGGCAGCATTCACCAACTTAAACAAGGAGACTATCCAGAAAAGCAGCCGGTGATTCTGAAGTTGTCTGTTGGTAGCCGTTGAAGCTAATGGCAAGTTTATTGAATAAATTTACATGTCGTTCCTGGCTTTCTTTTTATTTTTTCCAATCTTTCTTCTTTCTTTTTTCTTTCCTCTTTTTTTTTTTCTCAATTGGAGTAGATAGACTTAACTATCGCCCAGTTCACACTCCACCCATGTCTTTTGAACAGGTGAAGAGGCTCATCCCTTGTTTCCTGTTTAGGATGTGGTTCCTGGCTTTCTTTTTATTTTTTCCAGTCTTCTTTCACTTTTTTCTTTCCTCTTTTTTTTTTTCTCAATTGGAGTAGATAGACTTAACTATCGCCCAGTTCACACTCCACCCATGTCTTTTGAACAGGTGAAGAGGCTCATCCCTTGTTTCCTGTTTAGGATGTGGTTCCTGGCTTTCTTTTTATTTTTTCCAGTCTTCTTTCACTTTTTTCTTTCCTCTTTTTTTTTTTCTCAATTGGAGTAGATAGACTTAACTATCGCCCGGTTCACACTCCACCCATGTCTTTTGAACAAGTGAAGAGGCTCATCCCTTGTTTCCTGTTTAGGATGTGGTTCCTGGCTTTCTTTTTATTTTTTCCAGTCTTCTTTCACTTTTTTCTTTCGTCTTTTTTTTTTTCTCAATTTGAATAGATAGACTTAACTATCTCCCAGTTCACACTCCACCCATGTCTTTTGAACAGGTGAAGAGGCTCATCCCTTGTTTCCTGTTTAGGATGTGGTTCCTGGCTTTCTTTTTATTTTTTCCAATCTTCTTTCACTTTTTTCTTTCCTCTTTTTTTTTTTTCTCAATTGGAGTAGATAGACTTAACTATCGTCCGGTTCACACTCTACCCATGTCTTTTGAACAAGTGAAGAGGCTCATCCCTTGTTTGCTGTTTAGGATGTGCTTCCCGGCTTTCTCTTTTCCAATCATTTTACTCTTAAGTAGCCCCATGCACATCAGTGGCGTCACTGCCTTGCTTGGGGTAATATGATTAAAAAAAAAATATATATTTTTGTGTCATTTTGGTAAATATATCTGTTAAAATGAAATGTCAGTGTTTTTTTCATTTTTATTTATCATTTTATAAATAACTATGAAATAAAAACAGTTTTTTTGTTCATAATTTTATAAAAGTAGCAATGAATTGCTGCTTGAAAGAAAAAGAAATGCCCTGAAAATGCATTGTTTTAAAATTTAAAATTACAATCACTCATCATTATCTCTTCATTTGATTTTTCTGCTTGGCAGACATTTTTTAGGAGTTTATGAATAAAAAAATTATTTCCATGTATAATTATTTCTAAGTTGATAAATGCGTAAACATTGCATTGTAGTGTTTTGCATTTTTAGAATTTAAATATAGAATTACTCTTGTAAATAAACATTTTAATAGTATTTAATATTTTTAAACAAGGACAAAGAAAATGTAAAAATTCATTTTCATATGCTTTGGATTTATTAAATTTCAAATTATCACTTTTTAAAACAACAAACATTACTAAGATAGCGAAGATAGTGAAAATAATTAAATTAATAATAGAGATATCAAGGGAAAACTGTCTTTTTGACACACAATTTATTGCAGGAGCAAAAGTTAAAAATTGACAAAACAGTTTATTTTAAGACAAAAATATTTGCTACTTTAAGTGGAAACCTAAAAATAATGATAGATAAAGTAGTTTTATGACAACTGTAGATTAATATTATTTAAGCCAGATTTTCACAAATATTAATAATCTCCTTCCTTGTCTGTCTATATTTCTGAGATGAGGTATTGTAAATATTTACACTATTTACATTGTTTGGACTGTTGTCCTCATCTTTCTTGCCATATTCACCTTAAACATCTGTCTATATTTCTGAGATGAGGTATTGTAATTATTTACACTATTTACATTGTTTGGACAGTTGTCCTCATCTTTGTTGCCATATTCACATTCAACATCTGTCTATATTTCTGCGATGAGGTATTGTAATTATTTACACTATTTACATTGTTCGGACTGTTGTCCTCATCTTTGTTGCCATATTCACCTTAAACATCTGTCTATATTTCTGAGATCAGGTATTGTAATTATTTACACTATTTACATTGTTTGGACTGTTGTCCTCATCTTTGTTGCCATATTCACCTTCAACATCTGTCTATATTTCTGAGATGAGGTATTGTAACTATTTACACTTTTTACATCATTTGGACTGTTTTCCTCATATTTATTGCCATATTTTCAATGTTTCAGCCATTGTTTACTCTGGCCTTCATCAGGTGATATTTGGATAAATATTCTGTGGATAAAAGTGTTGTTGATTGATCTATAATTGACTTGACACAAAGAGTTGTGAGTTCAATACCTGGCCATAGTAGAGAGAACAAAAACTTGAAGAGTTGAGTTAGCAAGGAAAATTAACTAAAACTGAAATATCCAGAAAGGGCATGGCAGATTGAATTAGAACAATCTATCCTGGTGGAGAAATGTTTTGCATTGTTGACACATTTTTTAAAAAATTATGATTATAAGTTTTATTTATCAAGTCAAATATAGAATCAAAATATCTCTAAAAAGAAATAATTGAATTAAGAATTTAATTATTTACATTATTTAATTTATCTTTAATTTTAGAAGTATTTTGAATTGAATCAAGAAATAATCTTTGCTATGAATAATATAATTTAAGCAGTCTATAAAATAAAATACTTTTATGAAAAACTTAATAATTAAGATAAGATCAGGTCATAATATGAGTTTAGAAAGTTCTGTCCAAAGCAAATAGGATTTCTGTATCTGAAAAAATTAGTTTTGTTTAGATACCTCTAAAGCACACATCACAAAAAAAAACAACTTGAAGTAATTTGACTAAAAATGGTTCCTCAATCCATGTCTTTCCCTAACACATGTCTTTCCATAATCCATGTCTTTCCTTAATCCATGTTTTTCCTCAATCTATGACTTTCCCTAATCCATGTCTTTCCTTAATCAATGTATTTTTTCAATTCATTTCTTTTCCTAATCCATGTCTTCCTTTAATCCATATCTTTCCCTAATCCATGTCTTTCCCTAATCCATGTATTTTTTAATCCATGTCTTTCTTTAATCCATGTCTTTCTCTAATCCATGTCTTTCCTTAATCCAAGTAATTCTTTATGTCTTTCCCTAATCCATGTCTTTCTTTAAACCATGTTGTTCCTTAATCCATGATTTTTCTTAATCTATGTCTTTCTTTAAACCATGTCTTTCCTTAATCCATGTCTTTCCTTAATCCATGTCTTTTTTCATTTAATTTCTTTTCCTAATCCATCTCTTTCTTCCATCCATATCTTTCCCTAATCAATGTATTTTTTAATCCACATCTTTGTTTAATCCATGTCTTTCTCTAATCCATGTCTTTCCTTAATCCAAGTCTTTCTTTAATTTATGTCTTTCCCTAATCCATATCTTTCTTTAAACCATGTTGTTCCTTAATCCATGTCTTTCCCTAATCCATGTCTTTTCCAAATGTTTAGCATTGCTGACACACTCTTTAAACTAAATTTTTATAATAATAAAGTTTTACTAGCCAGTCCAAATATAGAATCAAAAGTGTATTTAAAACATAATTTAATTAATAGTTAAAGAAAATTAGTAATTAATTAATTGGACTAAATTATTGCACCAATCCAGTTTAGAAAGCGTTTGCATAGTCTAAGCTCCAGAAATAACTTCATATTACAAATATTTTATCAACTAATTTCTAGTGACCATGTCCTACAAAATGTTACTAAGATTTTAAAACTAAAATACTTGTCATTACTAATTGAATGCAACCAACAGAAAAGAATTGGTTGATGAAGCAATTTTATTTTGACTGGCAATTAATCTTTCTTAAACCAGAGTTTTCCCCAACGAATGACATATTTTGCATGAGTGACACATTTTTTAAAAACTAATCATTTTTTTATGACACTTTTCATTTTGTCAACCAAGCCAAATAATGTAGAACACAAAATGTTTATAAAAAGAAAAGAATTCAATGAAAAATTTACTTAATAATTAACGAATTAAGATTATCAGTGATCTATTAAAGTTTTTGACACTCAACTCTGAAAAGTTCTGTTTTAGGATTCAAAATCCCTTATATAATTTTCAACATTTACCAAAAAGTTTATTTGATAATTTTCAAACTGAAATAATGGTTACTTTAATTGGATATCTACGTCATGACCATAAAAAGTGCATATAAGTAATATACAATTACTTTGTCATGTCTATAAAAAGTAAATAAATGAAAATTAATTATAGTGTAAAAAATATTTCTAAAATAAAAAAAACAAAGAGAATTGATTCCATTTTTCTCCTCTATACACAGAAACATATGACATGCTCACTATTGGATAGGCCATCAACATGTGTGTCAACCAAAACTTTGGCTCATTTTCAGTTCATAATAGTAATATTGATCTCTTAGCATTCAAAAATGTTGAGGTAAGGAAACACCAAACATATATTGTATTCATTAACTAAATTATCTGGACACTCATGACGTTTTCTCATCAAGAAAATCATACAAGAAAGACTGTAAACACTTTGCTATGCTTTTCATCTAATATACCAAACTCACAATTTTGATCAGTATTACTATCACGCGTATCTTCAAAACAACAGGCTTCAATACAGGAGTTATTATTAGTTAAAGAATATTACATTTAATAAAAAAGGAAGAAGAAATTAAATACTAGTCAAAAATGAATAATAATGGCTGACAATGCTTCATCTAATAAAAAACAAAGATGAAAGTAAATACTAGTCAAAAATTAATAATAATGGTTGACAATGATTTATCTAATAAAAAATGAAGATGAAAGTAAATACTAGTCAAAAATTAATAATAATGGCTGACAATGCTTCATCTAATAAAAAATGAAGTTGAAAGTAAATACTAGTCAAAAATTAATAATAATGGCTGACAATGCTTCATCTAATAAAAAATGAAGATGAAAGTAAATACTAGTCAAAAATTAATAATAATGGCTGACAATGCTTCATCTAATAAAAAATGAAGTTGAAAGTAAATACTAGTCAAAAATTAATAATAATGACTGACAATGCTTCATCTAATAAAAAATGAAGATGAAAGTAAATACTAGTCAAAAATTAATAATAATGGCTGACAATGCTTCATCTAATAAAAAATGAAGTTGAAAGTAAATACTAGTCAAAAATTAATAATAATGGCTGACAATGCTTCATCTAATAAAAAATGAAGATGAAAGTAAATACTAATCAAAAATTAATAATAATGGCTGACAATGCTTCATCTAATAAAAAATGAAGATGAAAGTAAATACTAATCAAAAATTAATAATAATGGCTGACAATGCTTCATCTAATAAAAAATGAAGATGAAAGTAAATACTAATCAAAAATTAATAATAATGGCTGACAATGCTTCATCTAATAAAAAATGAAGATGAAAGTAAATACTAATCAAAAATTAATAATAATGGCTGACAATGCTTCATCTAATAAAAAATGAAGATGAAAGTAAATACTAATCAAAAATTAATAATAATGGCTGACAATGCTTCATCTAATAAAAATGAAGATGAAAGTAAATACTAATCAAAAATTAATAATAATGGCTGACAATGCTTCATCTAATAAAAAATGAAGATGAAAGTAAATACTAATCAAAAATTAATAATAATGGCTGACAATGCTTCATCTAATAAAAAATGAAGATGAAAGTAAATACTAATCAAAAATTAATAATAATGGCTGACAATGCTTCATCTAATAAAAAATGAAGATGAAAGTAAATACTAATCAAAAATTAATAATAATGGCTGACAATGCTTCATTTAAAGAAATGAAGATGAAAGTAAATACTAGTCAAAAATTAATAATAATGGATGACAATGCTTCATCTAATAAAAATGAAGATGAAAGTAAATACTAGTCAAAAATTAATAATAATGGCTGACAATGCTTCATCTAATAAAAATGAAGATGAAAGTAAATACTAGTCAAAAATTAATAATAATGGCTGACAATGCTTTATCTAATAAAACTCTAATTTTTATGGTAGAATTCATCTGACAATATTTCAGACTGAGAAAAATTCACAACCAATTTTCATCAAGTTAAAATTAGTCATGTCATGTTTCTTTCGAGACATGATCACCCAAAGTGTGTATCACGTATGGCACTTAACTGACTGACATCTATGATATAGCTTACAGCAACTGGTATTTTCCAGTGATTATCCACCAACGGACTAGCCAGGTTTAATGTTGCTTAACCTTGTGATCAGACTAGAAACTGTGATTCAATACGATGTAGCCATAAGCTTAAAAGATTTTTGAGTTATGGATGCATTGAGAATTTCCTCAGTTGAATATTTGTTGTGACTGTCAAAGCAGGAAAGAAACAAGAAGCTCAGATTACACAGTTCATATCAAGAAAACATCCAGAAGAAAGATGATACCAAAAGGATTTAACATGTGAGGGAGAGAATGACAGACATAGAAGTGACATTTGAGTATTATGTCATGGTTTTTTTTGTTTTTTTCAAATTTCCCTCATAATATTATTTCGGAAGATATTACCAACTGAAAAGAAACTGTAAAAGGCTACACAGCATAGGGTTTGGTTGCTTTGGTTGATCTTGCTTAGCGGCATATCAACACCTCTATGGGTTATTTAATGCCGAAATCTAAATATTTGGATTGGTTTGGTTGGTTGATTTTGTTTAGCGGCATATCAACCTCTATGGGTTATTTAATGCCAAAATCTAAATATTTGGATTGGTTTGGTTGGTTGATTTTGTTTAGCGGCATATCAACATCTATGGGTTATTTAATGCCGAAATCTAAATATTTGGATTGGTTTGGTTGGTTGATTTTGTTTAGCGGCATATCAACCTCTATGGGTTATTTAATGCCTAAATCTAAATATTTGGATTGGTTTGGTTGGTTGATTTTGTTTAGCGGCATATCAACCTCTATGGGTTATTTAATGCCTAAATCTAAATATTTGGATTGGTTTGGTTGGTTGATTTTGTTTAGCGGCATATCAACATCTATGGGTTATTTAATGCCGAAATCTAAATATTTGGATTGGTTTGGTTGGTTGATTTTGTTTAGCGGCATATCAACCTCTATGGGTTATTTAATGCCGAAATCTAAATATTTGGATTGGTTTGGTTGGTTGATTTTGTTTAGCGGCATATCAACATCTATGGGTTATTTAATGCCGAAATCTAAATATTTGGATTGGTTTGGTTGGTTGATTTTGTTTAGCGGCATATCAACCTCTATGGGTTATTTAATGCCGAAATCTAAATATTTGGATTGGTTTGGTTGGTTGATTTTGTTTAGCGGCATATCAACCTCTATGGGTTATTTAATGCCTAAATCTAAATATTTGGATTGGTTTGGTTGGTTGATTTTGTTTAGCGGCATATCAACCTCTATGGGTTATTTAATGCCGAAATCTAAATATTTGGATTGGTTTGGTTGGTTGATTTTGTTTAGCGGCATATCAACCTCTATGGGTTATTTAATGCCGAAATCTAAATATTTGGATTGGTTTCGTTGGTTGATTTTGTTTAGCGGCATATCAACCTCTATGGGTTATTTAATGCCGAAATCTAAATATTTGGATTGGTTTGGTTGGTTGATTTTGTTTAGCGGCATATCAACCTCTATGGGTTATTTAATGCCGAAATCTAAATATTTGGATTGGTTTGGTTGGTTGATTTTGTTTAGCGGCATATCAACCTCTATGGGTTATTTAATGCCTAAATCTAAATATTTGGATTGGTTTGGTTGGTTGATTTTGTTTAGCGGCATATCAACCTCTATGGGTTATTTAATGCCAAAATCTAAATATTTGGATTGGTTTGGTTTGTTGATTTTGTTTAGCGGCATATCAACATCTATGGGTTATTTAATGCCGAAATCTAAATATTTGGATTGGTTTGGTTGGTTGATTTTGTTTAGCGGCATATCAACCTCTATGGGTTATTTAATGCCAAAATCTAAATATTTGGATTGGTTTGGTTGGTTGATTTTGTTTAGCGGCATATCAACATCTATGGGTTATTTAATGCCGAAATCTAAATTTTTGGATTGGTTTGGTTGGTTGATTTTGTTTAGCGGCATATCAACCTATATGGGTTATTTAATGCCAAAATCTAAATATTTGGATTGGTTTGGTTGGTTGATTTTGTTTAGCGGCATATCAACATCTATGGGTTATTTAATGCCGAAATCTAAATATTTGGATTGGTTTGGTTGGTTGATTTTGTTTAGCGGCATATCAACCTCTATGGGTTATTTAATGCCAAAATCTAAATATTTGGATTGGTTTGGTTGGTTGATTTTGTTTAGCGGCATATCAACATCTATGGGTTATTTAATGCCAAAATCTAAATATTTGGATTGGTTTGGTTGGTTGATTTTGTTTAGCGGCATATCAACATCTATGGGTTATTTAATGCCAAAATCTAAATATTTTGAACGCAGTGGTACATCTTCAACTACAGATAAAATATATTGTTAATCATTTTGCTTTAAATATGTATTGTTGAACATTTTCCTATAAATAAGTATTGGTGGTTTTTTGATTTTGTTTAGAGGCATATCAACAGCTCTATTGGTTATTTAATGTCAAAATGTAAACATTTTGAATGCAATTGTATAGCATCAACTACAGATAAAATGCATTGTTGTTAATTTTTTATATATTGCTAGTATTTTTACTATAAAAATGTATTTTCATAGTTTCATTATGTTTTGTTTTGCTTGGGTGTGGGGTTCCATATTTAGTCTTGGCTGAGACCTTAACAGGTGCTACCAACCCAAGTTAGGGTGACCTCGGAACAACAGCAATTAAGAGTTTGTTCCATGCTCCTCAAACCTCCAATCTGTTGATGAAAAGTTCAATGTAGTTCATTATCTACTGCGAACATAAGGAAAATCAAGGATGACTTTCTATATATATATATATATATATATATATATATATATATATATATATATATCTGCGGATGACTATTTACGCACTCACTCCCTGATTGAGCACTCTGGAAGAATGGTAGACTTTGAACAAACAGTAGCTACTCGAGCATCTACGCATTGCTCATTCAGTAATGAATTAGAACACTCTCAGCTATTGAGTGTGTATAATGATAAAAAGTCTGCTTCCTCCTATTGAGCGCCCATAGCACAGAGGTAGAATCGCCGACTGATGCCAGTTCGGTCGGGTTTCAATCCTGGGTTAAAAGCAATCGGATGTCTAATCGTACTGATGAGCTGTGATACAGTGAAACAGATCTGTCTGCAGATGACTATATATATATATATATATATATATACAATTTAATACAAATGTGCACTGGTCTAATCTTATTATGACCTTATGACCAGAAACTAAGTAATTAAACAATATATATATATATATAAATTAGGAAGATAAGTCAATTATGACAGTATGGTTTCAACCTTTTCGTTATCATCCGACACTATAGGTTAACTGATTTCTTAACACTACTTTGAATGCAAAGAGAAATTTTAAAACATAGCAGGAAGTTTAAAATAATCTGGGTTTGAAAGTTTGTACAATTTTGCTAGTCTTGACTAACTCTCCACACACTTATTTTAAACTTACAAATTTTAATATTTAAAAACTCTGTATATTAAACCTTTATCTTTTATTTTTTCTTTAAATGACCAATATCTGTTTAATGTATATATATATATATATACTAGCATTATAGCCCAGTGTTGCTCAGGTATAATGAAAGCTTTAAAACTAATCCATGGTCCTGGAGCTCAGACTCTCTGAACGTTGGCACGAAAGACTAAAAAGCAATAGCTGTTTCCAGTTAAAGCAAAATCATAGATTGAAAGAAAAATGAATGGATGTAAGTCAAATTTTGATTTCCTGGTATCGATATCAAATAAGTTTTTTCATTGTAAACTGAATTTTGAAGGCTGAATAAGTCCTCTGAGTAAATGGTATCATGGCTGAGACTAAGAACTACAATTATACCCACTTAGAGCCAAACCTGAAGTAAAAACTAAAATAAAAGGGCTGAAAAAATACAGACACACAGACAAACATCTTGCCTTTATATATATATATATATATATATTATCGATTTTCTGCACTATTGTAAGAACTGCAACCTTGAAACTTCTGAATATCATTTCTTATGTCTTTGTCTGTGAGTGTATCAAATTTGATTAAAATCGGACCACTCTTTCTATAACCTGATTTTTTTGATTATTGATTTTTAATATCTATCGGGGGTACCTCGACACAAAACCTAGCTAAGATCACTCGCAGACGCTTATAGTACAACTGTGTAAATTTTCAAGAAAATCGGTTCATCTGTTTCGGAGTCTATAGATTACAGACACACACACACACACACACACACACACACACACATAGCAAAGTTCCATTTATAAATAAGTTTAGATGTATGTATTAAACATCTACTGTTAAATATAAGAGACAATGAATGTCTATTATGTTTAATCATGAGCCGTTCTAAACATTATATTTTGGCTTTAATTTCAGGTGAAAATAAAAACAAAAATTGTCCAACATTTGGATATTTTTTTTATTATGCTGGTTCTAAGCTTTTGGCTCACATGTAACCCCACTGAAGATGGCTCATGTGTGCTGAAAGCTTAGAACCAACTTAATAAAAAATTATTCAAATGTTGGAGAATTTTTGTCTTTATTTTCATCTGAAATTAAAGCCAAAATACAACGTTTAGAACGGCTCATGATTAAACATAATTGACATTCATTGTCTGTTATATTTAACAGTATATGTTTAGAAAATTATTTGCTGCCTCGATATAAAGACTAAAAGAAAACTATTTTTTGCCAACACGTTTCGTCCTCTGTTGGATTTTATCTAAACAAATATAAGGATTTTATTTTTCAACAAGTATTTATAAACAAAAATAAAAATATTAGGTTTCCAAAATTTTTAAATTTAAAACACTCATAAGTATAATTCAGTCTGTGAAAATCAAAGTAAACTATGGAAGATGCTAAGTAACATAAGTTAATGCCTAATAAATGAAAGTGAGTAATTTCTCTTTTAAATGTAATTATTATTATTATTTTCGTTTGAGATATTTACATATGTATTCATTTATTTTAAACAAACCATTTAATTGTTTTATTTTTATTTTTGAATATTTTTATAGGCATGGGTCTGAACATCCTGGGTATGAGAATAAACTACATCTGGCACCAGTTCTCCTATCGAGAGATTGGAGGTTTTGAGGAGCATGAAACCACCTCTTAATTGCTGTCGTTCCCATATCTACCCTGACTTGGGACACATGTCAGGGTCCAAGCTGTAGGCAAATAGTGTAAGAGGTGTCCTAAGTATGGCCTTAAACTGTTTAGGCTGGGTAAGAGTCTTTAACTTTTGATAGCAACTTATCTAAGAGAAGGAAATCTCTAAAATAAAAACCTCTACACCTACTCTGTGTAGAATAGGGTAGACTGAACTGTCTAACCTTGGTAGGTAATCTTCCTAGAGATGGTGTCTCGATAAAAACGTTTTAGCTTTGGATAGCAATTTGTATATGAGAAGAAAGTCCTTGATATAAAAACCTCTACACCTACTCTGTGTAGAATAGGGTAGACTGAACTCTCTAACCTCGGTGGGTAATCTTCCTACAGATAGTGTCTCAATAAAAATGTTTTAGCTTTGGATAGCAATTTGTGTATAAGAAGAAAGTCCTTGATATAAAAACCTCTACACATGAGTTTTATGTCAACACAAAATAAAATCGTCGCTGGTGGTGGATGTTATTGTGTTACCGTCTTAATAATCTCTCTGAAGATGGCTCATGTGAGCCGAAAGCTTAGAACCAACTTAATAAAAAATTATCCAAATGTTGGAGAATTTTTGTTTTTATTTTCAACTGAAATTAAAGCTAAAATACGATGTTTAGAAAGGCTCATGATTAAACATAATAGACATTCATTGTCTATTATATTTAACAGTATATGTTAAAAAAATAAAATAGGTAAATTCCACATGAGATTAAATCCAATGAGAACTCAATGTTAAGATTTAACTGAGTAATTATAATAAAGAACATAAGCTTTTTTTTTTTTTAAACCCATTCGTAATATTATATTTCACGGCTCTTTTCCACTCAAAATATTATATTACCAATGGGTTTATAAGAACATCCAACTTATGTTCTGTATATATATATATATATATATATATATATATATATATATGTTTTAATTTGTAATTGAACCACTTATTCAACTTTGGTATCAACCTTTCATATTAATTGATTCTCCAACATTTTTTTGAATGCATAACAAGAATATTCAGAACACATAACCGGAAGTTTCAAATAAGAGAGGAGATGGCCAAGAATTGTAAGCATGTTCATCTGGGCTTCTATGATCCGAAAATTTATTTTCTGAGGTGTTTACATCCAGACATTACTTTTGAACTTCCATTTAGCAACATTTCTAGTTGTGACCACTTGTCCATGTGTCAAATACATTTTAAGTGTAACAGCCAGTGAAACACATTTTCGGAGTAACTGCCAGTCAAATATATTTTAGGTGTAACTGCCAGTCAAATACATTTTAGGAGGAACTACCAATCAAATATATTTTAGGTGTAACAGCCAGTCAAATACAGTTTTTGGTGTAACTACCAGTGAAATACATTTTAGGTGTAACTGCCAGTCAAATATATTTTAGACGTAACAGCCAGTCAAATACATTTTAGGTCTAACTGCCAGTCAAATACATTTTTTGGTGCAACAGTCAGTCAAATACATTTTAGGAGGAACTGCCAGTCAAATACATTTTAGGTGTAACTGCCAGTCAAATATATTTTAGGTGTAACAGCCAGTCAAATATTTTTTTGGTGTAACTGCCAGTCAAATGCATTTTAGGTGTAACAGCCAGTCAAATATGTTTTAGGTGTAACTGCCAGTCAAATATATTTTAGGTGTAACAGCCAGTCAAATATTTTTTTTGGTGTAACTGCCAGTCAAATACATTTTAGGTGTAACAGCCATGATCTGAGGCAGCCTACTTGCATGAAATTCATTCACTTCCCACCTAAGGGATTTTTCCTATGCAGCAACAGTTTTGGCGGGAAAAGTTAGATAATTGTTTAACACACCTTGTTTTTGATAATTTTGATAAATTCAGTTTTGACATGGGCAAAATAGGTAAAAACATAGGTTTTCCAAATTACCTTATATATTAGTGTAAATATTACATTTTTCCTGACTAGGATCCTCATTATCAACGTGCCTTGTCTTGCAGCTTGAAATGAGAAATCAGAGAGCCAAGTTGGAATTCCAGGTGAATTTGTTGCATTCACTTATGCACAAATACTCTTTGGAATGATCTTAATCCATCTCTTCTCCCTCCAGCTATGAGTTAAATAGCCGGACAGATTGCGTTCTACAGCCTTGGTTGGCAACCAGTCTACCATAGAAAGCATTACTGCAAGAAAATCTTCTGCCCAGTCAGCATGTCTTGAAAGTGACATGATCACCCAAGCATGTATCACATATGGCATTTAACTGACTGATCCTGTTATAGTCTGAACTTTTGAGTTGAGAAATTATTACTATACACTCATTTACTTGAACTAGTATCTTCATCTTGATTATATAATAACAAAACCCCTCATCTCAGACATTAAGATTAAAATTAAAATTTGCAAAATTTTAGAACATTTATGATTAAATTTAAATCTATTGTTTTTATTCCCATTCAGCTTGATCAATAATATTTCGAACTAACCATTGACAGATGAATAAAATTCTTACAAATCGACCATGGTGAAATTTGAACACAGGCTTCATGGTCAGAAAGCGAATGTTCAAAATACTCAGCCACACGCCCATATTAGTATACAGCATGAGAAATTATTAAAGTAAAAGCCACACTTCTCTCAAGTAAGGAGCCTCGTCGGTGAAAACTAATTCTGTTCCCAAGAGAAATAAATACGACCTGACTCATAAGGGTGTGGAAGTTAAAGCTCGAGTCTCCTCAAGTCATTGTCTTTTTACTAAAAGAAGAAATAGATTTTACTTACTCTGAGCTCTCTTTCACTCACACTCTATGTGCCGAGTTGCTTTAGAATGCTGACAATCATGGTTCTCCACACCTTCCTGTTTTTTGTTACTCTCAGCAATGCTATCTTCTTTATGACCTCACTATCTCTTTGTAATAGTTGTTCCTCATTTTATTTCAAGCTGGTTCTCACACCCTTGTAACAAATCCAACAATGATATGGGCAATCATGGCTCTCCACAACTTTTCTTCTTTTGTTTCTCTCAGCAAAACTATTTTATGATACCCCTATTTTTTTTGTGATATCTGTTCATTTGCATAAATTTGTTAAGTCTCTTCTCTTTCTTTCACTTTATGTGCTGATTCACTTTAAGATGTGGACAGTCATAGCTCTCCACAGCTTCCTATATTTTATTACATTCAGCAACACTTCTTTATGAACCCAGTTTTTCTTTGCACAAAATTATGTTGCTTTCTGTTTTACTTCTTTTTTTTTTCTTTTGACTTCACCCCATGCAAGGCACTAAAACCACTAAGACACAAGGGGGTTAATGGGTGTGGAAGAATTAGGAATAGAAATATTAATAATGAGCGGGAAGAGAAGAATGTAATCAGGAGGAGAGTAGATAGTGATTGACACTGAATTAAATTAAAATTTTAATTAAATTTTTAAAGTTGGCTAGAAAGCATGGAGCTGGAAGGGAGTCCCACAAGCGAGAAGTATGAGAGAAGAAACTGCATAGAACTTATGGTTACATCTCACCAATTCAACTGTAAATTGACAAGATCTCAATGCCAGTCTAGCATTGCACTTAAATTCAAAAAGTCATGTCAAGACGCCATAGTGAAGAGCTTATCTGAACAATTACCATGAAAGCATTTATAAAAAAAACACAAGTGAGTGAAACTGAGCTGCCAGATCAGGACCAACAATATTGCCGATTCTTTTTTGAATTTTATCAAAGAGTTCAAGATAAACAGCAGGGGCACCAGACTTTTGCTTTCAATCCTTCTAGTGAGTGTTAAATTCTCTGAGCCTTTTTTCCTTGTTATGTGTCCCAAACAGTTTGCAGATATTCTCTTATTTATTTTTTGTAGCTTCAATTCTCTTTAGAACCTCCTAGTTTTTCAAATGTTCTGTCTATGGTATTCTCATCGTCATTGCTGACACTCCCCACCTAATTCCTGACATTTTCCACTTAAATACCTTATACACCCAATGCATCATAACAGCTGATAAAAAATGCATTATACAACAATGGTTTGACAAGTATAAACCGCCACAATCAACCACAAAATCTGAAATCCATGAAAGAGATGTAATGTGGAATATGTGGTGGGACTGTCAAAGTATTGTTCATTTAAAGTTTTTAAAATTCAGTGAAACATAAAATGCACATTTATACATTCATCAGCTGTAACATGTCCATAAATTTTTAATTGATACTTTTGTGTCAAATCTTCATCGAATTTCTTAATTAAATAAATTTGTTTTTCTCTTATTTTTTTAGCAAATTCTTCTTCTATGTGCCTTGTCCCTTGAGAACGTAGACGATGATGACTTTCCATAACTTCCTAACTCTTGTTCTACTAGCATATTTTTAATTTCCTACTTTAATGAAACCAGAATTTAAAAAAAAAATCCATATTATATACCAGTAGCAGTATAGCTCGGCGTTGCTCGGATGTAATGAAAGCCTTAAAACTAATCCATGGTCCTGGAGCTCAGACTCAGCCTAAAGAATATTTGAAATAATAAAATAATTGCGACAATTTACCAATCGCACCTAGTATATATATACTAGCAGTATAGCTCGGCGTTGATTAGTTTTGAAGCTTTCATTACATTCGAGCAACACCGGGCTATACTGCTAGTGCAACAATAACAGTCACCAAATAGCAGAATTTGTAATGTGGTTCTATGACGTCACATTGCATGAGAGACTGAAATGTTAACAGAACCATATGTCTAAATGCAATGTAATATGTTGTGACCAGATTGAAATGTAATTTTATTAAGTGTGGGTTGTTTTGATTTAATGTAGAAGGCCTCCAATATTTGAAGGTTCTTTTTACTGTGTGTATGAATATTATTGTGTTATTGACTAAAATTTGTCTAATATTAAGGTTAGAACCAGCATAAAAAAATATCTAAATGTTGGATAATTTTTGTCTTTATTTTCACCTGATATTAATGCCAAAATACTATGTTTTGAACAGTTCATGATTAAACATAATGGACATTCATTGTCTGTTTGTTATATTTAACATTATATATATATATATATATAGAGAGAGAATAACATTATTTACTTAATTTTAGTCAAACTAAAATTAAGTAAATAATGTATCTGAAGATACATTGAAGACCATATGCAAAACAACCACATTTTACCAACAACTAAATTTATTGATACAAAATTTGGTACACAGATGCAGTAATGGTTGGCTTACATATTTATTCAATGTAACCACAATGATGGCTTCAATCAGAATCATTGATATACACATATCACATGGTCTTTAATGATATTGGACATTGCTTGCGTAATAACTTCGTTCAGGAAATTGATTGGATTGAACGAATAGTAATTAGTCTCCCGTTCAACATTACCTCCACACATAATAGTAAAGGTTTGGCAAATTAGGTGGCTTCGTTTTCAGTGTGATGTGGTCATGGAGATTGGCTGCCATATAATCTTTTGGTTACCACAGATTTGTGAGCCGGTGCAGAAATACATATGGCTTACCATTAGATACAAGTTCTATTAAAGGGCTTCACAATTGTTTCTAACACATCAGTGTAACCAGAAGCATTCAGCCTGAAGACCCTATTGAAAGAAGTATGGTAGCATGATGTGTCCTTCACAACTCACCACCCCTAAAATTAGCGTGCATATCATGGGGTACATGAAAAGAAACTGCACACCTGCTATTTCTCAGGTTCACTTTTTGATCCAGGTTAAAATCTTTTCTTCTGATAAAACACCAGGGCATACCAGTTTCTTCCTGTAAAAAATGCTCAGTGGTGTACATTGGCAAGACAACCAGAAACTTCAAAAAATGACTATATGAGCATAACGGAGATATGCTGCATAGCAACATTTTAAATACAGTGGTCAGTCAGTCAGTTAAGTGCCATACGGAATACACACTCTGGCAATCATGTCTCTTTCAATCCATGACTGACTAGGCAGAATATTTTCCAGCAGTAAGTTACCATTTCTTTCTGTGATAGACTGGTTGCTGGCCAAGGCTATAAAACCCAACCTGTACAGCTATTTAATCCATAGCTGGAGGGAGAAAAGATGGATTAATACTTTCTCATAAGGTATTTGCGCATAATTGAATGCAATGAAGATGACTGGAATTTGAACTCGGTTCTCCGATTTCTCATTGTCCATATACAATTTGTAAGGCTTCAGTAAGCTATAAGGCTGTATGATAAGACTTTCACTGATCACTGAAACCGTTTAGCCCAGTATGCCTTAGTTATAAATAAACAGAGCACCTACTCAAATACAAGTATCCCCAAAAAAATAAAGTGAGAAAAATCAGATTAATAAAAATGTAGAGTAGAGTTTAAATCTCACCAATGGGATACGAACGTATTGGACATTAAGGGTATTTGCACTTCGTGAAATGCATTAAAGCCAATTGGCATTCAAACTCAACTCTCTGAATTTTCATTCCACTACATCTGACCACAATTTTGACTTAAAAATGGCAATCTGATGAGGAGAGAAAAAGATTCTATAAGAAGAAAAAAGCATTGAGATTGTATTAATCTCACAATTCTTGTCAATAAATCTACAACCAGGACCATATATAGTATCACCCATCATCACAAAAGCAATAATGGCACAATGTGGCATATGATTTATTAGAGAAAAAAACAGAAATGTTGAGACGCCAAGTCAGGACCAGTTATATTACGGATCCTTCTTTGGATTTTGTCGAGGACCTCGAGATGAATAACAGAAGCACCTGATCAGATATGGTAACTATTCAATGCATGGACAAATGGTAGATTTGTATATGTACAGGATGGATTCTGATATATATATATATATGTTGTGTATTTAGGTAGCAATCTCTCTTTTATGCAGGTTTCATTAAAAATGACAGACAAGGTGTTATGGTTAAGTTTTTCATATAATTTTTCATCAGATCTTATAGTTTTATTTTTTCAGGACATAAATTATGTAATAGTTTTCCAAACATTTTATTTCTTCAAGAACTTTTGGCTATACTTTTAGCCATTATTACGGATGAATTTTATTTTACTTATAACTGAATTTGCAAAGTGTTTATGTATGTGTGTAGAGTCATGAGTATA